>CAWUFW010013323.1:1646-482908 GCA_963921515.1 Calotriton arnoldi
GAGGCATTCACAGAGCTCGTGCACTGCACCTCCGTTCTAGGAGGCATCCACACAACACTCTCACAATGCACCTCCATTCTAAGAGGCATTCACAGAGCTCGTGCACTGCACCTCCGTTCTAGGAGGCATCCACACAACACTCTCACAATGCACCTCCATTCTAAGAGGCATCCACAGAGCTCATGCACTGCACCTCCGTTCTAGGAGGCATCCACACAACACTCTCACAATGCACCTCCATTCTAAGAGGCATTCACAGAGCTCGTGCACTGCACCTCCGTTCTAGGAGGCATCCACACAACACTCTCACAATGCACCTCCATTCTAAGAGGCATTCACAGAGCTCGTGCACTGCACCTCCGTTCTAGGAGGCATCCACACAACACTCTCACAATGCACCTCCATTCTAAGAGGCATTCACAGAGCTCGTGCACTGCACCTCCGTTCTAGGAGGCATCCACACAACACTCTCACAATGCACCTCCATTCTAAGAGGCATTCACAGAGCTCGTGCACTGCACCTCCGTTCTAGGAGGCATCCACACAACACTCTCACAATGCACCTCCATTCTAAGAGGCATTCACAGAGCTTGTGCACTGCACCTCCGTTCTAGGAGGCATCCACACAACACTCTCACAATGCACCTCCATTCTAAGAGGCATTCACAGAGCTCGTGCACTGCACCTCCGTTCTAGGAGGCATCCACACAACACTCTCACAATGCACCTCCATTCTAAGAGGCATTCACAGAGCTCGTGCACTGCACCTCCGTTCTAGGAGGCATCCACACAACACTCTCACAATGCACCTCCATTCTAAGAGGCATTCACAGAGCTCGTGCACTGCACCTCCGTTCTAGGAGGCATCCACACAACACTCTCACAATGCACCTCCATTCTAAGAGGCATTCACAGAGCTCGTGCACTGCACCTCCGTTCTAGGAGGCATCCACACAACACTCTCACAATGCACCTCCATTCTAAGAGGCATTCACAGAGCTCGTGCACTGCACCTCCGTTCTAGGAGGCATCCACACAACACTCTCACAATGCACCTCCATTCTAAGAGGCATTCACAGAGCTCGTGCACTGCACCTCCGTTCTAGGAGGCATCCACACAACACTCTCACAATGCACCTCCATTCTAAGAGGCATTCACAGAGCTCGTGCACTGCACCTCCGTTCTAGGAGGCATCCACACAACACTCTCACAATGCACCTCCATTCTAAGAGGAATTCACAGAGCTCGTGCACTGCACCTCCGTTCTAGGAGGCATCCACACAACACTCTCACAATGCACCTCCATTCTAAGAGGCATTCACAGAGCTCATGCACTGCACCTCTGTTCTAGAAGGCATCCACACAACACTCTCACAATGCACCTCCATTCTAAGAGGCATTCACAGAGCTCGTGCACTGCACCTCCGTTCTAGGAGGCATCCACACAACACTCTCACAATGCACCTCCATTCTAAGAGGCATCCACAGAGGTTGTGCACTGCACCTCCGTTCTAGGAGGCATCCACACAACACTCTCACAATGCACCTCTGTTCTAAGAGGCATTCACAGAGCTCGTGCACTGCACCTCTGTTCTAGGAGGCATCCACACAACACGCTCACAATGCACCTCCATTCTAAGAGGCATCCACAGAGCTCATGCAATGCACCTCCGTTCTAGGAGGCATCCACACAACACTCTCACAGTGCACCTCCATTCTAAGAGGAATTCACAGAGCTCGTGCAATGCACCTCCATTCTATGAGGCATCCACACAACACTCTCAAAATGCACCTCCATTCTAAGAGGCATTCACAGAGCTCGTGCACTGCACCTCCGTTCTAGGAGGCATCCACACAACACTCTCACAATGCACCTCCATTCTAAGAGGCATTCACAGAGCTCTTGCACTGCACCTCCGTTCTAGGAATCATCCACACAACACTCTCACAATGCACCTCCATTCTAAGAGACATTCACAGAGCTTGTGCACTGCACCTCCGTTCTAGGGGCATCCACACAACAATCTCAAAATACACCTCCATTCTAAGAGGCATTCACAGAGCTCGTGCACTACACCTCCGTTCTAGGAGGCATCCACACAACACTCTCACAATGCACCTCCATTCTAAGAGGCATTCACAGAGCTCGTGCACTGCACCTCTGTTCTAGGAGGCATCCACACAACACTCTCACAATGCACCTCCATTCTAAGAGGCATCTACAGAGCTCGTACAATGCACCTCCATTCTAAGAGGCATTCACAGAGCTCGTGCACTGCACCTCCGTTCTAGGAGGCATCCACACAACACTCTCACAATGCACCTCCATTCTAAGAGGCATCCACAGAGCTCGTGCACTGCACCTCCGTTCTAGGAGGCATCCACACAACACTCTCACAATGCACCTCCATTCTAAGAGGCATTCACAGAGCTCGTGCACTGCACCTCCGTTCTAGGAGGCATCCACACAACACTCTCACAATGCACCTCCATTCTAAGAGGCATTCACAGAGCTCGTGCACTGCACCTCCGTTCTAGGAGGCATCCACACAACACTCTCACAATGCACCTCCATTCTAAGAGGCATTCACAGAGCTCGTGCACTGCACCTCCGTTCTAGGAGGCATCCACACAACAGTCTCACAATGCACCTCCATTCTAAGAGGCATTCACAGAGCTCGTGCACTGCACCTCCGTTCTTGGAGGCATCCACACAACACTCTCACAATGCACCTCCATTCTAAGAGGCATTCACAGAGCTCGTGCACTGCACCTCCGTTCTCGGAGGCATCCACACAACACTCTCACAATGCACCTCCATTCTAAGAGACATTCACAGAGCTCGTGCACTGCACCTCCGTTCTAGGAGGCATCCACACAACACTCTCACAATGCACCTCCATTCTAAGAGGAATTCACAGAGCTCGTGCACTGCACCTCCGTTCTAGGAGGCATCCACACAACACTCTCACAATGCACCTCCATTCTAAGAGGCATTCACAGAGCTCGTGCACTGCACCTCCGTCCTGGGAGGCATCCACACAACACTCTCACAATGCACCTCCATTCTAAGAGGCATTCACAGAGCTCGTGCACTGCACATCCGTTCTCGGAGGAATCCACACAAAACTCTCACAATGCACCTCCATTCTAAGAGGCATTCACAGAGCTCGTGCACTGCACCTCCGTTCTAGGAGGCATCCACACAACACTCTCACAATGCACCTCCATTCTAAGAGGCATTCACAGACCTCGTGCACTGCACCTCCGTTCTAGGAGGCATCCACACAACACTCTCACAATGCACCTCCATTCTAAGAGGAATTCACAGAGCTCGTGCACTGCACCTCCGTTCTAGGAGGCATCCACACAACACTCTCACAATGCACCTCCATTCTAAGAGGCATCCACAGAGCTCGTGCACTGCACCTCTGTTCTAGGAGGCATCCACACAACACTCTCACAATGCACCTCCATTCTAAGAGGCATTCACAGAGCTCGTGCACTGCACCTCCGTTCTAGGAGGCATCCACACAACACTCTCACAATGCACCTCCATTCTAAGAGGCATCCACAGAGCTCGTGCACTGCACCTCCGTTCTAGGAGGCATCCACACAACACTCTCACAATGCACCTCCATTCTAAGAGGCATTCACAGAGCTCGTGCACTGCACCTCCGTTCTAGGAGGCATCCACACAACACTCTCACAATGCACCTCCATTCTAAGAGGCATCCACAGAGCTCGTGCACTGCACCTCCGTTCTAGGAGGCATCCACACAACACTCTCACAATGCACCTCCATTCTAAGAGGCATTCACAGAGCTCGTGCAATGCACCTCCGTTCTAGGAGGCATCCACACAACACTCTCACAATGCACCTCCATTCTAAGAGGCATTCACAGAGCTCGTGCACTGCACCTCCGTTCTAGGAGGCATCCACACAACACTCTCACAATGCACCTCCATTCTAAGAGGCATTCACAGAGCTCGTGCACTGCACCTCCGTTCTAGGAGGCATCCACACAACACTCTCACAATGCACCTCCATTCTAAGAGGCATTCACAGAGCTTGTGCACTGCACCTCCGTTCTAGGAGGCATCCACACAACAATCTCACAATACACCTCCATTCTAAGAGGCATTCACAGAGCTCGTGCACTGCACCTCCGTTCTAGGAGGCATCCACACAACACTCTCACAATGCACCTCCATTCTAAGAGGCATTCACAGAGCTCGTGCACTGCACCTCTGTTCTAGGAGGCATCCACACAACACTCTCACAATGCACCTCCATTCTAAGAGGCATCTACAGAGCTCGTACAATGCACCTCCATTCTAAGAGGCATTCACAGAGCTCGTGCACTGCACCTCCGTTCTGGGAGGCATCCACACAACACTCTCACAATGCACCTTCATTCTAAGAGGCATCCACAGAGCTCGTGCAATGCACCTCTGTTCTAGGAGGCATCCACACAACACCTTCACAATGCACCTCCATTCTAAGAGGCATTCATAGAGCTCGTGCACTGCACCTCCATTCTAGGAGGCATCCACACAACACTCTCACAATGCACCTCCATTCTAAGAGGCATTCACAGAGCTCGTGCACTGCATCTCCGTTCTAGGAGGCATCCACACAACACTCTCACAATGCACCTCCATTCTAAGAGGAATTCACAGAGCTCGTGCAATGCACCTCCATTCTATGAGGCATCCACACAACACTCTCAAAATGCACCTCCATTCTAAGAGGCATTCACAGAGCTCGTGCACTGCACCTCCGTTCTAGGAATCATCCACACAACACTCTCACAATGCACCTCCATTCTAAGAGACATTCACAGAGCTTGTGCACTGCACCTCCGTTCTAGGGGTCATCCACACAACAATCTCAAAATACACCTCCATTCTAAGAGGCATTCACAGAGCTCGTGCACTACACCTCCGTTCTAGGAGGCATCCACACAACACTCTCACAATGCACCTCCATTCTAAGAGGCATTCACAGAGCTCGTGCACTGCACCTCTGTTCTAGGAGGCATCCACACAACACTCTCACAATGCACCTCCATTCTAAGAGGCATCTACAGAGCTCGTACAATGCACCTCCATTCTAAGAGGCATTCACAGAGCTCGTGCACTGCACCTCTGTTCTAGGAGGCATCCACACAACACTCTCACAATGCACCTCCATTCTAAAAGGCCTTCACAGAGCTCGTGCACTATACCTCTGTTCTAGGAGGCATCCACACAACACTCTCACAATGCACCTCCATTCTAAGAGGCATTCACAGAGCACGTGCACTGCACCTCCATTCTAGGAGGCATCCACACAACACTCTCACAATGCACCTCCATTCTAAGAGGCATCCACACAACACTCTCACAATGCACCTCCGTTCTAAGAGGCATCCACAGAGCTCGTACAATGTACCTCCGTTTTAGGAGGCATTCACAGAGCCTGTGCACTGCACCTCTGTTCTAGGAGGCATCCACACAAAACTCTCACAATGCACCTCCATTCTAAGAGGCATTCACAGAGCTCGTGCACTGCACCTCTGTTCTAGGAGGCATCCACACAACACTCTCACAATGCACCTCCATTCTAAGAGGCATTCACAGAGCTCATGCACTGCACCTCTGTTCTAGGAGGCATCCACACAACACTCTCACAATGCACCTCCATTCTAAGAGGCATTCACAGAGCTCGTGCACTGCACCTCTGTTCTAGGAGGCATCCACACAACACTCTCACAATGCACCTCCATTCTAAGAGGCATCCACAGAGCTCATGCAATGCACCTCCGTTCTAGGAGGCATCCACACAACACTCTCACAATGCACCTCCATTCTAAGAGGCATCCACAGAGCTTGTGCACTGCACCTCCGTTCTAGGAGGCATCCACACAACACTCTGAAAATGCACCTCCATTCTAAGAGGCATCCACAGAGCTCGTGCACTGCACCTCCGTTCTAGGAGGCATCCACACAACACTCTCACAATGCACCTCCATTCTAAGAGGCATTCACAGAGCTCGTGCACTGCACCTCCGTTCTAGGAGGCATCCACACAACACTCTCACAATGCACCTCCATTCTAAGAGGCATTCACAGAGCTCGTGCACTGCACCTCCGTTCTAGGAGGCATCCACACAACAGTCTCACAATGCACCTCCATTCTAAGAGGCATTCACAGAGCTCGTGCACTGCACCTCCGTTCTTGGAGGCATCCACACAACACTCTCACAATGCACCTCCATTCTAAGAGGCATTCACAGAGCTTGTGCACTGCACCTCCGTTCTCGGAGGCATCCACACATTACTCTCACAATGCACCTCCATTCTAAGAGACATTCACAGAGCTTGTGCACTGCACCTCCGTTCTAGGAGGCATCCACACAACACTCTCACAATGCACCTCCATTCTAAGAGGAATTCACAGAGCTCGTGCACTGCACCTCCGTTCTAGGAGGCATCCACACAACACTCTCACAATGCACCTCCATTCTAAGAGGCATTCACAGAGCTCGTGCACTGCACCTCCGTTCTGGGAGGCATCCACACAACACTCTCACAATGCACCTCCATTCTAAGAGGCATTCACAGAGCTCGTGCACTGCACTTCCGTTCTCGGAGGCATCCACACATTACTCTCACAATGCACCTCCATTCTAAGAGGCATTCACAGAGCTCGTGCACTGCACCTCCGTTCTAGGAGGCATCCACACAACACTCTCACAATGCACCTCCATTCTAAGAGGCATTCACAGACCTCATGCACTGCACCTCCGTTCTAGGAGGCATCCACACAACACTCTCACAATGCACCTCCATTCTAAGAGGAATTCACAGAGCTCGTGCACTGCACCTCCGTTCTAATAGGCATCCACACAACACTCTCACAATGCACCTCCTTTCTAAGAGGCATCCACAGAGCTTGTGCACTGCACCTCTGTTCTAGGAGGCATCCACACAACACTCTCACAATGCACCTCCATTCTAAGAGGAATTCACAGAGCTCGTGCACTGCACCTCCGTTCTAATAGGCATCCACACAACACTCTCACAATGCACCTCCTTTCTAAGAGGCATCCACAGAGCTCGTGCACTGCACCTCCGTTCTAATAGGCATCCACACAACACTCTCACAATGCACCTCCATTCTAAGAGGCATTCACAGAGCTCGTGCACTGCACCTCTGTTCTAGGAGGCATCCACACAACACTCTCACAATGCACCTCCTTTCTAAGAGGCATCCACAGAGCTCATGCAATGCACCTCCGTTCTAGGAGGCATCCACACAACACTCTCACAGTGCACCTCCATTCTAAGAGGAATTCACAGAGCTCGTGCAATGCACCTCCATTCTATGAGGCATCCACACAACACTCTCAAAATGCACCTCCATTCTAAGAGGCATTCACAGAGCTCGTGCACTGCACCTCCGTTCTAGGAGGCATCCACACAACACTCTCACAATGCACCTCCATTCTAAGAGGCATTCACAGAGCTCTTGCACTGCACCTCCGTTCTAGGAATCATCCACACAACACTCTCACAATGCACCTCCATTCTAAGAGACATTCACAGAGCTTGTGCACTGCACCTCCGTTCTAGGGGGCATCCACACAACAATCTCAAAATACACCTCCATTCTAAGAGGCATTCACAGAGCTCGTGCACTACACCTCCGTTCTAGGAGGCATCCACACAACACTCTCACAATGCACCTCCATTCTAAGAGGCATTCACAGAGCTCGTGCACTGCACCTTTGTTCTAGGAGGCATCCACACAACACTCTCACAATGCACCTCCATTCTAAGAGGCATCTACAGAGCTCGTACAATGCACCTCCATTCTAAGAGGCATTCACAGAGCTCGTGCACTGCACCTCTGTTCTAGGAGGCATCCACACAACACTCTCACAATGCACCTCCATTCTAAAAGGCCTTCACAGAGCTCGTGCACTACACCTCTGTTCTAGGAGGCATCCACACAACACTCTCACAATGCACCTCCATTCTAAGAGGCATTCACAGAGCTCGTGCACTGCATCTCCGTTCTAGGAGGCATCCACACAACACTCTCACAATGCACCTCCATTCTAAGAGGAATTCACAGAGCTCGTGCAATGCACCTCCATTCTATGAGGCATCCACACAACACTCTCAAAATGCACCTCCATTCTAAGAGGCATTCACAGAGCTCGTGCACTGCACCTCCGTTCTAGGAATCATCCACACAACACTCTCACAATGCACCTCCATTCTAAGAGACATTCACAGAGCTTGTGCACTGCACCTCCGTTCTAGGGGTCATCCACACAACACTCTCACAATGCACCTCCATTCTAAGAGGCATTCACAGAGCTCGTGCACTGCACCTCCGTTCTGGGAGGCATCCACACAACACTCTCACAATGCACCTCCATTCTAAGAGGCATTCACAGAGCTCGTGCACTGCACCTCCGTTCTAGGAGGCATCCACACATTACTCTCACAATGCACCTCCATTCTAAGAGGCATTCACAGAGCTCGTGCACTGCACCTCCGTTCTAGGAGGCATCCACACAACACTCTCACAATGCACCTCCATTCTAAGAGGCATTCACAGAGCTCGTGCACTGCACCTCCGTTCTAGGAGGCATCCACACAACACTCTCACAATGCACCTCCATTCTAAGAGGCATTCACAGAGCTCGTGCACTGCACCTCCGTTCTAGGAGGCATCCACACAACACTCTCACAATGCACCTCCATTCTAAGAGGCATCCACAGAGCTCGTGCACTGCACCTCCGTTCTAGGAGGCATCCACACAACACTCTCACAATGCACCTCCATTCTAAGAGGCATTCACAGAGCTCGTGCACTGCACCTCCGTTCTAGGAGGCATCCACACAACACTCTCACAATGCACCTCCATTCTAAGAGGCATTCACAGAGCTCGTGCACTGCACCTCCGTTCTAGGAGGCATCCACACAACACTCTCACAATGCACCTCCATTCTAAGAGGCATTCACAGAGCTCATGCACTGCACCTCTGTTCTAGGAGGCATCCACACAACACTCTCACAATGCACCTCCATTCTAAGAGGCATTCACAGAGCTCGTGCACTGCACCTCTGTTCTAGGAGGCATCCACACAACACTCTCACAATGCACCTCCATTCTAAGAGGCATCCACAGAGCTCATGCAATGCACCTCCGTTCTAGGAGGCATCCACACAACACTCTCACAATGCACCTCCATTCTAAGAGGCATCCACAGAGCTTGTGCACTGCACCTCCGTTCTAGGAGGCATCCACACAACACTCTGAAAATGCACCTCCATTCTAAGAGGCATCCACAGAGCTCGTGCACTGCACCTCCGTTCTAGGAGGCATCCACACAACACTCTCACAATGCACCTCCATTCTAAGAGGCATTCACAGAGCTCGTGCACTGCACCTCCGTTCTAGGAGGCATCCACACAACACTCTCACAATGCACCTCCATTCTAAGAGGCATTCACAGAGCTCGTGCACTGCACCTCCGTTCTAGGAGGCATCCACACAACAGTCTCACAATGCACCTCCATTCTAAGAGGCATTCACAGAGCTCGTGCACTGCACCTCCGTTCTTGGAGGCATCCACACAACACTCTCACAATGCACCTCCATTCTAAGAGGCATTCACAGAGCTTGTGCACTGCACCTCCGTTCTCGGAGGCATCCACACATTACTCTCACAATGCACCTCCATTCTAAGAGACATTCACAGAGCTTGTGCACTGCACCTCCGTTCTAGGAGGCATCCACACAACACTCTCACAATGCACCTCCATTCTAAGAGGAATTCACAGAGCTCGTGCACTGCACCTCCGTTCTAGGAGGCATCCACACAACACTCTCACAATGCACCTCCATTCTAAGAGGCATTCACAGAGCTCGTGCACTGCACCTCCGTTCTGGGAGGCATCCACACAACACTCTCACAATGCACCTCCATTCTAAGAGGCATTCACAGAGCTCGTGCACTGCACCTCCGTTCTCGGAGGCATCCACACATTACTCTCACAATGCACCTCCATTCTAAGAGGCATTCACAGAGCTCGTGCACTGCACCTCCGTTCTAGGAGGCATCCACACAACACTCTCACAATGCACCTCCATTCTAAGAGGCATTCACAGACCTCATGCACTGCACCTCCGTTCTAGGAGGCATCCACACAACACTCTCACAATGCACCTCCATTCTAAGAGGAATTCACAGAGCTCGTGCACTGCACCTCCGTTCTAATAGGCATCCACACAACACTCTCACAATGCACCTCCTTTCTAAGAGGCATCCACAGAGCTTGTGCACTGCACCTCTGTTCTAGGAGGCATCCACACAACACTCTCACAATGCACCTCCATTCTAAGAGGAATTCACAGAGCTCGTGCACTGCACCTCCGTTCTAATAGGCATCCACACAACACTCTCACAATGCACCTCCTTTCTAAGAGGCATCCACAGAGCTCGTGCACTGCACCTCCGTTCTAATAGGCATCCACACAACACTCTCACAATGCACCTCCATTCTAAGAGGCATTCACAGAGCTCGTGCACTGCACCTCTGTTCTAGGAGGCATCCACACAACACTCTCACAATGCACCTCCTTTCTAAGAGGCATCCACAGAGCTCATGCAATGCACCTCCGTTCTAGGAGGCATCCACACAACACTCTCACAGTGCACCTCCATTCTAAGAGGAATTCACAGAGCTCGTGCAATGCACCTCCATTCTATGAGGCATCCACACAACACTCTCAAAATGCACCTCCATTCTAAGAGGCATTCACAGAGCTCGTGCACTGCACCTCCGTTCTAGGAGGCATCCACACAACACTCTCACAATGCACCTCCATTCTAAGAGGCATTCACAGAGCTCTTGCACTGCACCTCCGTTCTAGGAGGCATCCACACAACACTCTCACAATGCACCTCCATTCTAAGAGACATTCACAGAGCTTGTGCACTGCACCTCCGTTCTAGGAGGCATCCACACAACAATCTCACAATACACCTCCATTCTAAGAGGCATTCACAGAGCTCGTGCACTACACCTCCGTTCTAGGAGGCATCCACACAACACTCTCACAATGCACCTCCATTCTAAGAGGCATTCACAGAGCTCGTGCACTGCACCTTTGTTCTAGGAGGCATCCACACAACACTCTCACAATGCACCTCCATTCTAAGAGGCATCTACAGAGCTCGTACAATGCACCTCCATTCTAAGAGGCATTCACAGAGCTCGTGCACTGCACCTCCGTTCTAGGAGGCATCCACACAACACTCTCACAATGCACCTCCATTCTAAGAGGCATCCACAGAGCTTGTGCACTGCACCTCCGTTCTAGGAGGCATCCACACAACACTCTGAAAATGCACCTCCATTCTAAGAGGCATCCACAGAGCTCGTGCACTGCACCTCCGTTCTAGGAGGCATCCACACAACACTCTCACAATGCACCTCCATTCTAAGAGGCATTCACAGAGCTCGTGCACTGCACCTCCGTTCTAGGAGGCATCCACACAACACTCTCACAATGCACCTCCATTCTAAGAGACATTCACAGAGCTTGTGCACTGCACCTCCGTTCTAGGAGGCATCCACACAACAGTCTCACAATGCACCTCCATTCTAAGAGGCATTCACAGAGATCGTGCACTGCACCTCCGTTCTTGAAGGCATCCACACAACACTCTCACAATGCACCTCCATTCTAAGAGGCATTCACAGAGCTCGTGCACTGCACCTCCGTTCTCGGAGGCATCCACACATTACTCTCACAATGCACCTCCATTCTAAGAGACATTCACAGAGCTTGTGCACTGCACCTCCGTTCTAGGAGGCATCCACACAACACTCTCACAATGCACCTCCATTCTAAGAGGAATTCACAGAGCTCGTGCACTGCACCTCCGTTCTAGGAGGCATCCACACAACACTCTCACAATGCACCTCCATTCTAAGAGGCATTCACAGAGCTCGTGCACTGCACCTCCGTTCTGGGAGGCATCCACACAACACTCTCACAATGCACCTCCATTCTAAGAGGCATTCACAGAGCTCGTGCACTGCACTTCCGTTCTCGGAGGCATCCACACATTACTCTCACAATGCACCTCCATTCTAAGAGGCATTCACAGAGCTCGTGCACTGCACCTCCGTTCTAGGAGGCATCCACACAACACTCTCACAATGCACCTCCATTCTAAGAGGCATTCACAGACCTCATGCACTGCACCTCCGTTCTAGGAGGCATCCACACAACACTCTCACAATGCACCTCCATTCTAAGAGGAATTCACAGAGCTCGTGCACTGCACCTCCGTTCTAATAGGCATCCACACAACACTCTCACAATGCACCTCCTTTCTAAGAGGCATCCACAGAGCTTGTGCACTGCACCTCTGTTCTAGGAGGCATCCACACAACACTCTCACAATGCACCTCCATTCTAAGAGGAATTCACAGAGCTCGTGCACTGCACCTCCGTTCTAATAGGCATCCACACAACACTCTCACAATGCACCTCCTTTCTAAGAGGCATCCACAGAGCTCGTGCACTGCACCTCCGTTCTAATAGGCATCCACACAACACTCTCACAATGCACCTCCATTCTAAGAGGCATTCACAGAGCTCGTGCACTGCACCTCTGTTCTAGGAGGCATCCACACAATACGCTCACAATGCACCTCCTTTCTAAGAGGCATCCACAGAGCTCATGCAATGCACCTCCGTTCTAGGAGGCATCCACACAACACTCTCACAGTGCACCTCCATTCTAAGAGGAATTCACAGAGCTCGTGCAATGCACCTCCATTCTATGAGGCATCCACACAACACTCTCAAAATGCACCTCCATTCTAAGAGGCATTCACAGAGCTCGTGCACTGCACCTCCGTTCTAGGAGGCATCCACACAACACTCTCACAATGCACCTCCATTCTAAGAGGCATTCACAGAGCTCTTGCACTGCACCTCCGTTCTAGGAATCATCCACACAACACTCTCACAATGCACCTCCATTCTAAGAGACATTCACAGAGCTTGTGCACTGCACCTCCGTTCTAGGGGCATCCACACAACAATCTCAAAATACACCTCCATTCTAAGAGGCATTCACAGAGCTCGTGCACTACACCTCCGTTCTAGGAGGCATCCACACAACACTCTCACAATGCACCTCCATTCTAAGAGGCATTCACAGAGCTTGTGCACTGCACCTTTGTTCTAGGAGGCATCCACACAACACTCTCACAATGCACCTCCATTCTAAGAGGCATCTACAGAGCTCGTACAATGCACCTCCATTCTAAGAGGCATTCACAGAGCTCGTGCACTGCACCTCCGTTCTGGGAGGCATCCACACAACACTCTCACAATGCACCTTCATTCTAAGAGGCATCCACAGAGCTCGTGCACTGCACCTCTGTTCTAGGAGGCATCCACACAACACTCTCACAATGCACCTCCATTCTAAGAGGCATTCACAGAGCTCGTGCACTGCACCTCCGTTCTAGGAGGCATCCACACAACACTCTCACAATGCACCTCCATTCTAAGAGGCATTCACAGAGCTCGTGCACTGCATCTCCGTTCTAGGAGGCATCCACACAACACTCTCACAATGCACCTCCATTCTAAGAGGAATTCACAGAGCTCGTGCAATGCACCTCCATTCTATGAGGCATCCACACAACACTCTCAAAATGCACCTCCATTCTAAGAGGCATTCACAGAGCTCGTGCACTGCACCTCCGTTCTAGGAATCATCCACACAACACTCTCACAATGCACCTCCATTCTAAGAGACATTCACAGAGCTTGTGCACTGCACCTCCGTTCTAGGGGTCATCCACACAACAATCTCAAAATGCACCTCCATTCTAAGAGGCATTCACAGAGCTCGTGCACTACACCTCCGTTCTAGGAGGCATCCACACAACACTCTCACAATGCACCTCCATTCTAAGAGGCATTCACAGAGCTCGTGCACTGCACCTCTGTTCTAGGAGGCATCCACACAACACTCTCACAATGCACCTCCATTCTAAGAGGCATCTACAGAGCTCGTACAATGCACCTCCATTCTAAGAGGCATTCACAGAGCTCGTGCACTGCACCTCTGTTCTAGGAGGCATCCACACAACACTCTCACAATGCACCTCCATTCTAAAAGGCCTTCACAGAGCTCGTGCACTATACCTCTGTTCTAGGAGGCATCCACACAACACTCTCACAATGCACCTCCATTCTAAGAGGCATTCACAGAGCACGTGCACTGCACCTCCATTCTAGGAGGCATCCACACAACACTCTCACAATGCACCTCCATTCTAAGAGGCATCCACACAACACTCTCACAATGCACCTCCGTTCTAAGAGGCATCCACAGAGCTCGTACAATGTACCTCCGTTTTAGGAGGCATTCACAGAGCCTGTGCACTGCACCTCTGTTCTAGGAAGCATCCACACAAAACTCTCACAATGCACCTCCATTCTAAGAGGCATTCACAGAGCTCGTGCACTGCACCTCTGTTCTAGGAGGCATCCACACAACACTCTCACAATGCACCTCCATTCTAAGAGGCATTCACAGAGCTCGTGCAATGCACCTCCATTCTAGGAGGCATCCACACAACACTCTCACAATGCACCTCCATTCTAAGAGGCATTCACAGAGCTCGTGCACTGCACCTCCGTTCTAGGAGGCATCCACACAACACTCTCACAATGCACCTCCATTCTAAGAGGCATTCACAGAGCTCGTGCACTGCACCTCCGTTCTAGGAGGCATCCACACAACACTCTCACAATGCACCTCCATTCTAAGAGGCATTCACAGAGCTCGTGCACTGCACCTCCGTTCTAGGAGGCATCCACACAACACTCTCAAAATGCACCTCCATTCTAAGAGGCATTCACAGAGCTCGTGCACTGCACCTCCGTTCTAGGAGGCATCCACACAACACTCTCACAATGCACCTCCATTCTAAGAGGCATTCACAGAGCTTGTGCACTGCACCTCCGTTCTAGGAGGCATCCACACAACACTCTCACAATGCACCTCCATTCTAAGAGGCATCTACAGAGCTCGTACAATGCACCTCCATTCTAAGAGGCATTCACAGAGCTCGTGCACTGCACCTCCGTTCTGGGAGGCATCCACACAACACTCTCACAATGCACCTTCATTCTAAGAGGCATCCACAGAGCTCGTGCAATGCACCTCTGTTCTAGGAGGCATCCACACAACACCTTCACAATGCACCTCCATTCTAAGAGGCATTCATAGAGCTCGTGCACTGCACCTCCATTCTAGGAGGCATCCACACAACACTCTCACAATGCACCTCCATTCTAAGAGGCATTCACAGAGCTCGTGCACTGCATCTCCGTTCTAGGAGGCATCCACACAACACTCTCACAATGCACCTCCATTCTAAGAGGAATTCACAGAGCTCGTGCAATGCACCTCCATTCTATGAGGCATCCACACAACACTCTCAAAATGCACCTCCATTCTAAGAGGCATTCACAGAGCTCGTGCACTGCACCTCCGTTCTAGGAATCATCCACACAACACTCTCACAATGCACCTCCATTCTAAGAGACATTCACAGAGCTTGTGCACTGCACCTCCGTTCTAGGGGTCATCCACACAACAATCTCAAAATACACCTCCATTCTAAGAGGCATTCACAGAGCTCGTGCACTACACCTCCGTTCTAGGAGGCATCCACACAACACTCTCACAATGCACCTCCATTCTAAGAGGCATTCACAGAGCTCGTGCACTGCACCTCTGTTCTAGGAGGCATCCACACAACACTCTCACAATGCACCTCCATTCTAAGAGGCATCTACAGAGCTCGTACAATGCACCTCCATTCTAAGAGGCATTCACAGAGCTCGTGCACTGCACCTCTGTTCTAGGAGGCATCCACACAACACTCTCACAATGCACCTCCATTCTAAAAGGCCTTCACAGAGCTCGTGCACTATACCTCTGTTCTAGGAGGCATCCACACAACACTCTCACAATGCACCTCCATTCTAAGAGGCATTCACAGAGCACGTGCACTGCACCTCCATTCTAGGAGGCATCCACACAACACTCTCACAATGCACCTCCATTCTAAGAGGCATCCACACAACACTCTCACAATGCACCTCCGTTCTAAGAGGCATCCACAGAGCTCGTACAATGTACCTCCGTTTTAGGAGGCATTCACAGAGCCTGTGCACTGCACCTCTGTTCTAGGAAGCATCCACACAAAACTCTCACAATGCACCTCCATTCTAAGAGGCATTCACAGAACTCGTGCACTGCACCTCTGTTCTAGGAGGCATCCACACAACACTCTCACAATGCACCTCCATTCTAAGAGGCATTCACAGAGCTCATGCACTGCACCTCTGTTCTAGGAGGCATCCACACAACACTCTCACAATGCACCTCCATTCTAAGAGGCATTCACAGAGCTCGTGCACTGCACCTCTGTTCTAGGAGGCATCCACACAACACTCTCACAATGCACCTCCATTCTAAGAGGCATCCACAGAGCTCATGCAATGCACCTCCGTTCTAGGAGGCATCCACACAACACTCTCACAATGCACCTCCATTCTAAGAGGCATCCACAGAGCTTGTGCACTGCACCTCCGTTCTAGGAGGCATCCACACAACACTCTGAAAATGCACCTCCATTCTAAGAGGCATCCACAGAGCTCGTGCACTGCACCTCCGTTCTAGGAGGCATCCACACAACACTCTCACAATGCACCTCCATTCTAAGAGGCATTCACAGAGCTCGTGCACTGCACCTCCGTTCTAGGAGGCATCCACACAACACTCTCACAATGCACCTCCATTCTAAGAGGCATTCACAGAGCTCGTGCACTGCACCTCCGTTCTAGGAGGCATCCACACAACAGTCTCACAATGCACCTCCATTCTAAGAGGCATTCACAGAGCTCGTGCACTGCACCTCCATTCTTGGAGGCATCCACACAACACTCTCACAATGCACCTCCATTCTAAGAGGCATTCACAGAGCTTGTGCACTGCACCTCCGTTCTCGGAGGCATCCACACATTACTCTCACAATGCACCTCCATTCTAAGAGACATTCACAGAGCTTGTGCACTGCACCTCCGTTCTAGGAGGCATCCACACAACACTCTCACAATGCACCTCCATTCTAAGAGGAATTCACAGAGCTCGTGCACTGCACCTCCGTTCTAGGAGGCATCCACACAACACTCTCACAATGCACCTCCATTCTAAGAGGCATTCACAGAGCTCGTGCACTGCACCTCCGTTCTGGGAGGCATCCACACAACACTCTCACAATGCACCTCCATTCTAAGAGGCATTCACAGAGCTCGTGCACTGCACTTCCGTTCTCGGAGGCATCCACACATTACTCTCACAATGCACCTCCATTCTAAGAGGCATTCACAGAGCTCGTGCACTGCACCTCCGTTCTAGGAGGCATCCACACAACACTCTCACAATGCACCTCCATTCTAAGAGGCATTCACAGACCTCATGCACTGCACCTCCGTTCTAGGAGGCATCCACACAACACTCTCACAATGCACCTCCATTCTAAGAGGAATTCACAGAGCTCGTGCACTGCACCTCCGTTCTAATAGGCATCCACACAACACTCTCACAATGCACCTCCTTTCTAAGAGGCATCCACAGAGCTTGTGCACTGCACCTCTGTTCTAGGAGGCATCCACACAACACTCTCACAATGCACCTCCATTCTAAGAGGAATTCACAGAGCTCGTGCACTGCACCTCCGTTCTAATAGGCATCCACACAACACTCTCACAATGCACCTCCTTTCTAAGAGGCATCCACAGAGCTCGTGCACTGCACCTCCGTTCTAATAGGCATCCACACAACACTCTCACAATGCACCTCCATTCTAAGAGGCATTCACAGAGCTCGTGCACTGCACCTCCGTTCTAATAGGCATCCACACAACACTCTCACAATGCACCTCCTTTCTAAGAGGCATCCACAGAGCTCATGCAATGCACCTCCGTTCTAGGAGGCATCTACACAACACTCTCACAGTGCACCTCCATTCTAAGAGGAATTCACAGAGCTCGTGCAATGCACCTCCATTCTATGAGGCATCCACACAACACTCTCAAAATGCACCTCCATTCTAAGAGGCATTCACAGAGCTCGTGCACTGCACCTCCGTTCTAGGAGGCATCCACACAACACTCTCACAATGCACCTCCATTCTAAGAGGCATTCACAGAGCTCTTGCACTGCACCTCCGTTCTAGGAATCATCCACACAACACTCTCACAATGCACCTCCATTCTAAGAGACATTCACAGAGCTTGTGCACTGCACCTCCGTTCTAGGGGGCATCCACACAACAATCTCAAAATACACCTCCATTCTAAGAGGCATTCACAGAGCTCGTGCACTACACCTCCGTTCTAGGAGGCATCCACACAACACTCTCACAATGCACCTCCATTCTAAGAGGCATTCACAGAGCTCGTGCACTGCACCTTTGTTCTAGGAGGCATCCACACAACACTCTCACAATGCACCTCCATTCTAAGAGGCATCTACAGAGCTCGTACAATGCACCTCCATTCTAAGAGGCATTCACAGAGCTCGTGCACTGCACCTCTGTTCTAGGAGGCATCCACACAACACTCTCACAATGCACCTCCATTCTAAAAGGCCTTCACAGAGCTCGTGCACTACACCTCTGTTCTAGGAGGCATCCACACAACACTCTCACAATGCACCTCCATTCTAAGAGGCATTCACAGAGCTCGTGCACTGCATCTCCGTTCTAGGAGGCATCCACACAACACTCTCACAATGCACCTCCATTCTAAGAGGAATTCACAGAGCTCGTGCAATGCACCTCCATTCTATGAGGCATCCACACAACACTCTCAAAATGCACCTCCATTCTAAGAGGCATTCACAGAGCTCGTGCACTGCACCTCCGTTCTAGGAATCATCCACACAACACTCTCACAATGCACCTCCATTCTAAGAGACATTCACAGAGCTTGTGCACTGCACCTCCGTTCTAGGGGTCATCCACACAACAATCTCAAAATGCACCTCCATTCTAAGAGGCATTCACAGAGCTCGTGCACTGCACCTCTGTTCTAGGAGGCATCCACACAACACTCTCACAATGCACCTCCATTCTAAGAGGCATCTACAGAGCTCGTACAATGCACTTCCATTCTAAGAGGCATTCACAGAGCTCGTGCACTGCACCTCTGTTCTAGGAGGCATCCACACAACACTCTCACAATGCACCTCCATTCTAAAAGGCCTTCACAGAGCTCGTGCACTATACCTCTGTTCTAGGAGGCATCCACACAACACTCTCACAATGCACCTCCATTCTAAGAGGCATTCACAGAGCACGTGCACTGCACCTCCATTCTAGGAGGCATCCACACAACACTCTCACAATGCACCTCCATTCTAAGAGGCATCCACACAACACTCTCACAATGCACCTCCGTTCTAAGAGGCATCCACAGAGCTCGTACAATGTACCTCCGTTTTAGGAGGCATTCACAGAGCCTGTGCACTGCACCTCTGTTCTAGGAGGCATCCACACAAAACTCTCACAATGCACCTCCATTCTAAGAGGCATTCACAGAGCTCGTGCACTGCACCTCTGTTCTAGGAGGCATCCACACAACACTCTCACAATGCACCTCCATTCTAAGAGGCATTCACAGAGCTCATGCACTGCACCTCTGTTCTAGGAGGCATCCACACAACACTCTCACAATGCACCTCCATTCTAAGAGGCATTCACAGAGCTCGTGCACTGCACCTCTGTTCTAGGAGGCATCCACACAACACTCTCACAATGCACCTCCATTCTAAGAGGCATCCACAGAGCTCATGCAATGCACCTCCGTTCTAGGAGGCATCCACACAACACTCTCACAATGCACCTCCATTCTAAGAGGCATCCACAGAGCTTGTGCACTGCACCTCCGTTCTAGGAGGCATCCACACAACACTCTGAAAATGCACCTCCATTCTAAGAGGCATCCACAGAGCTCGTGCACTGCACCTCCGTTCTAGGAGGCATCCACACAACACTCTCACAATGCACCTCCATTCTAAGAGGCATTCACAGAGCTCGTGCACTGCACCTCCGTTCTAGGAGGCATCCACACAACACTCTCACAATGCACCTCCATTCTAAGAGGCATTCACAGAGCTCGTGCACTGCACCTCCGTTCTAGGAGGCATCCACACAACAGTCTCACAATGCACCTCCATTCTAAGAGGCATTCACAGAGCTCGTGCACTGCACCTCCGTTCTTGGAGGCATCCACACAACACTCTCACAATGCACCTCCATTCTAAGAGGCATTCACAGAGCTTGTGCACTGCACCTCCGTTCTCGGAGGCATCCACACATTACTCTCACAATGCACCTCCATTCTAAGAGACATTCACAGAGCTTGTGCACTGCACCTCCGTTCTAGGAGGCATCCACACAACACTCTCACAATGCACCTCCATTCTAAGAGGAATTCACAGAGCTCGTGCACTGCACCTCCGTTCTAGGAGGCATCCACACAACACTCTCACAATGCACCTCCATTCTAAGAGGCATTCACAGAGCTCGTGCACTGCACCTCCGTTCTGGGAGGCATCCACACAACACTCTCACAATGCACCTCCATTCTAAGAGGCATTCACAGAGCTCGTGCACTGCACCTCCGTTCTCGGAGGCATCCACACATTACTCTCACAATGCACCTCCATTCTAAGAGGCATTCACAGAGCTCGTGCACTGCACCTCCGTTCTAGGAGGCATCCACACAACACTCTCACAATGCACCTCCATTCTAAGAGGCATTCACAGACCTCATGCACTGCACCTCCGTTCTAGGAGGCATCCACACAACACTCTCACAATGCACCTCCATTCTAAGAGGAATTCACAGAGCTCGTGCACTGCACCTCCGTTCTAATAGGCATCCACACAACACTCTCACAATGCACCTCCTTTCTAAGAGGCATCCACAGAGCTCGTGCACTGCACCTCTGTTCTAGGAGGCATCCACACAACACTCTCACAATGCACCTCCATTCTAAGAGGAATTCACAGAGCTCGTGCACTGCACCTCCGTTCTAATAGGCATCCACACAACACTCTCACAATGCACCTCCTTTCTAAGAGGCATCCACAGAGCTCGTGCACTGCACCTCCGTTCTAATAGGCATCCACACAACACTCTCACAATGCACCTCCATTCTAAGAGGCATTCACAGAGCTGGTGCACTGCACCTCTGTTCTAGGAGGCATCCACACAACACTCTCACAATGCACCTCCATTCTAAGAGGCATTCACAGAGCTCATGCACTGCACCTCTGTTCTAGGAGGCATCCACACAACACTCTCACAATGCACCTCCATTCTAAGAGGCATTCACAGAGCTCGTGCACTGCACCTCTGTTCTAGGAGGCATCCACACAACACTCTCACAATGCACCTCCATTCTAAGAGGCATCCACAGAGCTCATGCAATGCACCTCCGTTCTAGGAGGCATCCACACAACACTCTCACAATGCACCTCCATTCTAAGAGGCATCCACAGAGCTTGTGCACTGCACCTCCGTTCTAGGAGGCATCCACACAACACTCTGAAAATGCACCTCCATTCTAAGAGGCATCCACAGAGCTCGTGCACTGCACCTCCGTTCTAGGAGGCATCCACACAACACTCTCACAATGCACCTCCATTCTAAGAGGCATTCACAGAGCTCGTGCACTGCACCTCCGTTCTAGGAGGCATCCACACAACACTCTCACAATGCACCTCCATTCTAAGAGGCATTCACAGAGCTCGTGCACTGCACCTCCGTTCTAGGAGGCATCCACACAACAGTCTCACAATGCACCTCCATTCTAAGAGGCATTCACAGAGCTCGTGCACTGCACCTCCATTCTTGGAGGCATCCACACAACACTCTCACAATGCACCTCCATTCTAAGAGGCATTCACAGAGCTTGTGCACTGCACCTCCGTTCTCGGAGGCATCCACACATTACTCTCACAATGCACCTCCATTCTAAGAGACATTCACAGAGCTTGTGCACTGCACCTCCGTTCTAGGAGGCATCCACACAACACTCTCACAATGCACCTCCATTCTAAGAGGAATTCACAGAGCTCGTGCACTGCACCTCCGTTCTAGGAGGCATCCACACAACACTCTCACAATGCACCTCCATTCTAAGAGGCATTCACAGAGCTCGTGCACTGCACCTCCGTTCTGGGAGGCATCCACACAACACTCTCACAATGCACCTCCATTCTAAGAGGCATTCACAGAGCTCGTGCACTGCACTTCCGTTCTCGGAGGCATCCACACATTACTCTCACAATGCACCTCCATTCTAAGAGGCATTCACAGAGCTCGTGCACTGCACCTCCGTTCTAGGAGGCATCCACACAACACTCTCACAATGCACCTCCATTCTAAGAGGCATTCACAGACCTCATGCACTGCACCTCCGTTCTAGGAGGCATCCACACAACACTCTCACAATGCACCTCCATTCTAAGAGGAATTCACAGAGCTCGTGCACTGCACCTCCGTTCTAATAGGCATCCACACAACACTCTCACAATGCACCTCCTTTCTAAGAGGCATCCACAGAGCTTGTGCACTGCACCTCTGTTCTAGGAGGCATCCACACAACACTCTCACAATGCACCTCCATTCTAAGAGGAATTCACAGAGCTCGTGCACTGCACCTCCGTTCTAATAGGCATCCACACAACACTCTCACAATGCACCTCCTTTCTAAGAGGCATCCACAGAGCTCGTGCACTGCACCTCCGTTCTAATAGGCATCCACACAACACTCTCACAATGCACCTCCATTCTAAGAGGCATTCACAGAGCTCGTGCACTGCACCTCTGTTCTAGGAGGCATCCACACAATACGCTCACAATGCACCTCCTTTCTAAGAGGCATCCACAGAGCTCATGCAATGCACCTCCGTTCTAGGAGGCATCCACACAACACTCTCACAGTGCACCTCCATTCTAAGAGGAATTCACAGAGCTCGTGCAATGCACCTCCATTCTATGAGGCATCCACACAACACTCTCAAAATGCACCTCCATTCTAAGAGGCATTCACAGAGCTCGTGCACTGCACCTCCGTTCTAGGAGGCATCCACACAACACTCTCACAATGCACCTCCATTCTAAGAGGCATTCACAGAGCTCTTGCACTGCACCTCCGTTCTAGGAATCATCCACACAACACTCTCACAATGCACCTCCATTCTAAGAGACATTCACAGAGCTTGTGCACTGCACCTCCGTTCTAGGGGGCATCCACACAACAATCTCAAAATACACCTCCATTCTAAGAGGCATTCACAGAGCTCGTGCACTACACCTCCGTTCTAGGAGGCATCCACACAACACTCTCACAATGCACCTCCATTCTAAGAGGCATTCACAGAGCTCGTGCACTGCACCTTTGTTCTAGGAGGCATCCACACAACACTCTCACAATGCACCTCCATTCTAAGAGGCATCTACAGAGCTCGTACAATGCACCTCCATTCTAAGAGGCATTCACAGAGCTCGTGCACTGCACCTCTGTTCTAGGAGGCATCCACACAACACTCTCACAATGCACCTCCATTCTAAAAGGCCTTCACAGAGCTCGTGCACTACACCTCTGTTCTAGGAGGCATCCACACAACACTCTCACAATGCACCTCCATTCTAAGAGGCATTCACAGAGCTCGTGCACTGCATCTCCGTTCTAGGAGGCATCCACACAACACTCTCACAATGCACCTCCATTCTAAGAGGAATTCACAGAGCTCGTGCAATGCACCTCCATTCTATGAGGCATCCACACAACACTCTCAAAATGCACCTCCATTCTAAGAGGCATTCACAGAGCTCGTGCACTGCACCTCCGTTCTAGGAATCATCCACACAACACTCTCACAATGCACCTCCATTCTAAGAGACATTCACAGAGCTTGTGCACTGCACCTCCGTTCTAGGGGTCATCCACACAACAATCTCAAAATACACCTCCATTCTAAGAGGCATTCACAGAGCTCGTGCACTACACCTCCGTTCTAGGAGGCATCCACACAACACTCTCACAATGCACCTCCATTCTAAGAGGCATTCACAGAGCTCGTGCACTGCACCTCTGTTCTAGGAGGCATCCACACAACACTCTCACAATGCACCTCCATTCTAAGAGGCATCTACAGAGCTCGTACAATGCACCTCCATTCTAAGAGGCATTCACAGAGCTCGTGCACTGCACCTCTGTTCTAGGAGGCATCCACACAACACTCTCACAATGCACCTCCATTCTAAAAGGCCTTCACAGAGCTCGTGCACTATACCTCTGTTCTAGGAGGCATCCACACAACACTCTCACAATGCACCTCCATTCTAAGAGGCATTCACAGAGCACGTGCACTGCACCTCCATTCTAGGAGGCATCCACACAACACTCTCACAATGCACCTCCATTCTAAGAGGCATCCACACAACACTCTCACAATGCACCTCCGTTCTAAGAGGCATCCACAGAGCTCGTACAATGTACCTCCGTTTTAGGAGGCATTCACAGAGCCTGTGCACTGCACCTCTGTTCTAGGAGGCATCCACACAAAACTCTCACAATGCACCTCCATTCTAAGAGGCATTCACAGAGCTCGTGCACTGCACCTCTGTTCTAGGAGGCATCCACACAACACTCTCACAATGCACCTCCATTCTAAGAGGCATTCACAGAGCTCATGCACTGCACCTCTGTTCTAGGAGGCATCCACACAACACTCTCACAATGCACCTCCATTCTAAGAGGCATTCACAGAGCTCGTGCACTGCACCTCTGTTCTAGGAGGCATCCACACAACACTCTCACAATGCACCTCCATTCTAAGAGGCATCCACAGAGCTCATGCAATGCACCTCCGTTCTAGGAGGCATCCACACAACACTCTCACAATGCACCTCCATTCTAAGAGGCATCCACAGAGCTTGTGCACTGCACCTCCGTTCTAGGAGGCATCCACACAACACTCTGAAAATGCACCTCCATTCTAAGAGGCATCCACAGAGCTCGTGCACTGCACCTCCGTTCTAGGAGGCATCCACACAACACTCTCACAATGCACCTCCATTCTAAGAGGCATTCACAGAGCTCGTGCACTGCACCTCCGTTCTAGGAGGCATCCACACAACACTCTCACAATGCACCTCCATTCTAAGAGGCATTCACAGAGCTCGTGCACTGCACCTCCGTTCTAGGAGGCATCCACACAACAGTCTCACAATGCACCTCCATTCTAAGAGGCATTCACAGAGCTCGTGCACTGCACCTCCGTTCTTGGAGGCATCCACACAACACTCTCACAATGCACCTCCATTCTAAGAGGCATTCACAGAGCTTGTGCACTGCACCTCCGTTCTCGGAGGCATCCACACATAACTCTCACAATGCACCTCCATTCTAAGAGACATTCACAGAGCTTGTGCACTGCACCTCCGTTCTAGGAGGCATCCACACAACACTCTCACAATGCACCTCCATTCTAAGAGGAATTCACAGAGCTCGTGCACTGCACCTCCGTTCTAGGAGGCATCCACACAACACTCTCACAATGCACCTCCATTCTAAGAGGCATTCACAGAGCTCGTGCACTGCACCTCCGTTCTGGGAGGCATCCACACAACACTCTCACAATGCACCTTCATTCTAAGAGGCATCCACAGAGCTCGTGCAATGCACCTCTGTTCTAGGAGGCATCCACACAACACCTTCACAATGCACCTCCATTCTAAGAGGCATTCATAGAGCTCGTGCACTGCACCTCCATTCTAGGAGGCATCCACACAACACTCTCACAATGCACCTCCATTCTAAGAGGCATTCACAGAGCTCGTGCACTGCATCTCCGTTCTAGGAGGCATCCACACAACACTCTCACAATGCACCTCCATTCTAAGAGGAATTCACAGAGCTCGTGCAATGCACCTCCATTCTATGAGGCATCCACACAACACTCTCAAAATGCACCTCCATTCTAAGAGGCATTCACAGAGCTCGTGCACTGCACCTCCGTTCTAGGAATCATCCACACAACACTCTCACAATGCACCTCCATTCTAAGAGACATTCACAGAGCTTGTGCACTGCACCTCCGTTCTAGGGGTCATCCACACAACAATCTCAAAATACACCTCCATTCTAAGAGGCATTCACAGAGCTCGTGCACTACACCTCCGTTCTAGGAGGCATCCACACAACACTCTCACAATGCACCTCCATTCTAAGAGGCATTCACAGAGCTCGTGCACTGCACCTCTGTTCTAGGAGGCATCCACACAACACTCTCACAATGCACCTCCATTCTAAGAGGCATCTACAGAGCTCGTACAATGCACCTCCATTCTAAGAGGCATTCACAGAGCTCGTGCACTGCACCTCTGTTCTAGGAGGCATCCACACAACACTCTCACAATGCACCTCCATTCTAAAAGGCCTTCACAGAGCTCGTGCACTATACCTCTGTTCTAGGAGGCATCCACACAACACTCTCACAATGCACCTCCATTCTAAGAGGCATTCACAGAGCACGTGCACTGCACCTCCATTCTAGGAGGCATCCACACAACACTCTCACAATGCACCTCCATTCTAAGAGGCATCCACACAACACTCTCACAATGCACCTCCGTTCTAAGAGGCATCCACAGAGCTCGTACAATGTACCTCCGTTTTAGGAGGCATTCACAGAGCCTGTGCACTGCACCTCTGTTCTAGGAGGCATCCACACAAAACTCTCACAATGCACCTCCATTCTAAGAGGCATTCACAGAGCTCGTGCACTGCACCTCTGTTCTAGGAGGCATCCACACAACACTCTCACAATGCACCTCCATTCTAAGAGGCATTCACAGAGCTCATGCACTGCACCTCTGTTCTAGGAGGCATCCACACAACACTCTCACAATGCACCTCCATTCTAAGAGGCATTCACAGAGCTCGTGCACTGCACCTCTGTTCTAGGAGGCATCCACACAACACTCTCACAATGCACCTCCATTCTAAGAGGCATCCACAGAGCTCATGCAATGCACCTCCGTTCTAGGAGGCATCCACACAACACTCTCACAATGCACCTCCATTCTAAGAGGCATCCACAGAGCTTGTGCACTGCACCTCCGTTCTAGGAGGCATCCACACAACACTCTGAAAATGCACCTCCATTCTAAGAGGCATCCACAGAGCTCGTGCACTGCACCTCCGTTCTAGGAGGCATCCACACAACACTCTCACAATGCACCTCCATTCTAAGAGGCATTCACAGAGCTCGTGCACTGCACCTCCGTTCTAGGAGGCATCCACACAACACTCTCACAATGCACCTCCATTCTAAGAGGCATTCACAGAGCTCGTGCACTGCACCTCCGTTCTAGGAGGCATCCACACAACAGTCTCACAATGCACCTCCATTCTAAGAGGCATTCACAGAGCTCGTGCACTGCACCTCCGTTCTTGGAGGCATCCACACAACACTCTCACAATGCACCTCCATTCTAAGAGGCATTCACAGAGCTTGTGCACTGCACCTCCGTTCTCGGAGGCATCCACACATTACTCTCACAATGCACCTCCATTCTAAGAGACATTCACAGAGCTTGTGCACTGCACCTCCGTTCTAGGAGGCATCCACACAACACTCTCACAATGCACCTCCATTCTAAGAGGAATTCACAGAGCTCGTGCACTGCACCTCCGTTCTAGGAGGCATCCACACAACACTCTCACAATGCACCTCCATTCTAAGAGGCATTCACAGAGCTCGTGCACTGCACCTCCGTTCTGGGAGGCATCCACACAACACTCTCACAATGCACCTCCATTCTAAGAGGCATTCACAGAGCTCGTGCACTGCACTTCCGTTCTCGGAGGCATCCACACATTACTCTCACAATGCACCTCCATTCTAAGAGGCATTCACAGAGCTCGTGCACTGCACCTCCGTTCTAGGAGGCATCCACACAACACTCTCACAATGCACCTCCATTCTAAGAGGCATTCACAGACCTCATGCACTGCACCTCCGTTCTAGGAGGCATCCACACAACACTCTCACAATGCACCTCCATTCTAAGAGGAATTCACAGAGCTCGTGCACTGCACCTCCGTTCTAATAGGCATCCACACAACACTCTCACAATGCACCTCCTTTCTAAGAGGCATCCACAGAGCTTGTGCACTGCACCTCTGTTCTAGGAGGCATCCACACAACACTCTCACAATGCACCTCCATTCTAAGAGGAATTCACAGAGCTCGTGCACTGCACCTCCGTTCTAATAGGCATCCACACAACACTCTCACAATGCACCTCCTTTCTAAGAGGCATCCACAGAGCTCGTGCACTGCACCTCCGTTCTAATAGGCATCCACACATCACTCTCACAATGCACCTCCATTCTAAGAGGCATTCACAGAGCTCGTGCACTGCACCTCTGTTCTAGGAGGCATCCACACAATACTCTCACAATGCACCTCCTTTCTAAGAGGCATCCACAGAGCTCATGCAATGCACCTCCGTTCTAGGAGGCATCCACACAACACTCTCAAAGTGCACCTCCATTCTAAGAGGAATTCACAGAGCTCGTGCAATGCACCTCCATTCTATGAGGCATCCACACAACACTCTCAAAATGCACCTCCATTCTAAGAGGCATTCACAGAGCTCGTGCACTGCACCTCCGTTCTAGGAGGCATCCACACAACACTCTCACAATGCACCTCCATTCTAAGAGGCATTCACAGAGCTCTTGCACTGCACCTCCGTTCTAGGAATCATCCACACAACACTCTCACAATGCACCTCCATTCTAAGAGACATTCACAGAGCTTGTGCACTGCACCTCCGTTCTAGGGGGCATCCACACAACAATCTCAAAATACACCTCCATTCTAAGAGGCATTCACAGAGCTCGTGCACTACACCTCCGTTCTAGGAGGCATCCACACAACACTCTCACAATGCACCTCCATTCTAAGAGGCATTCACAGAGCTCGTGCACTGCACCTTTGTTCTAGGAGGCATCCACACAACACTCTCACAATGCACCTCCATTCTAAGAGGCATCTACAGAGCTCGTACAATGCACCTCCATTCTAAGAGGCATTCACAGAGCTCGTGCACTGCACCTCTGTTCTAGGAGGCATCCACACAACACTCTCACAATGCACCTCCATTCTAAAAGGCCTTCACAGAGCTCGTGCACTACACCTCTGTTCTAGGAGGCATCCACACAACACTCTCACAATGCACCTCCATTCTAAGAGGCATTCACAGAGCTCGTGCACTGCACGTCCGTTCTAGGAGGCATCCACACAACACTCTCACAATGCACCTCCATTCTAAGAGGCATTCACAGAGCACGTGCACTGCACCTCCATTCTAGGAGGCATCCACACAACACTCTCACAATGCACCTCCATTTTAAGAGGCATCCACACAACACTCTCACAATGCACCTCCATTCTAAAAGGCCTTCACAGAGCTCGTGCACTACACCTCTGTTCTAGGAGGCATCCACACAACACTCTCACAATGCACCTCCATTCTAAGAGGCATTCACAGAGCTCGTGCAGTGCACGTCCGTTCTAGGAGGCATCCACACAACACTCTCACAATGCACCTCCATTCTAAGAGGCATTCACAGAGCACGTGCACTGCACCTCCATTCTAGGAGGCATCCACACAACACTCTCACAATGCACCTCAGTTCTAAGAGGCATCCACAGAGCTCGTACAATGTACCTCCGTTTTAGGAGGCATTCACAGAGCCTGTGCACTGCACCTCTGTTCTAGGAGGCATCCACAGAAAACTCTCACAATGCACCTCCATTCTAAGAGGCATTCACAGAGCTCGTGCCCTGCACCTCTGTTCTAGGAGGCATCCACACAACACTCTCACAATGCACCTCCATTCTAAGAGGCATTCACAGAGCTCGTGCACTGCACCTCTGTTCTAGGAGGCATCCACACAACACTCTCACAATGCACCTCCATTCTAAGAGGCATTCACAGAGCTTGTGCACTGCACCTCTGTTCTAGGAATTATCCACACAACACTCTCACAATGCACCTCCATTCTAAGAGGCATCCACAGAGCTCGTGCACTGCACCTCCGTTCTAGGAGGCATCCACACAACACTCTCACAATGCACCTCCATTCTAAGAGGCATTCACAGAGCTCGTGCACTGCACCTCCGTTCTAGGAGGCGTCCACACAACACTCTCACAATGCACCTCCATTCTAAGAGGCATTCACAGAGCTTGTGCACTGCACCTCCGTTCTAGGAGGCATCCACACAACACTCTCACAATGCACCTCCATTCTAAGAGGCATCCACAGAGCTCGTGCACTGCACCTCCATTCTAGGAGGCATCCACACAACACTCTCACAATGCACCTCCATTCTAAGAGGCATTCACAGAGCTCGTGCACTGCACCTCCGTTCTAGGAGGCATCCACACAACACTCTCACAATGCACCTCCATTCTAAAAGGCATTCACAGAGCTCGTGCACTGCACCTCCGTTCTAGGAGGCATCCACACAACACTATCACAATGCACCTCATTCTAAGAGGCATTCACAGAGCTCGTGCACTGCACCACCGTTCTAGGAGGCATCCACACAACACTCACAATGCACCTCCATTCTAAGAGGCATTCACAGAGCTCGTGCACTGCACCTCCGTTCTAGGAGGCATCCACACAACACTCTCCCAATGCACCTCCATTCTAAGAGGAATTCACAGAGCTCGTGCAATGCTCCTCCATTCTAGGAGGCATCCACACAACACTCTCACAATGCACCTCCATTCTAAGAGGCATTCACAGAGCTCGTGCACTGCACCTTTGTTCTAGGAGGCATCCACACAACACTCTCACAATGCACCTCCATTCTAAGAGGCATCTACAGAGCTCGTACAATGCACCTCCATTCTAAGAGGCATTCACAGAGCTCGTGCACTGCACCTCTGTTCTAGGAGGCATCCACACAACACTCTCACAATGCACCTCCATTCTAAAAGGCCTTCACAGAGCTCGTGCACTACACCTCTGTTCTAGGAGGCATCCACACAACACTCTCACAATGCACCTCCATTCTAAGAGGCATTCACAGAGCTCGTGCACTGCACGTCCATTCTAGGAGGCATCCACACAACACTCTCACAATGCACCTCCATTCTAAGAGGCATTCACAGAGCACGTGCACTGCACCTCCATTCTAGGAGGCATCCACACAACACTCTCACAATGCACCTCCATTCTAAGAGGCATCCACACAACACTCTCACAATGCACCTCCGTTCAAAGAGGCATCCACAGAGCCTCGTACAATGTACCTCCGTTTTAGGAGGCATTCACAGAGCCTGTGCACTGCACCTCTGTTCTAGGAGGCATCCACACAAAACTCTCACAATGCACCTCCATTCTAAGAGGCATTCACAGAGCTCGTGCACTGCACCTCTGTTCTAGGAGGCATCCACACAACACTCTCACAATGCACCTCCATTCTAAGAGGCATTCACAGAGCTCATGCACTGCACCTCTGTTCTAGGAGGCATCCACACAACACTCTCACAATGCACCTCCATTCTAAGAGGCATTCACAGAGCTCGTGCACTGCACCTCTGTTCTAGGAGGCATCCACACAACACTCTCACAATGCACCTCCATTCTAAGAGGCATCCACAGAGCTCATGCAATGCACCTCCGTTCTAGGAGGCATCCACACAACACTCTCACAATGCACCTCCATTCTAAGAGTCTTCCACAGAGCTTGTGCACTGCACCTCCGTTCTAGGAGGCATCCACACAACAGTCTGAAAATGCACCTCCATTCTAAGAGGCATCCACAGAGCTCGTGCACTGCACCTCCGTTCTAGGAGGCATACACACAACACTCTCACAATGCACCTCCATTCTAAGAGGCATTCACAGAGCTCGTGCACTGCACCTCCGTTCTAGGAGGCATCCACACAACACTCTCACAATGCACCTCCATTCTAAGAGGCATTCACAGAGCTCGTGCACTGCACCTCCGTTCTAGGAGGCATCCACACAACACTCTCACAATGTACCTCCATTCTAAGAGGAATTCACAGAGCTCGTGCACTGCACCTCCGTTCTAGGAGGCATCCACACAACACTCTCACAATGCACCTCCATTCTAAGAGGCATTCACAGAGCTTGTGCACTGCACCTCCGTTCTGGGAGGCATCCACACAACACTCTCACAATGCACCTCCATTCTAAGAGGCATTCACAGAGCTCGTGCACTGCACTTCCGTTCTCAGAGGCATCCACACATTACTCTCACAATGCACCTCCATTCTAAGAGGCATCTACAGAGCTCGTACAATGCACCTCCATTCTAAGAGGCATTCACAGAGCTCGTGCACTGCACCTCTGTTCTAGGAGGCATCCACACAACACTCTCACAATGCACCTCCATTCTAAAAGGCCTTCACAGAGCTCGTGCACTACACCTCTGTTCTAGGAGGCATCCACACAACACTCTCACATTGCACCTCCATTCTAAGAGGCATTCACAGAGCTCGTGCACTGCGCGTCCGTTCTAGGAGGCATCCACACAACACTCTCACAATGCACCTCCATTCTAAGAGGCATTCACAGAGCACGTGCACTGCACCTCCATTCTAGGAGGCATCCACACAACACTCTCACAATGCACCTCCATTTTAAGAGGCATCCACACAACACTCTCACAATGCACCTCCATTCTAAAAGGCCTTCACAGAGCTCGTGCACTACACCTCTGTTCTAGGAGGCATCCACACAACACTCTCACAATGCACCTCCATTCTAAGAGGCATTCACAGAGCTCGTGCACTGCACGTCCGTTCTAGGAGGCATCCACACAACACTCTCACAATGCACCTCCATTCTAAGAGGCATTCACAGAGCACGTGCACTGCACCTCCATTCTAGGAGGCATCCACACAACACTCTCACAATGCACCTCAGTTCTAAGAGGCATCCACAGAGCTCGTACAATGTACCTCCGCTTTAGGAGGCATTCACAGAGCTTGTGCACTGCACCTCTGTTCTAGGAGGCATCCACAGAAAACTCTCACAATGCACCTCCATTCTAAGAGGCATTCACAGAGCTCGTGCCCTGCACCTCTGTTCTAGGAGGCATCCACACAACACTCTCACAATGCACCTCCATTCTAAGAGGCATTCACAGAGCTCGTGCACTGCACCTCTGTTCTAGGAGGCATCCACACAACACTCTCACAATGCACCTCCATTCTAAGAGGCATTCACAGAGCTTGTGCACTGCACCTCTGTTCTAGGAATTATCCACACAACACTCTCACAATGCACCTCCATTCTAAGAGGCATCCACAGAGCTCGTGCACTGCACCTCCGTTCTAGGAGGCATCCACACAACACTCTCACAATGCACCTCCATTCTAAGAGGCATTCACAGAGCTCGTGCACTGCACCTCCGTTCTAGGAGGCGTCCACAGAACACTCTCACAATGCACCTCCATTCTAAGAGGCATTCACAGAGCTTGTGCACTGCACCTCCGTTCTAGGAGGCATCCACACAACACTCTCACAATGCACCTCCATTCTAAGAGGCATCCACAGAGCTCGTGCACTGCACCTCCATTCTAGGAGGCATCCACACAACACTCTCACAATGCACCTCCATTCTAAGAGGCATTCACAGAGCTCGTGCACTGCACCTCCGTTCTAGGAGGCATCCACACAACACTCTCACAATGCACCTCCATTCTAAAAGGCATTCACAGAGCTCGTGCACTGCACCTCCGTTCTAGGAGGCATCCACACAACACTCTCACAATGCACCTCATTCTAAGAGGCATTCACAGAGCTCGTGCACTGCACCACCGTTCTAGGAGGCATCCACACAACACTCACAATGCACCTCCATTCTAAGAGGCATTCACAGAGCTCGTGCACTGCACCTCCGTTCTAGGAGGCATCCACACAACACTCTCCCAATGCACCTCCATTCTAAGAGGAATTCACAGAGCTCGTGCAATGCTCCTCCATTCTATGAGGCATCCACACAACACTCTCAAAATGCACCTCCATTCTAAGAGGCATTCACAGAGCTCGTGCACTGCACCTCCGTTCTAGGAGGCATCCACACAACACTCTCACAATGCACCTCCATTCTAAGAGGCATTCACAGAGCTCTTGCACTGCACCTCCGTTCTAGGAATCATCCACACAACACTCTCACAATGCACCTCCATTCTAAGAGACATTCACAGAGCTTGTGCACTGCACCTCCGTTCTAGGGGGCATCCACACAACAATCTCAAAATACACCTCCATTCTAAGAGGCATTCACAGAGTTCGTGCACTACACCTCCGTTCTAGGAGGCATCCACACAACACTCTCACAATGCACCTCCATTCTAAGAGGCATTCACAGAGCTCGTGCACTGCACCTCTGTTCTAGGAGGCATCCACACAACACTCTCACAATGCACCTCCATTCTAAGAGGCATCTACAGAGCTCGTACAATGCACCTCCATTCTAAGAGGCATTCACAGAGCTCGTGCACTGCACCTCTGTTCTAGGAGGCATCCACACAACACTCTCACAATGCACCTCCATTCTAAAAGGCCTTCACAGAGCTCGTGCACTACACCTCTGTTCTAGGAGGCATCCACACAACACTCTCACAATGCACCTCCATTCTAAGAGGCATTCACAGAGCTCGTGCACTGCACGTCCATTCTAGGAGGCATCCACACAACACTCTCACAATGCACCTCCATTCTAAGAGGCATTCACAGAGCACGTGCACTGCACCTCCATTCTAGGAGGCATCCACACAACACTCTCACAATGCACCTCCATTCTAAGAGGCATCCACACAACACTCTCACAATGCACCTCCGTTCAAAGAGGCATCCACAGAGCTCGTACAATGTACCTCCGTTTTAGGAGGCATTCACAGAGCCTGTGCACTGCACCTCTGTTCTAGGAGGCATCCACACAAAACTCTCACAATGCACCTCCATTCTAAGAGGCATTCACAGAGCTCGTGCACTGCACCTCTGTTCTAGGAGGCATCCACACAACACTCTCACAATGCACCTCCATTCTAAGAGGCATTCACTGAGCTCATGCACTGCACCTCTGTTCTAGGAGGCATCCACACAACACTCTCACAATGCACATCCATTCTAAGAGGCATTCACAGAGCTCGTGCACTGCACCTCTGTTCTAGGAGGCATCCACACAACACTCTCACAATGCACCTCCATTCTAAGAGGCATCCACAGAGCTCATGCAATGCACCTCCGTTCTAGGAGGCATCCACACAACACTCTCACAATGCACCTCCATTCTAAGATCTTCCACAGAGCTTGTGCACTGCACCTCCGTTCTAGGAGGCATCCACACAACACTCTGAAAATGCACCTCCATTCTAAGAGGCATCCACAGAGCTCGTGCACTGCACCTCCGTTCTAGGAGGCATACACACAACACTCTCACAATGCACCTCCATTCTAAGAGGCATTCACAGAGCTCGTGCACTGCACCTCCGTTCTAGGAGGCATCCACACAACACTCTCACAATGCACCTCCATTCTAAGAGGCATTCACAGAGCTCGTGCACTGCACCTCCGTTCTAGGAGGCATCCACACAACACTCTCACAATGCACCTCCATTCTAAGAGGAATTCACAGAGCTCGTGCACTGCACCTCCGTTCTAGGAGGTATCCACACAACACTCTCACAATGCACCTCCATTCTAAGAGGCATTCACAGAGCTTGTGCACTGCACCTCCGTTCTGGGAGGCATCCACACAACACTCTCACAATGCACCTCCATTCTAAGAGGCATTCACAGAGCTCGTGCACTGCACTTCCGTTCTCAGAGGCATCCACACATTACTCTCACAATGCACCTCCATTCTAAGAGGCATTCACAGAGCTCGTGCACTGCACCTCCGTTCTAGGAGGCATCCACACAACACTCTCACAATGCACCTCCATTCTAAGAGGCATTCACAGACCTCGTGCACTGCACCTCCGTTCTAGGAGGCATCCACACAACACTCTCACAATGCACCTCCATTCTAAGAGGAATTCACAGAGCTCGTGCACTGCACCTCCGTTCTAATAGGCATCCACACAACACTCTCACAATGCACCTCCATTCTAAGAGACATTCACAGAGCTTGTGCACTGCACCTCTGTTCTAGGAGGCATCCACACAACACTCTCACAATGCACCTCCATTCTAAGAGGCATCCACAGAGCTCGTGCAATGCACCTCTGTTCTAGGAGGCATCCACACAATACTCTCACAATGCACCTCCTTTCTAAGAGGCATCCACAGAGCTCGTGCAATGCACCTCCGTTCTAGGAGGCATCCACACAACACTCTCACAGTGCACCTCCATTCTAAGAGGCATTCACAGAGCTTGTGCACTGCACCTCCATTCTAGGAGGCATCCACACAACACTCTCACAATGCACCTCCATTCTAAGAGGCATTCACAGAGCTTGTGCACTGCACCTCCGTTCTCGGAGACATCCACACAACACTCTCACAATGCACCTCCATTCTAAGAGGCATTCACAGAGCTCGTTCACTGCACCTCTGTTCTCGGAGGCATCCACACATTACTCTCACAATGCACCTCCATTCTAATAGGCATTCACAGAGTTCGTGCACTGCACCTCCATTCTAGGAGGCATCCACACAACACTCTCACAATGCACCTCCATTCTAAGAGGAATTCACAGAGCTCATGCACTGCACCTCCGTTCTAGGAGGCATCCACACAACACTCTCACAATGCACCTCCATTCTAATAGGCATTCACAGAGTTCGTGCACTGCACCTCCATTCTAGGAGGCATCCACACAACACTCTCACAATGCACCTCCATTCTAAGAGGAATTCACAGAGCTCGTGCACTGCACCTCCGTTCTAGGAGGTATCCACACAACACTCTCACAATGCACCTCCATTCTAAGAGGCATTCACAGAGCTTGTGCACTGCACCTCTGTTCTAGGAGGCATCCAAACAACACTCTCACAATGCACCTCCATTCTAAGAGGCATCCACAGAGCTCGTACAATGCACCTCCATTCTAAGAGACATTCACAGAGCTCGTGCACTGCACCTCTGTTCTAGGAGGCATCCACACAACACTCTCACAATGCACCTCCATTCTAAAAGGCGTTCACAGAGCTCGTGCACTGCACCTCTGTTCTAGGAGGCATCCACACAACACTCTCACAATGCACCTCCATTCTAAGAGGCATTCACAGAGCTCGAGCACTGCACCTCTGTTCTAGGAGGCATCCACACAACACTCTCACAATGCACCTTCATTCTAAGAGGCATCCACAGAGCTCGTGCAATGCACCTCTGTTCTAGGAGGCATCCACACAACACCTTCACAATGCACCTCCATTCTAAGAGGCATTCATAGAGCTCGTGCACTGCACCTCCATTCTAGGAGGCATCCACACAACACTCTCACAATGCACCTCCATTCTAAGAGGAATTCACAGAGCTCGTGCACTGCACCTCCGTTCTAGGAGGCATCCACACAACACTCTCACAATGCACCTCCATTCTAAGAGGCATTCACAGAGCTCGTGCACTGCACCTCTGTTCTAGGAGGCATCCACACAACACTCTCACAATGCACCTCCATTCTAAGAGGCATTCACAGAGCTCGTGCACTGCACCACCATTCTAGGAGGCATCCACACAACACTCTCACAATGCATCTCCATTCTAAGAGGCATTCACAGAGCTCGTGCACTGCACCTCCGTTCTAGGAGGCAGCCACACAACACTTTCACAATGCACCTCCATTCTAAGAGGCATTCACAGAGCTCGTGCACTGCACCTCCGTTCTAGGAGGCATCCACACAACACTCTCACAATGCACCTCCATTCTAAGAGGAATTCACAGAGCTCGTGCAATGCACCTCCATTCTAGGAGGCATCCACACAACACTCTCACAATGCACCTCCATTCTAAGAGGCATTCACAGAGCTCGTGCACTGCACCTCCATTCTAGGAGGCATCCACACAACACTCTCACAATGCACCTCCATTCTAAGAGGCATTCACAGAGCTCTTACACTGCACCTCCGTTCTAGGAATCATCCACACAACACTCTCACAATGCACCTCCATTCTAAGTGACATTCACAGAGCTTGTGCACTGCACCTCCGTTCTAGGGGGCATCCACACAACAATCTCAAACTGCACCTCCATTCTAAGAGGCATTCACAGAGCTCGTGCACTACACCTCCGTTCTAGGAGGCATCCATACAACACTCTCACAATGCACCTCATTCTAAGAGGCATTCACAGAGCTCGTGCACTGCACCACTGTTCTAGGAGGCATCCACACAACACTCTCACAATGCACCTCCATTCTAAGAGGCATTCACAGAGCTCGTGCACTGCACCTCTGTCTCGGAGGCATCCACACAACACTCTCACAACGCACCTCATTCTAAGAGGCATTCACAGAGCTCGTGCACTGCACCACCGTTCTAGGAGGCATCCACACAACACTCTCACAATGCACCTCCATTCTAAGAGGCATTCACAGAGCTCGTGCACTGCACCTCCGTTCTAGGAGGCATCCACACAACACTCTCCCAATGCACCTCCATCTAAGAGGAATTCACAGAGTTCGTGCAATGCACCTCCATTCTATGAGGCATCCACACAACACTCTCACAATGCACCTCCATTCTAAGAGGCATTCACAGAGCTCGTGCACTTCACCTCCGTTGTAGGAGGCATCCACACAACACTCTCACAATGCACCTCCATTCTAAGAGGCATTCACAGAGCTCTTGCACTGCACCTCCATTCTAGGAATCATCCACACAACACTCTCACAATGCACCTCCATTCTAAGAGACATTCACAGAGCTTGTGCACTGCACCTCCGTTCTAGGGGGCATCCACACAACAATCTCAAAATACACCTCCATTCTAAGAGGCATTCACAGAGCTCGTGCACTACAACTCCGTTCTAGGAGGCATCCACACAACACTCTCACAATGCACCTCCATTCTAAGAGGCATTCACAGAGCTTGTGCACTGCACCTCTGTTCTAGGAGGCATCCACACAACACTCTCACAATGCACCTCCATTCTAAGAGGCATCTACAGAGCTCGTACAATGCACCTCCATTCTAAGAGGAATTCACAGAGCTCGTGCACTGCACCTCTGTTCTAGGAGGCATCCACACAACACTCTCACAATGCACCTCCATTCTAAAAGGCCTTCACAGAGCTCGTGCACTACACCTCTGTTCTAGGAGGCATCCACACAACACTCTCACAATGCACCTCCATTCTAAGAGGCATTCACAGAGCTCGTGCACTGCACCTCCGTTCTAGGAGGCATCCACACAACACTCTCACAATGCACCTCCATTCTAAGAGGCATTCACAGAGCAGGTGCACTGCACCTCCATTCTAGGAGGCATCCACACAACACTCTCACAATGCACCTCCATTCTAAGAGGCATCCACACAACACTCTCACAATGCACCTCCGTTCTAAGAGGCATCCACAGAGCTCGTACAATGTACCTCCGTTTTAGGAGGCATTCACAGAGCTTGTGCACTGCACCTCTGTTCTAGGAGGCATCCACACAAAACTCTCACAATGCACCTCCATTCTAAGAGGCATTCACAGAGCTCGTGCACTGCACCTCTGTTCTAGGAGGCATCCACACAACACTCTCACAATGCACGTCCATTCTAAGAGGCATCCACAGAGCTTGTGCACTGCACCTCCGTTCTAGGAGGCATTCACACAACACTCTCAAAATACACCTCCATTCTAAGAGGCATCCACAGAGCTCGTGCACTGCACCTCTGTTCTAGGAGGCATCCACACAACACTCTCAAAATACACCTCCATTCTAAGAGGCATCCACAGAGCTCGTGCACTGCACCTCTGTTCTAGGAGGCATCCACACAACACTCTCACAATGCACCTCCATTCTAAGAGGCATTCACAGAGCTCGTGCACTGCACCTTCGTTCTAGGAGGCATCCACACAACAGTCTCACAATGCACCTCCATTCTAAGAGGCATTCACAGAGCTCGTGCACTGCACCTCCGTTCTTGGAGGCATCCACACAACACTCTCACAATGCGCCTCCATTCTAAGAGGCATTCACAGAGCTTGTGCACTGCACCTCCGTTCTCGGAGGCATCCACACATTACTCTCACAATGCACCTCCATTCTAAGAGACATTCACAGAGCACGTGCACTGCACCTCCATTCTAGGAGGCATCCACACAACACTCTCACAATGCACCTCCATTCTAAGAGGAATTCACAGAGCTCGTGCACTGCACCTCCGTTCTAGGAGGCATCCACACAACACTCTCACAATGCACCTCCATTCTAAGAGGCATTCACAGAGCTCGTGCAGTGCACCTCCGTTCTGGGAGGCATCCACACAACACTCTCACATTGCACCTCCATTCTAAGAGGCATTCACAGAGCTCGTGCACTGCACTTCCGTTCTCGGAGGCATCCACACATTACTCTCACAATGCACCTCCATTCTAAGAGGCATTCACAGAGCTCGTGCACTGCACCTCCGTTCTAGGAGGCATCCACACAACACTCTCACAATGCACCTCCATTCTAAGAGGCATTCACAGACCTCGTGCACTGCACCTCCGTTCTAGGAGGCATCCACACAACACTCTCACAATGCACCTCCATTCTAAGAGGAATTCACAGAGCTCGTGCACTGCACCTCCGTTCTAATAGGCATCCACACACCACTCTCACAATGCACCTCCATTCTAAGAGGCATTCACAGAGCTTGTGCACTGCACCTCTGTTCTAGGAGGCATCCACACAACACTCTCACAATGCACCTCCAGTCTAAGAGGCATCCACAGAGCTCGTGCACTGCACCTCCGTTCTAGGAGGCATCCACACAACACTCTCACAATGCACCTCATTCTAAGAGGCATTCACAGAGCTCGTGCACTGCACCAACGTTCTAGGAGGCATCCACACAACACTCTCACAATGCACCTCCATTCTAAGAGGCATTCACAGAGCTTGTGCACTGCACCTCCGTTCTCGGAGGCATCCACACAACACTCTCACAATGCACCTCATTCTAAGAGGCATTCACAGAGCTCGTGCACTGCACCTCCGTTCTCGGAGACATCCACACAACACTCTCACAATGCACCTCCATTCTAAGAGGCATTCACAGAGCTCGTTCACTGCACCTCTGTTCTCGGAGGCATCCACACATTACTCTCACAATGCACCTCCATTCTAAGAGGCATTCACAGAGCTCGTGCACTGCACCTCCGTTCTAGGAGGCATCCACATAACACTCTCACAATGCACCTCCATTCTAAGAGGCATTCACAGAGCTTGTGCACTGCACCTCCGTTCTGGGAGGCATCCACACAACACTCTCACAATGCACCTCCATTCTAAGAGGCATTCACAGAGCTCGTGCACTGCACGTCCGTTCTCGGAGGCATCCACACATTACTCATACAATGCACCTCCATTCTAAGAGGCATTCACAGAGCTCATGCACTGCACCTCCGTTCTAGGAGGCATCCACACAACACTCTCACAATGCACCTCCATTCTAATAGGCATTTACAGAGTTCGTGCACTGCACCTCCATTCTAGGAGGCATCCACACAACACTCTCACAATGCACCTCCATTCTAAGAGGAATTCACAGAGCTCGTGCACTGCACCTCCGTTCTAGGAGGTATCCACACAACACTCTCACAATGCACCTCCATTCTAAGAGGCATTCACAGAGCTTGTGAACTGCACCTCTGTTCTAGGAGGCATCCACACAACACTCTCACAATGTACCTCCATTCTAAGTGGCATCCACAGAGCTCGTACAATGCACCTCCATTCTAAGAGGCATTCACAGAGCTCGTGCACTGCACCTCTGTTCTAGGAGGCATCCACACAACACTCTCACAATGCACCTCCATTCTAAAAGGCGTTCACAGAGCTCGTGCACTGCACCTCTGTTCTAGGAGGCATCCACACAACACTCTCACAATGCACCTCCATTCTAAGAGGCATTCACAGAGCTCGAGCACTGCACCTCTGTTCTAGGAGGCATCCACACAACACTCTCACAATGCACCTTCATTCTAAGAGGCATCCACAGAGCTCGTGCAATGCACCTCTGTTCTAGGAGGCATCCACACAACACCTTCACAATGCACCTCCATTCTAAGAGGCATTCATAGAGCTCGTACACTGCACCTCCATTCTAGGAGGCATCCACACAACACTCTCACAATGCATCTCCATTCTAAGAGGCATTCACAGAGCTCGTGCACTGCACCTCCGTTCTAGGAGGCATCCACACAACACTCTCACAATGCACCTCCATTCTAAGAGGCATTCACAGAGCTCGTGCACTGCACCTCCGTTCTAGGAGGCATCCACACAACACTCTCACAATGCACCTCCATTCTAAGAGGCATTCACAGAGCTCGTGCACTGCACCACCGTTCTAGGAGGCATCCACACAACACTCTCACAATGCACCTCCATTCTAAGAGGCATTCACAGAGCTCGTGCACTGCACTTCCGTTCTAGGAGGCATCCACACAACACTTTCACAATGCACCTCCATTCTAAGAGGCATTCACAGAGCTCGTGCACTGCACCTCCATTCTAGGAGGCATCCACACAACACTCTCACAATGCACCTCCATTCTAAGAGGAATTCACAGAGCTCGTGCAATGCACCTCCATTCTAGGAGGCATCCACACAACACTCTCACAATGCACCTCCATTCTAAGAGGCATTCACAGAGCTCGTGCACTGCACCTCCATTCTAGGAGGCATCCACACAACACTCTCACAATGCACCTCCATTCTAAGAGGCATTCACAGAGCTCGTGCACTGCACCTCTGTTCTAGGAGGCATCCACACAACACTCTCACAATGCACCTCCATTCTAAGAGGCATTCACAGAGCTCGTGCACTGCACCTCCGTTCTAGGAGGCATCCACACAACACTCTCACAATGCACCTCCATTCTAAGAGGCATTCACAGAGCTCGTGCACTGCACCACCGTTCTAGGAGGCATCCACACAACACTCTCACAATGCACCTCCATTCTAAGAGGCATTCACAGAGCTCGTGCACTGCACTTCCGTTCTAGGAGGCATCCACACAACACTTTCACAATGCACCTCCATTCTAAGAGGCATTCACAGAGCTCGTGCACTGCACCTCCATTCTAGGAGGCATCCACACAACACTCTCACAATGCACCTCCATTCTAAGAGGAATTCACAGAGCTCGTGCAATGCACCTCCATTCTAGGAGGCATCCACACAACACTCTCACAATGCACCTCCATTCTAAGAGGCATTCACAGAGCTCGTGCACTGCACCTCCATTCTAGGAGGCATCCACACAACACTCTCACAATGCACCTCCATTCTAAGAGGCATTCACAGAGCTCTTGCACTGCACCTCCGTTCTAGGAATCATCCACACAAAACTCTCACAATGCACCTCCATTCTAAGAGACATTCACAGAGCTTGTGCACTGCACCTCCGTTCTAGGGGGCATCCACACAACAATCTCAAAATGCACCTCCATTCTAAGAGGCATTCACAGAGCTCGTGCACTACACCTCCGTTCTAGGAGGCATCCACACAACACTCTCACAATGCACCTCCATTCTAAGAGGCATTCACAGAGCTCGTGCACTGCACCTCTGTTCTAGGAGGCATCCACACAACACTCTCACAATGCACCTCCATTCTAAGAGGCATCTACAGAGCTCGTACAATGCACCTCCATTCTAAGAGGCATTCACAGAGCTCGTGCACTGCACCTCTGTTCTAGGAGGCATCCACACAACACTCTCACAATGCACCTCCATTCTAAAAGGCCTTCACAGAGCTCGTGCACTGCACCTCTGTTCTAGGAGGCATCCACACAACACTCTCACAATGCACCTCCATTCTAAGAGGCATTCACAGAGCTCGTGCACTGCACCTCTGTTCTAGGAGGCATCCACACAACACTCTCACAATGCACCTCCATTCTAAGAGGCATTCATAGAGCTCGTACAATGCACCTCCATTCTAAGAGGCATTCACAGAGCTCGTGTGTAGGAGAGTAGGATCTGCTTCACATGGGTACCCCCACTTTTTGCTGATGCTTCACTGTTTTTCGACTTTAATCTGGCTGGGGCCCTGCTAATCTGAACCCCAGCCTAGCTGCTTCCTCTCTAAAATGGTTTCCATGTGCCCTAGGCACATCTCTGATTGGAATCTGGAGTGCCCTTATAAGTCCCTAGTATATGGTATACTGTGTACCCAGGGCATAGGTACCTCAGAGGCCTACCAGGGGCTGCATCATGTATTGTGCCACCCCTGGAAGGCCATCCAAAATGACACCACAGGTCTGCTACTGCAGCCTGGGTAAGGTGGTGCATGCACCCCTTACAGTGGTATAGGCTACCTATATCACTACCATTGCACACACATATAAACCTATAAGTCACTCCTATGGCAGGGCTTACCAATCCTGAAGGCAGAGTGCTTGGTTCTTATGTGAGAGGGGGCCCCTGCATGAGCAGAGCGCCTCTACAGCATTCGGAGTCCCTCCTCTGATGCTGTTTGTGGTACAGCCTGACGATATACTCTTAAGCGCATTATATCCTCGTGGTACAATGCTAACTTTGGACTGGCTGCACCAAAACATGTCGTGTTTGGTTTCAAACATCTTGGAATACTACCCCCCCCCGCCAGTCCTGGTGGCGGGGGTAGCATTCCACCCTTATAGAGGGAGAGACATGTACACACCGGGCTACCCGGTAACTTCTTTCCAGAGCCCTGGCATCACAAAATGGATGCCGCTGCCACAGACATGGGTCTGGCCTCCTGCTGCTGACTGAAACTCCGGCAGGGGAGGCCTGGACAATAGGTTTCCTGTCGCAGGGAGGTGTAACCACCTCCCCAGACAGGATAATGTGTATTGGGGTTGGGCGGGAGCACTCTCTGGTGCTCAGAAGTCCTGCACTGGGGGCACACTTGGTGTCCCTGTGCATATGCCAGTTCAAACCGGTTGCAGGGGCTACCTGCCCCTGCTCTGGCGCGAAACTGGACAAAGGGAATGGGTGCAACCACCCCTCTTCCCTGACCCTCCCATAGGTGGGTCCCCAGAGTATGTCCAACCCCCTAACTTAGTATAAGTATGGGACCCCAGTCCTTAGGACTTTAGATTACCCTGGATGAAACTCTGACACTGAATCCTGGACCTTCGACGCTCTACCTGAAGATTAGAGGACTGAAGAATTTCCCTTGGGTTCAAGGAGTGACTCCCCTGCTTGGCAGGCACCTAAGAAGCAATTATCCGGTCTGCATCGCCGAAACTCCCGCCGGACGCCGAAGTCTTTGCATCACCAGAGGTGGATTTCCAGACTTTCTCGAGGCTGCCCTGAGTCCCCAGCAAAGCTGAGGCCCATAGCTGTCGTGGGTAATGTGGAACCGTGACCCCTGAACACCGAGAACTTTTGCAAGTGCATCCTCTTCCTGGGCGCCCACAAAGTTGTGCTTTGGGCTCCGAGTAGCCCCTACTTCCAGCACCGACTGCACCGAAGATCTCTGGCCTCCACTCCATTAGTGTCCTGTGAGCCAGCTCCAAGTGCGTCCACTCGAGGCTCCTTCGCGGTCGCTAGTCCGTTGGCTAGTGGGCCCTCCCGAAGTCAACTCTTCTTCTGATTGGGCTTCCCTTGTTGCTGCAGACGTGCCATGACTTACAGTTGCTGGGTGAGTCCCTCAGACCTTGCTGGTCTGCACCACCGTCCTTTTTCCATTTCCACAAGAGTTGCCGTTGCCAAGGCTTGTTGGGTCCAATCCGGTCGCCGACACCCCTGCAATCGACAGACGTCGAGGGACAGCTCGAATCCAGCTCCTGGTCATTGTCGACACCTCCTGGACCTCGTGGCTGAAGAGTCAAGACAACCGTCAACCTACCTGAAGCACCCAACATCGGTGGGCATCTGCTCATCGCCTTTCTGGTCATTGGCTAGTGACCCAGACACTGTCCCCTCTGCTTTCAGGTTCTTCAGATCTTCGATCCACCCTTGGATCCACCCGAACACTTTCGACTTGGTCGCCAGCAGCACTTTGCAGCAGATCGCCATTGAAAACGACGACGAAACCCAACCCCGAAAGACACCTATGCACCCGACTTCCCTGGGTGAGGTAACTCGAGTACTCTGGTGCTCCCGTCAGTATAGACTCTAGAACGAGCTAGTTCTAAAGGGGTTTGCTCCAAGTCCTCCTCTAAGTGTCCTTTCTCTTTAAAATTCCAACCGCGACATTCCCCATAGAAGTCAACGGCGGCTCGCGTCTGTGTTCTCACACTGCACGCGTCCCCCGTGGGTCCCCTGTGTCACTACCTTGGGTGGTTCCTTGAGGGCCAAGCACTTCTACAGGCTCTAGGCCCTGTGTCTAGCTCAGTCGTGGTTCTTATACCACTTTATTGGTATATGGTTTGGTACGCCCCTAGGGCTCAAACGTGTATTTGTGCTATTCCTGTTGATAACTGACTTGTAACTTATGTACTTCAAACTCTAGCCTCATAAAGAGACTAGAGGGGTGTGTTTAAGACTAAATACATATATTTTAAATATATACCTGGTGTGGTCCTCTTTCATTTGGTCACTCAAGAGATTATAGACTGGTAAAACAAGCTGCTTTACATTCCTTCAAGACTTAGCCTGAAGGCTGCTCTCCATAGCTACCACTAGGATAGCTTTCAATAAAGGTTGTCTTTAACCTATCTCCAATACGGGGTTGTTTGGACTCTTGCAAGGTGCCCACTATAATTAGTGGACAGCATATACCAGGCCAACTTCTCACATCGTGCACTGCACCTCTGTTCTAGACGGCATCCACACAACACTCTCACAATGCACCTCCATTCTAAGAGGCATTCACAGAGCTTGTGCACTGCACCTCTGTTCTAGGAATTATCCACACAACACTCTCACAATGCACCTCCATGCTAAGAGGCATCCACAGAGCTTGTGCACTGCACCTCCGTTCTAGGAGGCATCCACACAACACTCTCACAATGCACCTCCATTCTAAGAGGCATTCACAGAGCTCGTGCACTGCACCTCCGTTCTAGGAGGCATCCACACAACACTCTCACAATGCACCTCCATTCTAAGAGGCATTCACAGAGCTCGTGCACTGCACCTCCGTTCTAGGAGGCATCCACACAATACTCTCACAATGCACCTCCATTCTAAGAGGCATTCACAGAGCTCGTGCACTGCACCACCGTTCTAGGAGGCATCCACACAACACTCTCACAATGCACCTCCATTCTAAGAGGCATTCACAGAGCTCGTGCACTGCACCTCCGTTCTAGGAGGCATCCACACAACACTTTCACAATGCACCTCCATTCTAAGAGGCATTCACAGAGCTCGTGCACTGCACCTCCGTTCTAGGAGGCATCCACACAACACTCTCACAATGCACCTCCATTCTAAGAGGAATTCACAGAGCTCGTGCAATGCACCTCCATTCTAGGAGGCATCCACACAACACTCTCACAATGCACCTCCATTCTAAGAGGCATTCACAGAGCTCGTGAACTGCACCTCCGTTCTAGGAGGCATCCACACAACACTCTCACAATGCACCTCCATTCTAAGAGGCATTCACAGAGCTCTTGCACTGCACCTCCGTTCTAGGAATCATCCACACAACACTCTCACAATGCACCTCCATTCTAAGAGACATTCACAGAGCTTGTGCACTGCACCTCCGTTCTAGGGGGCATCCACACAACAATCTCAAAATGCACCTCCATTCTAAGAGGCATTCACAGAGCTCGTGCACTACACCTCCGTTCTAGGAGGCATCCACACAACACTCTCACAATGCACCTCCATTCTAAGAGGCATTCACAGAGCTTGTGCACTGCACCTCTTTTCTAGGAGGCATCCACACAACACTCTCACAATGCACCTCCATTCTAAGAGGCACCTACAGAGCTCGTACAATGCACCTCCATTCTAAGAGGCATTCACAGAGCTTGTGCACTGCACCTCTGTTCTAGGAGGCATCCACACAACACTCTCACAATGCACCTCCATTCTAAAAGGCCTTCACAGAGCTCGTGCACTGCACCTCTGTTCTAGGAGGCATCCACACAACACTCTCACAATGCACCTCCATTCTAAGAGGCATTCACAGAGCTCGTGTGTAGGAGAGTAGGATCTGCTTCACATGGGTACCCCCACTTTTTGCTGATGCTTCACTGTTTTTCGACTTTAGTCTGGCTGGGGCCCTGCTAATCAGAACCCCAGCCTATCTGCTTCCTCTCTAAAATGGTTTCCATGTGCCCTAGGCACATCTCTGATTGGAATCTGGAGTGCCCTTATAAGTCCCTAGTATATGGTATACTGTGTACCCAGGGCATAGGTACCTCAGAGGCCTACCAGGGGCTGCAGCATGTATTGTGCCACCCCTGGAAGGCCATCCTAAATGACACCACAGGTCTGCTACTGCAGCCTGGGTAAGGTGGTGCATGCACCCCTTACAGTGGTATAGGCTACCTATATCACTACCATTGCACACACATATAAACCTATAAGTCACTCCTATGGCAGGCCTTACCAATCCTGAAGGCGGAGTGCTTGGTTCTTATGTGAGAGGGGGCCCCTGCATGATCAGAGCCCCTCTACAGCATTCGGAGTCCCTCCTCTGATGCTGTTTGTGGTACAGCCTGACCATATACTCTTAAGCGCATTATATCCTCGCGGTACAATGCTAACTTTGGACTGGCTGCACCAAAACATGTCGTGTTTGGTGTCAAACATCTTGGAATACTACCCCCCGCCAGTCCTGGTGGTGGGGGTAGCATTCCACCCTTCTAGAGGGAGAGACATGTACACACCGGGCTACCCGGTAACTTCTTTCCAGAGCCCTGGCATCACAAAATGGATGCCGCTGCCACAGACACGGGTCTGGCATCCTGCTGCTGACTGAAACTCCGGCAGGGGAGGCCTGGACAATAGGTTTCCTGTCGCAGGGAGGTGTAACCACCTCCCCAGACATGATAATGTGTATTGGGGCTGGGCGGGAGCACTCTCTGGTGCTCAGAAGTCCTGCACTGGGGGCACACTTGGTGTCCCTGTGCATATGCCAGTTCAAACCGGTTGCAGAGGCTACCTGCCCCTGCTCTGGCGTGAAACTGGACAAAGGGAATGGGTGTAACCACCCCTCTTCCCTGACCCTCCCATAGGTGGGTCCCCAGAGTATGTCCAACCCCCTAACTTAGTATAAGTATGGGACCCCAGTCCTTAGGACTTTAGATTACCCTGGATGAAACTCTGACACTGAATCCTGGACCTTCGACGCTCTACCTGAAGATTAGAGGACTGAAGAATTTCCCTTGGGGTCAAGGAGTGACTCCCCTGCTTGGCAGGCACCTAAGAAGCAATTGTCCGGTCTGCATCGCCGAAGCTCCCACCGGACGCCGAAGTCTTTGCATCACCAGAGGTGGATTTCCAGACTTCCCCGAGGCTGCCCTGAGTCCCCAGTAAAGCTGAGGCCCATAGCTGTCGTGGGTAACGTGGAACCGTGACCCCGGGACACCGAGAACTTTTGCAAGTGCATCCTCTTCCTGGGATCCCACAAAGTTGTGCTTTGGGCTCCGAGTAGCCCGTGCCTCCAGCACCGACTGCACCAAAGATCACTGGCCTCCACTCCACTAGTGTCCTGTGAGCCAGCTCCAAGTGCGTCCACTCGAGGCTCCTTTGCGGTCGCTAATCCATTGGCTAGTGGGCCCTCCCGAAGTCAACTCTTCTTCTGATTAGGCTTCCCTCATTGCTCCAGAAGTGCCCTGACTTACCCTCGCTGGGTGAGTCCCTCAGACCTTGCTGGTCTGTACCACCGTCCTTTTTCTATTTCCACAAGACTTGCCGTTGCCAAGGCTTGTTGGGTCCAATCCGGTCACCGACACCCCTGCAATCGACAGACGTCGTGGGACAGCTCGAATCCAGCTCCTGGTCATTGTCGACACCTCCTGGACCTCGTGGCTGAAGAGTCAAGACAACCGTCAACCTACCTGAAGCACCCAACATCGGTGGGCATCTGCTCATCGCCTTTCTGGTCACTGGCTAGTGACCCAGACTCTGTCCCCTCTGCTTTCAGGTTCTTCAGATCTTCGATCCACCCTTGGATCCACCCGAACACTTTCGACTTGGTCGCCAGCAGCACTTTGCAGCAGATCGCCATTGAAAACGACGACGAAACCCGACCCCGAAAGACACCTATGCACCCGACTTCCCTGGGTGAGGTAACTCGAGTACTCCGGTGCTCCCGTGGGTATAGACTCTAGAACGACCTAGTTCTAAAGGGGTTTGCTCCAAGTCCTCCTCTAAGTGTCCTTTTTCTTTAAAACTCCAACCGCTACATTCCCCATAGAAGTCAACGGCGGCTCGCGGCTATGTTCTCACACTGCACGCGTCCCCCGTGGGTCCCCTGTGTCACTACCTTGGGTGGTTCCTTGAGGGCCAAGCACTTCTACAGGCTCTAGGCCCTGTGTCTAGCTCAGTCGTGGTTCTTATACCACTTTATTGATATATGGTTTGGTACGCCCCTAGGGCTCAAACGTGTATTTGTGCTATTACTGTTGATAACTGACTTGTAACTAATGTATTTCAAACTCTAGCCTCATAAAGAGACTAGAGGGGTGTGTTTAAGACTAAATACATATATTTTAAATATATACCTGGTGTGGTCCTCTTTCATTTGGTCACTCAAGAGATTATAGACTGGTAAAACAAGCTGCTTTACATTCCTTCAAGACTTAGCCTGAAGGCTGCTCTCCATAGCTACCACTAGGATAGCTTTCAATAAAGGTTGTCTTTAACCTATCTCCAATAAGGGGTTGTTTGGACTTTGCAAGGTGCCCACTATAATTAGTGGACAGCATATACCAGGCCAACTTCTCACATCGTGCACTGCACCTCTGTTCTAGACGGCATCCACACAACACTCTCACAATGCACCTCCATTCTAAGAGGCATTCACAGAGCTTGTGCACTGCACCTCTGTTCTAGGAATTATCCACACAACACTCTCACAATGCACCTCCATTCTAAGAGGCATCCACAGAGCTCGTGCACTGCACCTCCGTTCTAGGAGGCATCCACACAACACTCTCACAATGCACCTCCATTCTAAGAGGCATTCACAGAGCTCGTGCACTGCACCTCCGTTCTTGGAGGCATCCACACAACACTCTCACAATGCACCTCCATTCTAAGACGCATTCACAGAGCTCGTGCACTGCACCTCCGTTCTAGGAGGCATCCACAAAACACTCTCACAATGCACCTCCATTCTAAGAGGCATTCACAGAGCTCGTGCACTGCACCTCCGTTCTAGGAGGCATCCACACAACACTCTCACAATGCACCTCCATTCTAAGAGGCATTCACAGAGCTCGGGCACTGCACCGCTGTTCTAAGAGGCATCCACACAACACTCTCAGAATGCACCTCCATTCTAAGAGGCATTCACAGAGCTCGGGCACTGCACCTCTGTTCTAGGAGGCATCCACACAACACTCTCACAATGCACCTCCATTCTAAGAGGCATTCACAGAGCTCGTGCACTGCACCTCCGTTCTAGGAGGCATCCACACAACACTTTCACAATGCACCTCCATTCTAAGAGGCATTCACAGAGCTCGTGCACTGCACCTCCGTTCTAGGAGGCATCCACACAACACTCTCACAATGCACCTCCATTCTAAGAGGAATTCACAGAGCTCGTGCAATGCACCTCCATTCTAGGAGGCATCCACACAACACTCTCACAATGCACCTCCATTCTAAGAGGCATTCACAGAGCTCGTGAACTGCACCTCCGTTCTAGGAGGCATCCACACAACACTCTCACAATGCACCTCCATTCTAAGAGGCATTCACAGAGCTCTTGCACTGCACCTCCGTTCTAGGAATCATCCACACAACACTCTCACAATGCACCTCCATTCTAAGAGACATTCACAGAGCTTGTGCACTGCACCTCCGTTCTAGGGGGCATCCACACAACAATCTCAAAATGCACCTCCATTCTAAGAGGCATTCACAGAGCTCGTGCACTACACCTCCGTTCTAGGAGGCATCCACACAACACTCTCACAATGCACCTCCATTCTAAGAGGCATTCACAGAGCTTGTGCACTGCACCTCTTTTCTAGGAGGCATCCACACAACACTCTCACAATGCACCTCCATTCTAAGAGGCACCTACAGAGCTCGTACAATGCACCTCCATTCTAAGAGGCATTCACAGAGCTTGTGCACTGCACCTCTGTTCTAGGAGGCATCCACACAACACTCTCACAATGCACCTCCATTCTAAAAGGCCTTCACAGAGCTCGTGCACTGCACCTCTGTTCTAGGAGGCATCCACACAACACTCTCACAATGCACCTCCATTCTAAGAGGCATTCACAGAGCTCGTGTGTAGGAGAGTAGGATCTGCTTCACATGGGTACCCCCACTTTTTGCTGATGCTTCACTGTTTTTCGACTTTAGTCTGGCTGGGGCCCTGCTAATCAGAACCCCAGCCTATCTGCTTCCTCTCTAAAATGGTTTCCATGTGCCCTAGGCACATCTCTGATTGGAATCTGGAGTGCCCTTATAAGTCCCTAGTATATGGTATACTGTGTACCCAGGGCATAGGTACCTCAGAGGCCTACCAGGGGCTGCAGCATGTATTGTGCCACCCCTGGAAGGCCATCCTAAATGACACCACAGGTCTGCTACTGCAGCCTGGGTAAGGTGGTGCATGCACCCCTTACAGTGGTATAGGCTACCTATATCACTACCATTGCACACACATATAAACCTATAAGTCACTCCTATGGCAGGCCTTACCAATCCTGAAGGCAGAGTGCTTGGTTCTTATGTGAGAGGGGGCCCCTGCATGATCAGAGCCCCTCTACAGCATTCGGAGTCCCTCCTCTGATGCTGTTTGTGGTACAGCCTGACCATATACTCTTAAGCGCATTATATCCTCGCGGTACAATGCTAACTTTGGACTGGCTGCACCAAAACATGTCGTGTTTGGTGTCAAACATCTTGGAATACTACCCCCCCGCCAGTCCTGGTGGTGGGGGTAGCATTCCACCCTTCTAGAGGGAGAGACATGTACACACCGGGCTACCCGGTAACTTCTTTCCAGAGCCCTGGCATCACAAAATGGATGCCGCTGCCACAGACACGGGTCTGGCATCCTGCTGCTGACTGAAACTCCGGCAGGGGAGGCCTGGACAATAGGTTTCCTGTCACAGGGAGGTGTAACCACCTCTCCAGACATGATAATGTGTATTGGGGCTGGGCGGGAGCACTCTCTGGTGCTCAGAAGTCCTGCACTGGGGGCACACTTGGTGTCCCTGTGCATATGCCAGTTCAAACCGGTTGCAGAGGCTACCTGCCCCTGCTCTGGCACGAAACTGGACAAAGGGAATGGGTGTAACCACCCCTCTTCCCTGACCCTCCCATAGGTGGGTCCCCAGAGTATGTCCAACCCCCTAACTTAGTATAAGTATGGGACCCCAGTCCTTAGGACTTTAGATTACCCTGGATGAAACTCTGACACTGAATCCTGGACCTTCGACGCTCTACCTGAAGATTAGAGGACTGAAGAATTTCCCTTGGGGTCAAGGAGTGACTCCCTGCTTGGCAGGCACCTAAGAAGCAATTGTCCGGTCTGCATCGCCGAGCTCCCACCGGACGCCGAAGTCTTTGCATCACCAGAGGTGGATTTCCAGACTTCCCCGAGGCTGCCCTGAGTCCCCAGTAAAGCTGAGGCCCATAGCTGTCGTGGGTAACGTGGAACCGTGACCCCGGGACACCGAGAACTTTTGCAAGTGCATCCTCTTCCTGGGATCCCACAAAGTTGTGCTTTGGGCTCCGAGTAGCCCGTGCCTCCGGCACCGACTGCACCAAAGATCACTGGCCTCCACTCCACTAGTGTCCTGTGAGCCAGCTCCAAGTGCGTCCACTCGAGGATCCTTTGCGGTCGCTAATCCATTGGCTAGTGGGTCCTCCCGAAGTCAACTCTTCTTCTGATTAGGCTTCCCTCATTGCTCCAGACGTGCCCTGACTTACCCTCGCTGGGTGAGTCCCTCAGACCTTGCTGGTCTGTACCACCGTCCTTTTTCTATTTCCACAAGACTTGCCGTTGCCAAGGCTTGTTGGGTCCAATCCGGTCACCGACACCCCTGCAATCGACAGACGTCGTGGGACAGCTCGAATCCAGCTCCTGGTCATTGTCGACACCTCCTGGACCTCGTGGCTGAAGAGTCAAGACAACCGTCAACCTACCTGAAGCACCCAACATCGGTGGGCATCTGCTCATCGCCTTTCTGGTCACTGGCTAGTGACCCAGACTCTGTCCCCTCTGCTTTCAGGTTCTTCAGATCTTCGATCCACCCTTGGATCCACCCGAACACTTTCGACTTGGTCGCCAGCAGCACTTTGCAGCAGATCGCCATTGAAAACGACGACGAAACCCGACCTCGAAAGACACCTATGCACCCGACTTCCCTGGGTGAGGTAACTCGAGTACTCCGGTGCTCCCGTGGGTATAGACTCTAGAACGACCTAGTTCTAAAGGGGTTTGCTCCAAGTCCTCCTCTAAGTGTCCTTTTCTTTAAAACTCCAACCGCTACATTCCCCATAGAAGTCAACGGCGGCTCGCGGCTATGTTCTCACACTGCACGCGTCCCCCGTGGGTCCCCTGTGTCACTACCTTGGGTGGTTCCTTGAGGGCCAAGCACTTCTACAGGCTCTAGGCCCTGTGTCTAGCTCAGTCGTGGTTCTTATACCACTTTATTGATATATGGTTTGGTACGCCCCTAGGGCTCAAACGTGTATTTGTGCTATTACTGTTGATAACTGACTTGTAACTAATGTATTTCAAACTCTAGCCTCATAAAGAGACTAGAGGGGTGTGTTTAAGACTAAATACATATATTTTAAATATATACCTGGTGTGGTCCTCTTTCATTTGGTCACTCAAGAGATTATAGACTGGTAAAACAAGCTGCTTTACATTCCTTCAAGACTTAGCCTGAAGGCTGCTCTCCATAGCTACCACTAGGATAGCTTTCAATAAAGGTTGTCTTTAACCTATCTCCAATAAGGGGTTGTTTGGACTCTGCAAGGTGCCCACTATAATTAGTGGACAGCATATACCAGGCCAACTTCTCACATCGTGCACTGCACCTCTGTTCTAGACGGCATCCACACAACACTCTCACAATGCACCTCCATTCTAAGAGGCATTCACAGAGCTTGTGCACTGCACCTCTGTTCTAGGAATTATCCACACAACACTCTCACAATGCACCTCCATTCTAAGAGGCATCCACAGAGCTCGTGCACTGCACCTCCGTTCTAGGAGGCATCCACACAACACTCTCACAATGCACCTCCATTCTAAGAGGCATTCACAGAGCTCGTGCACTGCACCTCCGTTCTTGGAGGCATCCACACAACACTCTCACAATGCACCTCCATTCTAAGACGCATTCACAGAGCTCGTGCACTGCACCTCCGTTCTAGGAGGCATCCACAAAACACTCTCACAATGCACCTCCATTCTAAGAGGCATTCACAGAGCTCGTGCACTGCACCTCCGTTCTAGGAGGCATCCACACAACACTCTCACAATGCACCTCCATTCTAAGAGGCATTCACAGAGCTCGGGCACTGCACCGCTGTTCTAAGAGGCATCCACACAACACTCTCAGAATGCACCTCCATTCTAAGAGGCATTCACAGAGCTCGGGCACTGCACCTCTGTTCTAGGAGGCATCCACACAACACTCTCACAATGCACCTCCATTCTAAGAGGCATTCACAGAGCTCGGGCACTGCACCTCTGTTCTAGGAGGCATCCACACAACACTCTCACAATGCACCTCCATTCTAAGAGGCATTCACAGAGCTCGTGCACTGCACCTCTGTTCTAAGAGGCATCCACACAACACTCTCACAATGCTCCTCCATTCTAAGAGGCATTCACAGAGCTCGTGCACTGCACCTCTGTTCTAGGAGGCATCCACACAACACTCTCACAATGCACCTCCATTCTAAGAGGCATTCACAGAGCTCGTGCACTGCACCTCTGTTCTAGGAGGCATCCACACAACACTCTCACAATGCACCTCCATTCTAAGAGGCATTAACAGAGCTCGTGCACTGCACCTCTGTTCTAGGAGGCATCCACACAACACTCTCACAATGCACCTCCGTTCTAAGAGGCATCCACAGAGCTCGTACAATGCACCTCCGTTCTAGGAGGCATTCACAGAGCTCGTGCACTGCACCTCTGTTCTAGGAGGCATCCACACAACATTCTCACAATGCACCTCCATTTTAAGAGGCATTCACAGAGCTCGTGCACTGCACCTCTGTTCTAGGAGGCATCCACACAACACTCTCACAATGCACCTCCATTCTAAGAGGCATTCACAGAGCTCGTGCACTGCACCTCTGTTCTAGGAGGCATCCACACAACACTCTCACAATGCACCTCCATTCTAAAAGGCATTCACAGAGCTCGTGCACTGCACCTCTGTTTTAGGAGGCATCCACACAACACTCTCACAATGCACCTCCATTCTAAGAGGCATCGACAGAGCTCGTACAATGCACCTCCGTTCTAGGAGGCATCCACACAACACTCTCACAATGCACCTCCATTCTAAGAGGGATTCACAGAGCTCGTGCACTGCACCTCTGTTCTAGGAGGCATCCACACAACACTCTCACAATGCACCTCCATTCTAAGAGGCATTCACAGAGCTTGTGCACTGCACCTCTGTTCTAGGAGGCATCCACACAACACTCTCACAATGCACCTCCATTCTAAGAGGCATCCACAGAGCTCGTGCACTGCACCTCCGTTCTAGGAGGCATTCACACAACACTCTCACAATGCCCCTCCATTCTAAGAGGCATTCACAGAGCTTGTGCACTGTACCTCTGTTCTAGGAGGCATCCACACAACACTCTCACAATGCACCTCCATTCTAAGAGGCATCTACAGAGCTCGTACAATGCACCTCCATTCTAAGAGGCATTCACAGAGCTCGTGCACTGCACCTCCGTTGTAGGAGGCATCCACACAACACTCTCACAATGCACCTCCATTCTAAGACGCATTCACAGAGCTCGTGCACTGCACCTCCGTTCTAGGAGGCATCCACACAACACTCTCACAATGCACCTCCATTCTAAGAGGCATTCACAGAGCTCGTGCACTGCACCTCCGTTGTAGGAGGCATCCACACAACACTCTCACAATGCACCTCCATTCTAAGAGGCATTCACAGAGCTCGTGCACTGCACCTCTGTTCTAGTAGGCATCCACACAACACTCTCACAATGCACCTCCATTCTAAGAGGCATTCACAGAGCTCGTGCACTGCACCTCCGTTCTAGGAGGCATCCACACAACACTCTCACAATGCACCTCCATTCTAAGAGGCATTCACAGAGCTCGTGCACTGCACCTCCATTCTAGGAGGCATCCACACAACACTCTCACAATGCACCTCCATTCTAAGAGGCATTCACAGAGCTCGTGCACTGCACCTCTGTTCTAGGAGGCATCCACACAACACTCTCACAATGCACCTCCATTCTAAGAGGCATTCACAGAGCTTGTGCACTGCACCTCCATTCTAGGAGGCATCCACACAACACTCTCACAATGCACCTCCATTCTAAGAGGCATTCACAGAGCTCGTGCACTGCACCTCCATTCTAGGAGGCATCCACACAACACTCTCACAATGCACCTCCATTCTTTTTTTTTTTTTAAGTTTAAAGTTTATTAAGAAATGTTGAAGCAAACAGAGGGAAAAACATCATATAAGAGAAATCATAATATAAGAGTATGGTAAAGTTTAACAAATAAATACCCATTAATGATAATTTGAAAAAGAAATAGAGGGGGAGAGGGATTGGGGGGAAAAGAGACGGGATATGGAGTACAATATTACATTAAAACAATGAGAATAAAATTAGTATCTGTAACTTAATCTCTATTCATATACAAAGACATTTGCGAGTACAAAATAATCATAAGCTTTAAAAAACAGGAAAAGGAATAACACTAGGATTATATCTAGAACTAGACTATAAAGACAAGTGTTTCATGGAGGTTTTCTAACTTCATCAGGAGTATTAGCTAAGATAGCGGGGGTTGAAGCTATATCTGTTAAGTAAGTGGATAAACGGAGCCATAAGAGATCTCTTTTAATGGATAAAGATATGGGAGTAACATTGCTAGTGTCAAGTCTGTGATGAAAGCAAACAGCATTCCACCATGCTCTGAAAGTAACTTTGTCAGCTTGCTTCCAATTGGAAGTTATTAAATGGAGGGCTATTCCTAATAATAAATCAATTAGTGAGGGACTAGAAGATGAGTGTGTCCAGGATGGTGATAAGGAGCCTAAAAAGACATTAGACGGAGAGAAAGAAAATTGGGTTTTAAAAAATGTATTAATTTGGGACCAGACTAGTAGCCAAAAACGGGAGAGGGAGGGACAGTCAAAAAGCATGTGTTTTAAATCAGCTGAGGTACATGTGCAGGACCAGCAGGCTGAGGAAGAATCTGCAGAAAAAGAGGCTAACTTCGCGGGAGTGAATAAAAGACGTTTGTAATTAAAATAAAGAGTCTGAGAAGTATTAGCTGCTCTCGATGTCTTATGAATCTTTATCCATAATTTATCCCAAAAGGGTATAGACCAACATTCTGTTAAATCCTTTTCCCAAGCCAATTCAGCCTTCTCCTTGGCCCTGTCCGAAGAGAAAAATAGATTTTTATATAGAGAAGAAGCTGAGGGATTAGTAGATAATAAAGGAAAAAGATTGGAACATCTGGTAGTAATGATGGGATTAGAGGGTAAGGAAAGAAGGTATTGTGAGAGAGAAGAGTGGAGTAAATCGTATTGAGCTTTACATGAAGAGGGTAAAGAAAATTTTGATTGGAGGACTGAGAAGGATAAAGGAGTATTATTAAGTACTAACTGTGAAATCCATAGTAATCCTTTGAGTCTCCAGGTTTTCCAATAAAAGGTACGGCCTTTAATACATAACAAGTGATTATGCCAAATGGGTTGTTGATCTAACGAGGAAAAAGAGGGATAAGAGGACGGTAGAAGTGGTGCTAATATTTTACGAGTATGGGAGATAACGTGAGGACGAAAAGAAGAAATATTATTAGTAAAGGTAAGAGATTCTTTAAAATGGAAAGGAGCTATAAAGTGTTTTTCTATATTCAACCAGATAGGAGGATAAACACATTGATCAAGAGAAAGCCAACGAGAAGATTGTTTTAGAGAGAAAGCATAGTGATATGATTTAAAGTCAGGAAATTTGAGACCTCCAGAGTTCTTGTCAGCTTTTAGAGCATTGAGAGCTATTCGAGGAGATTTGTTTTTCCAGAGGAATTTGTTTAGCAGAGAATCAATTTTTTTAAAGTAGAAACCAGGAATATGTACTGGGATCATGGACAGAAGATAAAGAATTAAAGGAGAAAGCATCATCTTGATAGAGTCTAGCCGACCCCACCAAGAGAGGAAAAGCGGGTGCCATCGGTCAATAGACTCAGATAAAGTTTTATTAATATTATCAAAGTTTACCTTTAAAGTTTCTGGAATAGTTGGAGAGAACCACAAACCTAAGTACTTTATTTTAGAGATTTTCCAAGAGAAACCAGTAGAAATAAAGTCTTGTTTTAAACAGAAAATATTTAAGGGGAGAACTTCACATTTGTCTGAGTTGAGACGGTATCCAGATAATTGAGGAAAAATATCAACTTGGGATAAAAAGGCTGGAAGAGATGTAGACGGATTTCAACAATATAAGAGGATGTCATCGGCATAAACAGACATTTTCACATGAGTAGTATCAAGTTGAAATCCAGTAATCCTATCATCTAACCTAATTTACGTTAAAAAGGGTTCTAATGCTATTATAAATAAAAGAGGGGACAGGGGGCATCCTTGACGAACTCCTCTAAAAAGAGAAAAGTAATCATAAGTTTTACCATTAACAAAAATAGAGGCTTTAGGACCAGAATAAAGTAAGGAAATAAGAGAAATTAATTTAGTAGGGAATCCAATCCATTTTAGTGCTTGAAACATAAAATCCCATCCGATCCTATCAAATGCTTTTTCAGCATCTAATGCTATCGCGGCGATAGGATAATCAAGAGAGGAAGCTTTACTTAGAATGTTAAAAAAGACTCTGGAATTATCTGAAGATAAACGGCCTTTAACAAATCCTGATTGTTCTGGGCCAATAAGGTTAGGCAGAATGGGGTCAATACGGAGAGCAAGAATCTTTGCGAAGATCTTATAATCCAAATTAACTAGGGAAATCGGACGATAATTTTTGCAGAGAGAGGGGTCTTTGTTTTCTTGAGGAATTAAACAAATTATGGCTTCCTGAAAAGTTCCTGATGAGAAACCGTCCTTTACAAAAGCCTTATAAAGTAATAAGAGTCGGGGGAGTAACAGAGACGCGAAGTGGGCATAAATTTCAATAGTAAATCCATCCGGACCAGGAGCCTTTCCTCTCTTCAGTACCGAAACTGCATGTGTGATTTCAGAGAGAGTGATGTCGGATTCTAAGGAGGCAAAGTCGGTATCATAAGGGGGTGGAGAATTAATCGATTGAAAGAAAGAAGAAAGTGCATCTGAAGTTGGTTGTTGCTCTGGCGTATAAAGTTTTTTGTAAAATGAAACAAATTCATTCAAAATATTATCTTTAAATAGCGAATCACCTACATTGTTACGTATCGATTCTATTTTAGTCCGCTCGCGATGGATCTTTAAATAGTTTGCAAGTAATTTCCCCATTTTATTCTGTCCTCCTTTTTAAGAGGTAAGAGGAAGCAGCTTCAGTAGATAATTTATTAAAAGAGAATTTTGCCTCACTAAGATTCTTTAACGAAGATTCAGAGTTGGAGTGATAATAGCAGTATTCAAGTTGCTTGATCTTAGCTAGTAACTGAGTATTTTTAGCTTCAAAGAACCTTTTTTTTCGTGAAACAAAGTTTATGATAAAGCCCCTGGCCGCAGCTTTAAAAGAATCCCAAATCATTACTAGCGAAGAATCTGGGGTGGAGTTAAAAGAGAAAAATTCAGAAGCAAAGGAGGTGAATTGGCTTGTAAAATTAGGATCTGTTAATAATGTGTTATTAAATCGCCACCTACCAGCATGGGGGGAAAAAGGTATCAGATCAAAATCCACAAAAACTGGAGCATGGTCCGATATTAGAATAGAACCAATCTCGGCATGAAAGACGTGCTGAGATAAAGGTTTACTAAGGAAGAGATAATCTATTTGGGATTGTGAATGGTGAGGGGGAGAATAGAAACTATATTCCCGGATATTTGGATTACAAAGCCTCCAGATGTCAATTAGTGCTTTACGATGTATGGCAGAAGTAAATTGTGAGTGCATCTTGGTGTTGGAAAATTTAACAGAGGAATGACTATCTAATATAGGGTCGAGAACCTGATTACAATCACCTCCAAAAATAACATAATTGTTAGACCTGTCAGCCCTAGGGTGGTCTTACCCTGTTTTTTTCCCTTTCTGCGCCTCATTTTTGCCACCATATTTTTACTGGACCTAGGTCTCCGGGCGCCTTGCCACTGCTGGTCAGTGCTGAGGTGCAGGTGCTCTCTCACCAAAGATGGCTGCCACAGGCCCCTGCTACTGCAGAGGGCCTTCCACACATACACACTAGTCGCCAGAGTCAGGCTGGGACAAGGGATACAGTAGCCATCCCGTCCCCGCCTCTGGGCCCCATAGCTAGGTAGGTGGAAGGTTCCAGAACCTTCCGGGCTGTGGGAGGAGTTACACTTTGCCGCCTTTGGGAGGGTCACCTGACCTAGGGGTATAAGAGGCTTGGAGGGAAAACCTGGAGTTAGTTAGGTTGAGGCACCGCTGAACCTGGGAGAACCTGCGCTGGAGTACAGACTTTAGGGCCTAGGGGGGAGACCTACACTACTGCCGCTGACAGGGTCAAGGCCCTGCTGCCGTAAGATAGATGAGGAACGCCCACCACCCACTGATCTTGCCCAGTGTGAGGGGACCCAGGGAACCATCTCCAGCGTGCCAGGAGGCACATCAACCCCTCCAAGAATCACCAACTCACAACCCCCCCCCCCTGTTCATAAAGAGACTTTGCTGAATCCATGACCTGCAGAACCTAAAGTGAAAACCATTGAGAGGGGATCAGGAGGCGAAGCGCTGCGTCCTAAGCGCTAGGCCTCCACCCCCTATCTACCTATACAGACAGCTGGACTGTCCTCCAAGAACCATCCTTACACAGCCCGGTGCATAAGGCTGTCAGCGCGCCTGCGCTGCAACTCCAAGTGAGGAGAGAACTTGACCTCCCCCCTCCGTCACTGACCTGGTGACCGGATCGCCGCCGCGGCCGCCGCTGCGTGAAGAGGGAGCTGAGGCAGGAAGACCTCTCCCCCGTGCATAACTGTGGTGAGGGGCGCCGTCCGCGCCCTCACCGAAACCCCAGAAGTCACCGCCGGGCCCGAGACCCCTGCCGCTGCAAGCGCGGCCAAGAATAACACCGTCGCAGCCCCCGAGGGCTGCGTGAAGTGAGCTGAGGCCTACTGCGGCCTCCAGGCCCGTGGACGCTGTTGCCGAGGGGCCGGGGACGCTGACCGCGTCACAGGTCGCGCCCCCGAAAAGGCCGCGACGGGATTGGCCCGCCGGAGTCAATCGCCGGAGAAGAAGGAGAGGGGAGGCGTCGCCTGGCAACCAACGAAGGCCGCGACGCGATTGGCCCAGCCGGAGCCAAGCGAGACGACGTCAGAGGGGCTCCACTGCCAACGGGAGCCCCCGGAAGAAGAGAAGACCGCGACGCGATTGGCCCAGCCGGAGCCAATCGAGAGGACGTCCACGGGGCTCCACTGCCAACGGGAGCCCCAAGAAGAATCGCCGCCGCGCCAGGATTGGGCGCCGTCAAGAGCCCGCCTCCGCCCAGCACGTCCGGAGGTAAGGACGAACCTCCTGTGCCTTCGCGGGAAGCCGGAGCCGTCTGCAAGGACTGCCGGCTCCCGCTCAGAGTCCCCACTCTCTCCCCTGACTCCACGGGGGCCGGAGGAGTGGCATACCGGCCCCCCAACGACGCAGCAACACAGCGAGAGGCTCCGTAGCCTCGTGAAGTAGAAACAGCGCCGGCCGGAGGGCCGTGAGACTCACGCCGGGCCCCGCCCCCACAACAAAGGGCTGGCCCGGAGAAGAGTCCGCCGTGAGGCCCCCGCAGCCAGCCACAACACCGCAGGTGAGCCCAGGAGGCCCCTAGGGCTCTAGGTTAAGCCCCTGGGGGCCGGGGGCCACGCATGAAGAGGGATTAAGGAGGGAGGGGGCCTTTGATAACCTTTGATAATAGGCCAGGCACCTGGTGTAACCCTAGCCTAATATAACCCTCACCTCCCCGGGGAGATAAAGGAGTCCCCCTTTTTGGTAGCCCCCAGCTGCTGGACATGTTGAGGGGTTCCCTGTAGGATTCCCTCCCGCCTAGTGTATCATAGGCTGTATAGAGTACCTAGGCCTACTGTATATATGTTGATGTATAAACCGTGTTGCGCCTGTTCTAGGCCCTAGTTGGTAAAGAGCACCCGAATGAGCAGTGGTGCTGTGATTTTAATGCGGCCTTTTAGTGGCCAGAATTGTGAAGGGTCTTTTTAAATGAACGCGCACTAGTTACCCGAATGTATAATTTGAATAATTGAATGCCATCTTGATCAATATAAAGGAACCTGATTGTTACTTATACAAGCCTGGTGTGGTGTCCGGTTATTGCGTCGCATTTCTGAGTTAATGTGAGAGTGTGCTGCACAACTGCCTTACACATTGCCTTCGCGTGCCTTTCCCCGCTTTGCGCCATGCTACCATAACGGTCTCGGTAACCCCGTTTCCAACATTGGTGTTCAGCGGTGGGATAAGGACTGGTATTTGTGCAGCACCCTACAGTGACTCAGTGTGCGCCGCAATTGGACACCTAGGAAAATAATAAGTAGGAGGAATTCTATTGTAAATTGCCAGTTGTATTAGTCCTGTGTTAAGACCTGCTGCCTTCCATTTAGGACCCCTTCCTTAAGTTGTCTGGGACCCCACCTAGGAGGATGGAGTTTGAGCTAGCCGACCTAGAGAGGTACACGGTGAACCAGCTCAAGGAGTTCTGCCTAGAGAGGGGGTGGCCGTCAAGCGAGGTGCCAGGAAGGAGGTACTTCAGAAGGCTTTGAGGGCATGGGTCATGGCCCACCCGGAGGGAAGAGGGGAGGAGGAGGAGCAGAGGGAGACAGACGACCCAGGAGAACTGAGCCTACTGAACATTGACGTCAGCGAGAATGTGTTGCCAGGAAGACGTTCCAGGGCAGGCAGTAGTGCGTCAGGGGGAGTGTGTCACCAGAGGAATTCGAGGACAGAAGGCAGCAAAGGCAATTGACATTAGAATTGGCTAAGATGGAAAGGGAGCGAGAACAGGGAAGGCTAGCCATGGAGGAAAGAAGGCTTGTACATGAGCTTAGCCTGAAAGAACTGGAGCTCCGAGCCTTGCAAATGGAAATGGAAGGCAAAGGAAATGGTGGCAGCGTACCTACTGGGGTTCCACAGGAGCCCAAATTTTACCTACCCAGGGAGGTGATGGCCAGCTTTAGTGTGGGTGATGACATAGACAAGTGGTTGACGGCGTACGAGGTAGCTTTGGTGGCCCATAGAGTTCCTGAGAGCTACTGGGGAGGAGGACTTTATAGATACATACCTCCACTAGTCAGGGACACACTGCTAACCTTAGAAAAGGGGGATCGAACCAACTACCCTATCATGAGGGAGGCCCTGCTCAGGAAGTTTGGCCTCACCCCTGAGAAGTACCGCCAAAAGTTTCGCAACAGCCACAAGCTCACCACACAAAACTGGGTAGATTTTTATGATTATGCCCGGAAGGCATTAGAGGGTTGGGTGCGTGGCAGCGAGGTTGACAATTACACTGGGCTGTACGACCTATTTTTGAGAGAGCACCTCCTCGAGAAATGTTTTCCGGAGCTGCGCCAGTACTTGGTGGACCGCAAGCTGACCAACCCAAGGGAGCTTGCAGAGGAGGCAGACACGTGGGTCAGCACTAGGGTGTCCCACAAGGGAGCCGGGGCGGATCCCCCGAAGGGTGGACAGGTGTTCCCCCAGAAGAAAGAGGGGGAGATAAAAAGAGGGAGTTCTTTAAAGGTCCCCAAAATAGACCGCCAGGGAGAGGGGTAGGTTTCCCATCCCAATCTGGATACCAGAAACCCACTTACCCTGACAGGAGTCAGCAGCCCAGAACTGTCCGGTGCTACGAGTGCGGGGAGGTTGGACACTACAAGGGGGATGCCCAGTGTCGCAAGAGAGCCCCAGCCCCCACAGGAGGTAAGACCCCCGGGGTGGCCAGTGTAGCGCTTGGGGAGGAGTTGTCCCTAGGTAGGGGAGGTGAGTGGACAGGCTTGACCTTAGTTTCCCTGGGGGATAGGGAGATCATCCCAAGGGTGCAGGTACCCGAGAACACTGCCAAGTATCGGCAGAGGGTCCTGGTGAACGGGGAGGAGGTGGAGGCTCTGAGGGACACAGGTGCCAGTATGACAATGGTGAAACGTCAGCTGGTGTCCCCAGAGCAGGTGATTCCTGAGGAGTTCCACCCGGTTGTGATGGCAGATAATAGCCTGGGTCATTACCCCGTGGCCCAAGTTCCCTTTGAGTGGGGAGGAGTGTCAGGTCTGATGAAGGTTGCGGTGAGCCCTGCCATGCCAGTTGACTGTCTGCTGGGCAACGATTTAGAACATACTGCCTGGAGAGAGGTAGAGTTCAATGCCCATGCTGAGATGTTGGGGTTACCAGGATGGACTTGCGTTATCACGCGGTCCATGGCTGCCCGACCAGGAACTCAGCCCGGGTTGGAGCCTGAAAGAAGGGCCCAGCCCACTGCTGGACGAGGAGATGTCCGGGAGGAAACACCCGGTGAGATGGATGGGGAGCCCGCGGAGGTGACCCCGGAGTCCGCTGCGGTGGTTGGTTTTCCCGTGGGGGACCTGCCGACCCCTGCAGAGTGGCAGGTGGAAGGAGGGCCTACCCGGGAAGAATTTTGCCGGGCACAGAGGGAGTGCCCTACGCTTGTTGGCATACGGCAACAGGCCGACGCCCAAGCAGCTGGAACAGAGACTGGTAATTACCATGTCTACTGGGAGGATGGTCTCCTCTACAGTGAGCCTAAGGCTCCGGTGCATGGGTCCTCAAGGGCCGTGGTGGTCCCCCAATGCCACCGAGCCTTTCTGCTAGAGTTGGCGCATGAGATACCACTAGCAGGACACCTGGGCCAGGACAAGACGTTTGCGCGCTTGGTCCCACATTTTTACTGGCCCAGGATGCGCGTCACTTCTGACACTTATTGCAAGACCTGCACCACTTGCCAAGCAAGCGGCAAGACAGGGACTAAGGTGAAGGTCCCTCTAGAACCTCTCCCAGTGGTCGATACCCCTTTTGAGCGAGTGGGGATTGACATTGTCGGGCCGTTGGATCCGCCGACTTCAGCTGGGCATAGGTTCATTTTGGTGCTAGTAGACCACGCCACCCGGTACCCAGAGGCAATCCCTCTGAGGACCATCACAGCACCGGTGGTGGCGCGGGCCCTCATGGGGATTTTTACCCGAGTGGGATTCCCCAAGGTCGTGGTGTCAGATAGGGGCACGAATTTCATGTCAGCCTACATGCAGGCCATGTGGAAGGAGTGTGGAGTGACCTACCGGTTCTCCACTCCTTACCACCCCCAGACGAACGGGCTCGTGGAGCGCTTCAACAAAACCTTGAAGGGGATGATCAGGAGCCTACCCGAGGACTTGAGAAGAAAGTGGGACGTCCTCTTACCCTGTCTGCTCTTCTCCTACCGAGAGGTGCCGCAGAAGGGGGTCGGTTTCAGCCCCTTTGAGCTGCTCTATGGCCACCCCGTTCGGGGGCCCCTCAGTCTTGTCAAAGAGGGGTGGGAGAAGTCTTCCTCGAAGCTTCCCCGTGATGTGGTCAGCTATATGCTGGCGTTCCGCAGCCAAGTGGCCAAGCTGTGGAAGGAGGCCTCGGACAACTTAGAGGCAAGTCAGGCCGTCATGAAGCAATGGTATGACCGGAACGCGCGGACGGTAGAGTTAGACGCTGGACAGAAGGTGTGGGTCATGGAGCCAGGAGAGCTTAGCGCCCTCCAGGACCGATGGACTGGGCCGTTTGAGATCTTAGAACGAAAAGGCCAGACCACGTATGTCGTCGACATGAAGACCCCCGTCAACCCCACAGGGTGCTCCACGTCAACCGCCTGAAGCCACACCAGGAGCGTTCCGAGCTCACTCTCTTGATGATAACGGATGGGAGTGAGGAGGAAGAGAGTGAGCCTCTGCCAGACCTTCTGGCGGTCCACGAGAAGGATGGTTCGGTAGAGGGAGTAGTCCTCGCCCCATCCTTGACCCCAGAGCAACAGAGGGACTGCCGCCAGGTTTTGGGGCAGTACGCCTCGTTGTTTTCCCTCACGCCTGGAATCACGCACCTGTGTACCCATGATGTGGACACAGGGGACAGTCCGCCAGTGAAGAACAAGTCTTACCGGCTGTCCGATAAGGTCAAGGCTAGTATCCAGAGTGAGGTGGTAAAGATGCTAGAACTGGGGGTGATTGAGCCTTCCAGTAGCCCTTGGGCTAGTCCGGTAGTGTTGGTGCCGAAAGCGGCTCCCCGGGCACCACACCAGAACTTCGGTTCTGTGTGGATTATCGTGGACTCAATTCGGTCACCAAGACCGACGCTCACCCGATCCCTCGGGCGGATGAGCTCATTGACCGGCTGGGAGCAGCCCGGTATTTGAGTACCATTGATTTAACATCAGGATATTGGCAGATCGCCATGGCGGAAGGAGCAAGGGAGAAGACTGCGTTCTCCACCCCCGAGGGCCACTTTCAATTCCAGGTGATGCCCTTCGGGTTGAAAAATGCTCCCGCCACTTTCCAGCGGTTGGTGAACCAGGTGCTGTCTGGCCTAGAGGCCTTCTCTGCTGCCTACCTGGATGACATAGCTGTCTTCAGTAGCAGCTGGGAGGACCATCTGCAGCATCTCCAGGAGGTGCTGCAGGCTTTGCAAAGGGCTGGTCTAACCATCAAGGCCAGCAAGTGCCAGATTGGACAGGGATCTGTCGTGTACCTGGGACATCTGGTGGGCGGAGGTAAGGTGCAACCCCTCCAAGCCAAGATTGAGACCATCATGGCCTGGGAGCCCCCCAAGACCCAAACAGAGGTCCGAGCTTTTCTCGGCCTCACGGGATACTACCGCCGGTTCGTCAAGGGATATGGAACCATCGTGGGCCCATTGACGGAATTGACTTCCAAGAAACAGCCACGCAGAGTAATCTGGACGGCTGCCTGCCAAGATGCCTTTGAGACTCTTAAACGTGCCATGTGCACCGCACCGGTGCTCCGGACCCCCGACTTCGGCCGGGAATTTATCGTGCAGACAGACGCTTCTGAGCATGGCATAGGAGCTGTGCTCTCGCAGCTGAATGACGATGGCCAAGACCAGCCAGTGGCCTTTATCTCCCGACGACTACTCCCCCGGGAACAGCGGTGGAGTACCATCGAGCGGGAAGCCTTTGCTGTGGTTTGGGCGGTGAAGAAGTTGAGGCCATACCTTTTTGGTTGTCACTTCTTGGTCCAGACCGACCACAGACCCCTTCGCTGGCTCATGCAGATGAGAGGCGAAAATCCCAAATTGTTGAGATGGTCCATTTCCCTCCAGGGGATGGACTTTCGGGTGGAACATCGACTCGGTGTAGACCACGCCAACGCTGACGGTCTCTCCCGGTTTTTCCGCCTTAGTGAAGAGAACTCCCTAGAGGTTGGGAAGCTCTCCCCTCTTTCGGCTGGGGGGGACGTGTGTTAGACCTGTCAGCCCTAGGGTGGTCTTACCCTGTTTTTTTCCCTTTCTGCGCCTCATTTTTGCCACCATATTTTTACTGGACCTAGGTCTCCGGGCGCCTTGCCACTGCTGGTCAGTGCTGAGGTGCAGGTGCTCTCTCACCAAAGATGGCTGCCACAGGCCCCTGCTACTGCAGAGGGCCTTCCACACATACACACTAGTCGCCAGAGTCAGGCTGGGACAAGGGATACAGTAGCCATCCCGTCCCCGCCTCTGGGCCCCATAGCTAGGTAGGTGGAAGGTTCCAGAACCTTCCGGGCTGTGGGAGGAGTTACACTTTGCCGCCTTTGGGAGGGTCACCTGACCTAGGGGTATAAGAGGCTTGGAGGGAAAACCTGGAGTTAGTTAGGTTGAGGCACCGCTGAACCTGGGAGAACCTGCGCTGGAGTACAGACTTTAGGGCCTAGGGGGAGACCTACACTACTGCCGCTGACAGGGTCAAGGCCCTGCTGCCGTAAGATAGATGAGGAACGCCCACCACCCACTGATCTTGCCCAGTGTGAGGGGACCCAGGGAACCATCTCCAGCGTGCCAGGAGGCACATCAACCCCTCCAAGAATCACCAACTCACAACCCCCCCCCTGTTCATAAAGAGACTTTGCTGAATCCATGACCTGCAGAACCTAAAGTGAAAACCATTGAGAGGGGATCAGGAGGCGAAGCGCTGCGTCCTAAGCGCTAGGCCTCCACCCCCTATCTACCTATACAGACAGCTGGACTGTCCTCCAAGAACCATCCTTACACAGCCCGGTGCATAAGGCTGTCAGCGCGCCTGCGCTGCAACTCCAAGTGAGGAGAGAACTTGACCTCCCCCTCCGTCACTGACCTGGTGACCGGATCGCCGCCGCGGCCGCCGCTGCGTGAAGAGGGAGCTGAGGCAGGAAGACCTCTCCCCCGTGCATAACTGTGGTGAGGGGCGCCGTCCGCGCCCTCACCGAAACCCCAGAAGTCACCGCCGGGCCCGAGACCCCTGCCGCTGCAAGCGCGGCCAAGAATAACACCGCCGCAGCCCCCGAGGGCTGCGTGAAGTGAGCTGAGGCCTACTGCGGCCTCCAGGCCCGTGGACGCTGTTGCCGAGGGGCCGGGGACGCTGACCGCGTCACAGGTCGCGCCCCCGAAAAGGCCGCGACGGGATTGGCCCGCCGGAGTCAATCGCCGGAGAAGAAGGAGAGGGGAGGCGTCGCCTGGCAACCAACGAAGGCCGCGACGCGATTGGCCCAGCCGGAGCCAAGCGAGACGACGTCAGAGGGGCTCCACTGCCAACGGGAGCCCCCGGAAGAAGAGAAGACCGCGACGCGATTGGCCCAGCCGGAGCCAATCGAGAGGACGTCCACGGGGCTCCACTGCCAACGGGAGCCCCAAGAAGAATCGCCGCCGCGCCAGGATTGGGCGCCGTCAAGAGCCCGCCTCCGCCCAGCACGTCCGGAGGTAAGGACGAACCTCCTGTGCCTTCGCGGGAAGCCGGAGCCGTCTGCAAGGACTGCCGGCTCCCGCTCAGAGTCCCCACTCTCTCCCCTGACTCCACGGGGGCCGGAGGAGTGGCATACCGGCCCCCCAACGACGCAGCAACACAGCGAGAGGCTCCGTAGCCTCGTGAAGTAGAAACAGCGCCGGCCGGAGGGCCGTGAGACTCACGCCGGGCCCCGCCCCCCACAACAAAGGGCTGGCCCGGAGAAGAGTCCGCCGTGAGGCCCCCGCAGCCAGCCACAACACCGCAGGTGAGCCCAGGAGGCCCCTAGGGCTCTAGGTTAAGCCCCTGGGGGCCGGGGGCCACGCATGAAGAGGGATTAAGGAGGGAGGGGGCCTTTGATAACCTTTGATAATAGGCCAGGCACCTGGTGTAACCCTAGCCTAATATAACCCTCACCTCCCCGGGGAGATAAAGGAGTCCCCCCTTTTTGGTAGCCCCCAGCTGCTGGACATGTTGAGGGGTTCCCTGTAGGATTCCCTCCCGCCTAGTGTATCATAGGCTGTATAGAGTACCTAGGCCTACTGTATATATGTTGATGTATAAACCGTGTTGCGCCTGTTCTAGGCCCTAGTTGGTAAAGAGCACCCGAATGAGCAGTGGTGCTGTGATTTTAATGCGGCCTTTTAGTGGCCAGAATTGTGAAGGGTCTTTTTAAATGAACGCGCACTAGTTACCCGAATGTATAATTTGAATAATTGAATGCCATCTTGATCAATATAAAGGAACCTGATTGTTACTTATACAAGCCTGGTGTGGTGTCCGGTTATTGCGTCGCATTTCTGAGTTAATGTGAGAGTGTGCTGCACAACTGCCTTACACATTGCCTTCGCGTGCCTTTCCCCGCTTTGCGCCATGCTACCATAACGGTCTCGGTAACCCCGTTTCCAACAATAATCATCATCAAACATAAGATGTTTATCAGATATCTGAGTCCAAAACGTATTATCAATATTAACAGGCGCATAAACATTAAAGAGTACTAAGGGTATTTGATCTATAAGTAATTTAACAATTACCCAGCGACCTTCCAGGTCGTTTTCCTGATGAACAACTGAAAACTGATATTTTTTATGGCATAATATAGAGACTCCATTCCTCTTCCCTAAAGCTGGGGAAGAAAAAACATTTCCCACCCAACTTCTTTATAGTTTAGCCGCTTCAACATCCGATAGGTGATTTTCTTGAATTAAAGCAATATCAACATTTAATCTAGCTAAATGAGTTAACACACGCTGTCTTTTTATGGAATTATTAACTCCTTTAACGTTCCAAGTTACAACTCTAAAAATAAACCATGAACATGCACAGTTCTTATATAAGTAATTGAAATAGCATACTTGTTGCTCAAAGAGAGAGATAATATAATTGAAGAGAGAATAAAAAAGAGAAGTGAGATTAAGAAAAGAAAGCAAGCGAATTTGAAGAAGATAGTACCAAGGATAAAGGAAAGGAAAGAAGAAAAGTGAAAAGAAAAGGACAGGGAAAGACAAAGGGAGGATAAAACAAAATACAGTACAGATAAACAATACAAAACAAACCATTGACAATTAGGAACAAAATCAGAAGAACATACCACACAAAAACAATGAGAGTGGGGTGGGTGGCACCACATGAGGAAAGTAGCACACCGGACCGAGGCCTCCACGAAAACGCAGTAGAGGGAGACAACTCCAGGTACAAACGAAGAGGACATATTCAAAGAAACACAAAACTGCATCTGAAAGAATCAAACAGAAAAATGAATATGGTTAACATGTCTCATATCTTGACAGAAACAGAAAACAACTGGGATGAGGATAAGACATAAAACAACAGCCAACAATGCGTAAGTCACAAGACGATTAAGATCGAGGAAGGTCCATAGAATCGTCTCTACAAGAGTTCAGGAATTGTTGAAGAAGCGCTGGATCCTCATAGGTCGTTGTTTTATTATTATAAGTCACTTTGAAGAGACAAGGGTGGAATAGGCCATAACGAGCATTTAAGGATCGAAGAGAAGGTCTCATCTCTAGAAACTTCTTTCGACGATCTGCAGTAACCTTGGCGTAATCCTGCGCAAAGAAGAGAGTTGAGCCATTCCATGTGATCTTCCCTTTCTGTTTTGCAGCTTGGAGAACCTTAAGGAGATCCGTATACTCTAGAAAGTACAAAATTACCCCTCTACGTTTTATTGAAGAGGAAGATGTAGCAGCTGAGCGGGAGATTTGACCTAGACGGTGGGCTCGCTGAATATTCAAGGTTGGAGAAGTTGAAAGTCCAAGAAGCGTGGGCAAAAAAATTGAAAAAAAGATATAGGGTTAGATCCTTCAAGACCCTCTGCCAGACCGTAAATGCATAGATTATTACGCCTGTTGCGGTTTTCCAAATTTTCAACTTGTAGTTGAAGATTCTGTGGGGCAGATTTACGAGCCCCCTGCGCCACCAGTACGTCACTTTTCGTGACGTACTGGTGGCGCAGGGGGCTGCTCTATATTTACAAGGAGAGGAAAAGCCACCCTGCGTGACTTTTCCTCTCCTTGTAAATACGGCCCCTTCACACGGAGCACTTTGCGGTGAAGAAGCGTTCCATGGGTGTTGCTGTGGGTGTTCCCACGCAACACTCATGGAACAAGACACATCTCCAGAATTACGAGAAATCGTAACTCTGGAGATGCGTCTGAAAGCTACGCCACCCTAGAGGTGGCGTAGCTAGGCGCACCGAGGAGAAATGTTTTCATTTCTCCTCGTTTTTCCTCTTCAATGCGTCCTGCATTCTGCAGCACGCATTGAAAGAGGAAAATGGTTGTAGTGATTGTTTTTGTGCAGGAAGGTTCCCCTTCCTGCACAAAAATAATCTCCCCACGACGCAGGCATACTTGCACCATGGTGCAAGGGTGCCTGTGCCGGCGCATGGCTGCAGTTTGTGCGCCAGCGCAGGGGGAAGCACAAGGATGCAACATATTCTTGTAAATGTGTCGCATCCCTGTGCTTCAAAACTAACGCAGCGCAGCAAAATGACTTGCTGTACCCCGCTGCGTTAGTTCAACGTAAATCTGCCCCTGTATTTCTTTGTGTAGGCAAGGAACTTGGTCAGTAACTACCTGAACTGAGGCAACTTTTCTCTCTAACTCATCGACTTTTTGTTCAGTGTGTGACCAATTATCCTCCAAATTTTGAAGACGAGAATTCGTTTCTGCCATATATGGTTTGAGTGAGCGAATTTCATCAAGTAGTAATTCCATAGAAATAGAGGAAGAGGAATTAGTGGGCGAAGGAGGATTTGTTTTCACTCTTTTACCCGGAGTAGAGGTGGATGTGGAAGGAGTTTGGGAATTATTTTTATAACCTGAGCGCGAAGTATGAGAGGAAGTACCTTTCGTTGTAGTACTATCCATTGTTGCTTCTTCCACATTATCTTGTAAAACACTATATGGCTTAGTGTCTTCCAGTGACCCATTATTTGTATTATTTTGATGAAGACCACTTCTGGCAGAGCGAGACATTGCCATTTGAGAAAAAATTGGGAGAGATTTGAGATATAGAATCAAAGTCCAGAACACAAAATGGCGGTCAGTAAAGGTATTATTATTCAACACCTCAGAATGTAGAAAAAGCAGTCCAGAAGGCAGTTATATAATTAAAGGAATTCCAATGAGGGGAAAAACTTGAGAAAACGAGTATTTATTTCCCAGTAGAACATGCTTTATAGTCCTTTAAGAAAACTCTGTCAGCGAGTGTCACGGGGATCGGTCATAAATCAAAATGGCGGCCGCATTTCACTCGCGAACCGCGTTGGAAGAAAGACCAAGGAAAGGGTCTGAAAATGCTCACCCCGTGCACCGCATATAGCACATTCCGGGCAGCAGGTGCTCCGACATGTAATGCAGCAGTTTTGGAGTTCAGGCGGCTGGAAATGAAGCCTGGAGGATCTCCGTCGCGCTACGTCACTGCGGAGCTCCCGAAAGCGGCGGCCATCTCCTTCGGCGCCTTAGCCACGCCCCGCACCTCCATTCTAAGAGGCATTCACAGAGCTCGTGCACTGCACCTCTGTTCTAGGAGGCATCCACACAACACTCTCACAATGCACCTCCATTCTAAGAGGCATTCACAGAGCTCGTGCACTGAACCTCTGTTCTAGGAGGCATCCACACAACACTCTCTCAATGCACCTCCATTCTAAGAGGCATTCACAGAGCTCGTGCACTGCACCTCTGTTCTAGGAGGCATCCACACAACACTCACAATGCACCGCAATTCTAAGAGGCATCCACAGAGCTCGTGCAATGCACCTCTGTTCTAGGAGGCATCCACACAACACTCTCACAATGCACCTCCATTCTAAGAGGCATCCACAGAGCTCGTGCACTGCACCGCTGTTCTAGGAGGCATCCACACAACACTCTCACAATGCACCTCCATTCTAAGAGGCATTCACAGAGCTCGTGCACTGCACCTCTGTTCTAGGAGGCATCTACACAACACTCACAATGCACCGCCATTCTAAGAGGCATCCACAGAGCTCGTGCAATGCACCTCCGTTCTAGGAGTCATCCACACAACACTCTCACAATGCACCTCCATTCTAAGAGGAATTCACAGAGCTCGTGCAATGCACCTCCGTTCTAGGAGGCATCCACCCAACACTCTCACAATGCACCGCCATTCTAAGAGGCATTCACTGAGCTCATGCACTGCACCTCCGTTCTAGGAGGCATCCACACTGTGGGCTCGCTGAATATTCAAGGTTGGAGAAGTTGAAAGTCCAAGAAGCGTGGGCAAAACAATTGAAAAAAAGATATAGGGTTAGATCCTTCAAGACCCTCTGCCAGACCGTAAATGCATAGATTATTACGCCTGTTGCGGTTTTCCAAATTTTCAACTTGTAGTTGAAGATTCTGTGGGGCAGATTTACGAGCCCCCTGCGCCACCACACAATGCACCTCCATTGTAAGAGGCATTCACAGAGCTCGTGCACTGCACCTCCGTTCTAGGAGGCATCCACACAACACTCTCACAATGCACCTCCATTCTAAGAGGCATTCACAGAGCTCGTGCACTGCACCTCTGTTCTAGGAGGCATCCACACAACACTCTCACAATGCACCTCCATTCTAAGAGGCATCTACAGAGCTTGTACAATGCACCTCCATTCTAAGAGGCATTCACAGAGCTTGTGCACTGCACCTGTGTTCTAGGAGGCATCCACACAACACTCTCACAATGCACCTCCATTCTAAAAGGCATTCACAGAGCTCGTGCACTGCACCTCTGTTCTAGGAGGCATCCAAACAATACTCTCACAATGCACCTCCATTCTAAGAGGCATTCACAGAGCTCGTGCACTGCACCTCTGTTCTAGGAGGCATCCACACAACACTCTCACAATGCACCTCCATTCTAAGAGGCATTCATAGAGCTCGTGCACTGCACCTCCGTTCTAGGAGGCATCCACAGTGCTCGTACAATGCACCTCCATTCTAAGAGGCATTCACAGAGCTCGTGCACTGCACCTCTGTTCTAGGAGGCATCCACACAACACTCACAATGCACCACCATTCTAAGAGGCATCCACAGAGCTCGTGCAATGCACCTCTGTTCTAGGAGGCATCCACACAACACTCTCACAATGCACCTCCATTCTAAGAGGCATCCACAGAGCTTGTGCACTGCACCGCTGTTCTAGGAGGCATCCACACAACACTCTCACAATGCACCTCCATTCTAAGAGGCATTCACAGAGCTCGTGCACTGCACCTCTGTTCTAGGAGGCATCCACACAACACTCACAATGCACCGCCATTCTAAGAGGCATCCACAGAGCTCGTGCAATGCACCTCTGTTCTAGGAGGCATCCACACAACACACTCACAATGCACCTCCATTCTAAGAGGCATCCACAGAGCTCGTGCAATGCACCTCCGTTCTAGGAGGCATCCACACAACACTCTCACAATGCACCTCCATTCTAAGAGGAATACACAGAGCTCGTGCAATGCACCTCCGTTCTAGGAGGCATCCACACAACACTCTCACAATGCATCTCTATTCTAAGAGGCATTCACAGAGCTCGTGCACTGCACCTCCGTTCTAGGAGGCATCCACACAACACTCTCACAATGCACCTCCATTCTAAGAGGCATTCACAGAGCTCATGCACTGCACCTCCGTTCTAGGAGGCATCCACACAACACTCTCACAATGCACCTCCATTCTAAGAGGCATTCACAGAGCTCGTGCACTGCACCTCCGTTCTAGGAGGCATCCACACAACACTCTCACAATGCACCTCCATTCTAAGAGGCATCTACAGAGCTCGTACAATGCACCTCCATTCTAAGAGGCATTCACAGAGCTCGTGCACTGCACCTGTGTTCTAGGAGGCATCCACACAACACTCTCACAATGCACCTCCATTCTAAAAGGCATTCACAGAGCTCGTGCACTGCACCTCTGTTCTAGGAGGCATCCAAACAATACTCTCACAATGCACCTCCATTCTAAGAGGCATTCACAGAGCTTGTGCACTGCACCTCTGTTCTATGAGGCATCCACACAACACTCTCACAATGCACCTCCATTCTAAGAGGCATTCATAGAGCTCGTGCACTGCACCTCCGTTCTAGGAGGCATCCACAGTGCTCGTACAATGCACCTCCATTTTAAGAGGCATTCACAGAGCTCGAGCACTGCACCTCTGTTCTAGAAGGCATCCACACAACACTCTCACAATGCACCTCCATTCTAAGAGGCATTCACATAGCTTGTGCACTGCACCTCTGTTCTAGGAGGCATCCACACAACATTCTCACAATGCACCTCCATTCTAAGAGGCATTCACAGAGCTCGTGCACTGCACCTCCGTTCTAGGAGGCATCCACACAACACTCTCACAATGCACCTCCATTCTAAGAGGCATTCACAGAGCTCGTGCACTGCACCTCCGTTCTAGGAGGCATCCACACAACACTCTCACAATGCACCTCCATTCTAAGAGGCATCTACAGAGCTCGTACAATGCACCTCCATTCTAAGAGGCATTCACAGAGCTCGTGCACTGCACCTGTGTTCTAGGAGGCATCCACACAACACTCTCACAATGCACCTCCATTCTAAAAGGCATTCACAGAGCTCGTGCACTGCACCTCTGTTCTAGGAGGCATCCAAACAATACTCTCACAATGCACCTCCATTCTAAGAGGCATTCACAGAGCTCGTGCACTGCACCTCTGTTCTAGGAGGCATCCACACAACACTCTCACAATGCACCTCCATTCTAAGAGGCATTCATAGAGCTCGTGCACTGCACCTCCGTTCTAGGAGGCATCCACACAGTACTCGTCACAATGCACCTCCATTCTAAGAGGCATTCACAGAGCTCGAGCACTGCACCTCTGTTCTAGAAGGCATCCACACAACACTCTCACAATGCACCTCCATTCTAAGAGGCATTCACAGAGCTTGTGCACTGCACCTCTGTTCTAGGAGGCATCCACACAACACTCTCACAATGCACCTCCATTCTAAGAGGCATTCACAGAGCTTGTGCACTGCACCTCTGTTCTAGGAGTTATCCACACAACACTCTCACAATGCACCTCCATTCTAAGAGCCATCCACAGAGCTCGTGCACTGCACCTCCGTTCTAGGAGGCATCCACACAACACTCTCACAATGCACCTCCACTGTAAGAGGCATTCACAGAGCTTGTGCACTGCACATCCGTTCTAGGAGGCATCCACACAACAATCTCACAATGCACCTCCATTCTAAGAGGCATTCACAGAGCTTGTGCACTGCACCTCTGTTCTAGGAGGCATCTACACAACACTCACAATGCACCGCCATTCTAAGAGGCATCCACAGAGCTCGTGCAATGCACCTCCGTTCTAGGAGGCATCCACACAACACTCTCACAATGCACCTCCATTCTAAGAGGCATTCACAGAGCTCGTGCAATGCACCTCCGTTCTAGGAGGCATCCACCCAACACTCTCACAATGCACCGCCATTCTAAGAGGCATTCACTGAGCTCATGCACTGCACCTCCGTTCTAGGAGGCATCCACACGGTGGGCTCGCTGAATATTCAAGGTTGGAGAAGTTGAAAGTCCAAGAAGCGTGGGCAAAAAAATTGAAAAAAAGATATAGGGTTAGATCCTTCAAGACCCTCTGCCAGACCGTAAATGCATAGATTATTACGCCTGTTGCGGTTTTCCAAATTTTCAACTTGTAGTTGAAGATTCTGTGGGGCAGATTTACGAGCCCCCTGCGCCACCACACAATGCACCTCCATTCTAAGAGGCATTCACAGAGCTCGTGCACTGCACCTCCGTTCTAGGAGGCATCCACACAACACTCTCACAATGCACCTCCATTCTAAGAGGCATTCACAGAGCTCGTGCACTGCACCTCTGTTCTAGGAGGCATCCACACAACACTCTCACAATGCACCTCCATTCTAAGAGGCATCTACAGAGCTCGTACAATGCACCTCCATTCTAAGAGGCATTCACAGAGCTTGTGCACTGCACCTCTGTTCTAGGAGGCATCCACACAACACTCTCACAATGCACCTCCATTCTAAGAGGCATTGACAGAGATCGTGCACTGCACCTCTGTTCTAGGAGGCATCCACACAACACTCTCACAATGCACCTCCATTCTAAGAGGCATTCACAGAGCTCGTGCACTGCACCTCTGTTCTAGTAGGCATCCACACAACACTCTCACAATGCACCTCCATTCTAAGAGGCATTCACAGAGCTCGTGCACTGCACCTCCGTTCTAGGAGGCATCCACACGATACTCGTCACAATGCACCTCCATTCTAAGAGGCATTCACAGAGCTCGTGCACTGCACCTCTGTTCTAGGAGGCATCCACACAACACTCTCACAATGCACCTCCATTCTAAGAGGCATCCACAGAGCTCGTGCAATGCACCTCTGTTCTAGGAGGCATCCACACAACACTCTCACAATGCACCTCCATTCTAAGAGGCATCCACAGAGCTTGTGCACTGCACCGCTGTTCTAGGAGGCATCCACACAACACTCTCACAATGCACCTCCATTCTAAGAGGCATTCACAGAGCTCGTGCACTGCACCTCTGTTCTAGGAGGCATCCACACAACACTCACAATGCACCGCCATTCTAAGAGGCATCCACAGAGCTCGTGCAATGCACCTCTGTTCTAGGAGGCATCCACACAACACTCTCACAATGCACCTCCATTCTAAGAGGCATCCACAGAGCTCGTGCAATGCACCTCCGTTCTAGGAGGCATCCACACAACACTCTCACAATGCACCTCCATTCTAAGAGGAATTCACAGAGCTCGTGCAATGCACCTCCGTTCTAGGAGGCATCCACACAACACTCTCACAATGCACCTCCATTCTAAGAGGCATTCACAGAGCTCGTGCACTGCACCTCCGTTCTAGGAGGCATCCACACAACACTCTCACAATGCACCTCCATTCTAAGAGGCATTCACTGAGCTCATGCACTGCACCTCCGATCTAGGAGGCATCCACACAACACTCTCACAATGCACCTCCATTGTAAGAGGCATTCACAGAGCTCGTGCACTGCACCTCCGTTCTAGGAGGCATCCACACAACACTCTCACAATGCACCTCCATTCTAAGAGGCATTCACAGAGCTCGTGCACTGCACCTCCGTTCTAGGAGGCATCCACACAACACTCTCACAATGCACCTCCATTCTAAGAGGCATCCACAGAGCTCGTACAATGCACCTCCATTCTAAGAGGCATTCACAGAGCTCGTGCACTGCACCTCTGTTCTAGGAGGCATCCACACAACACTCTCACAATGCACCTCCATTCTAAGAGGCATTCACAGAGCTCGTGCACTGCACCTCTGTTCTAGGAGGCATCCACACAACACTCTCACAATGCACCTCCATTCTAAGAGGCATTCGAAGAGCTTGTGCGCTGCACCTCTGTTCTAGGAGGCATCCACACAACACTCTCACAATGCACCTCCATTCCAAGAGGCATTCACAGAGCTTGTGCACTGCACCTCCGTTCTAGGAGGCATCCACAGTGCTCGTACAATGCACCTCCATTCAAAGAGGCATTCACAGAGCTCGTGCACTGCACCTCTGTTCTAGGAGGCATCCACACAACACTCTCACAATGCACCTCCATTCTAAGAGGCATTCACAGAGCTTGTGCACTGCACCTCTGTTCTAGGAGGCATCCACACAACACTCTCACAATGCACCTCCATTCTAAGAGGCATTCACAGAGCTCGTGCACTGCACCTCCGTTCTAGGAGGCATCCACACAACACTCTCACAATGCACCTCCATTCTAAGAGGCATTCACAGAGCTCGTGCACTGCACCTCCGTTCTAGGAGGCATCCACACAACACTCTCACAATGCACCTCCATTCTAAGAGGCATCTACAGAGCTCGTACAATGCACCTCCATTCTAAGAGGCATTCACAGAGCTCGTGCATTGCACCTCTGTTCTAGGAGGCATCCACACAACACTCTCACAATGCACCTCCATTCTAAAAGGCATTCACAGAGCTCGTGCACTGCACCTCTGTTCTAGGAGGCATCCACACAACACTCTCACAATGCACCTCCATTCTAAGAGGCATTCACAGAGCTCGTGCACTGCACCTCTGTTCTAGGAGGCATCCACACAACACTCTCACAATGCACCTCCATTCCAAGAGGCATTCACAGAGCTTGTGCACTGCACCTCCGTTCTAGGAGGCATCCACAGTGCTCGTACAATGCACCTCCATTTTAAGAGGCATTCACAGAGCTCGTGCACTGCACCTCTGTTCTAGAAGGCATCCACACAACACTCTCACAATGCACCTCCATTCTAAGAGGCATTCACAGAGCTTGTGCACTGCACCTCTGTTCTAGGAGGCATCCACACAACACTCTCACAATGCACCTCCATTCTAAGAGGCATTCACAGAGCTTGTGCACTGCACCTCTGTTCTAGGAATTATCCACACAACACTCTCACAATGCACCTCCATTCTAAGAGCCATCCACAGAGCTCGTGCACTGCACCTCCGTTCTAGGAGGCATCCACACAACACTCTCACAATGCACCTCCATTCTAAGAGGCATTCACAGAGCTTGTGCACTGCACCTCCGTTCTAGGAGGCATCCACACAACAATCTCACAATGCACCTCCATTCTAAGAGGCATTCACAGAGCTCGTGCACTGCACCTCCGTTCTAGGAGGCATCCACACAACACTCTCACAATGCACCTCCATTCTAAGAGGCATTCACAGAGCTCGTGCACTGCACCTCTGTTCTAGGAGGCATCCACACAACACTCTCACAATGCACCTCCATTCTAGGAGGCATCTACAGAGCTCGTACAATGCACCACCATTCTAAGAGGCATTCACAGAGCTCGTGCACTGCACCTCTGTTCTAGGAGGCATCCACACAACACTCTCACAATGCACCTCCATTCTAAAAGGCATTCACAGAGCTCGTGCACTGCACCTCTGTTCTAGGAGGCATCCACACAACACTCTCACAATGCACCTCCATTCTAAGAGGCATTCACAGAGCTCGTGCACTGCACCTCTGTTCTAGGAGGCATCCACACAACACTCTCACAATGCACCTCCGTTCTAGGAGGCATCCACAGTCCTCGTACAATGCACCTCCATTCTAGGAGGCATCCACAGTGCTCGTACAATGCACCTCCATTCTAAGAGGCATTCACAGAGCGCGTGCACTGCACCTCTGTTCTAGAAGGCATCCACACAACACTCTCACAATGCACCTCCATTCTAAGAGGCATTCACAGAGCTCGTGCACTGCACCTCTGTTCTAGGAGGCATCCACACAACACTCTCACAATGCACCTCCATTCTAAGAGGCATTCACAGAGCTCGTGCACTGCACCTCTGTTCTAGGAAGTATCCACACAACACTCTCACAATGCACCTCCATTCTAAGAGGCATCCACAGAGCTTGTGCACTGCACCTCCGTTCTAGGAGGCATCCACACAACACTCTCACAATGCACCTCCATTCTAAGAGGCATTCACAGAGCTTGTGCACTGCACCTCCGTTCTAGGAGGCATCCACACAACACTCTCACAATGCACCTCCATTCTAAGACGCATTCACAGAGCTCGTGCACTGCACCTCCGTTCTAGGAGGCATCCACACAACACTCTCACAATGCACCTCCATTCTAAGAGGCATTCACAGAGCTCGTGCACTGCACCTCTGTTCTAGGAGGCATCCACACAACACTCTCACAATGCACCTCCATTCTAAGAGGCATTCACAGAGCTCGTGCACTGCACCGCTGTTCTAGGAGGCATCCACACAACACTCTCACAATGCACCTCCATTCTAAGAGGCATTCACAGAGCTCGGGCACTGCACCTCTGTTCTAGGAGGCATCCACACAACACTCTCACAATCCACCTCCATTCTAAGAGGCATTCACAGAGCTCGTGCACTGCACCTCTGTTCTAGAAGGCATCCACACAACACTCTCACAATGCACCTCCATTCTAAGAGGCATTCACAGAGCTCGTGCACTGCACCTCTGTTTTAGGAGGCATCCACACAACACTCTCACAATGCACCTCCATTCTAAGAGGCATTCACAGAGCTCGTGCACTGCACCTCTGTTCTAGGAGGCATCCACACAACAGTCTCACAATGCACCTCCATTCTAAGAGGCATCCACAGAGATCGTACATTGCACCTCTGTTCTAGGAGGCATTCACAGAGCTCGTGCACTGCACCTCTGTTCTAGGAGGCATCCACACAACATTCTCACAATGCACCTCCATTATAAGAGGCATTCACAGAGCTCGTGCACTGCACCTCTGTTCTAGGAGGCATCCACACAACACTCTCACAATGCACCTCCATTCTAAGAGGCATTCACAGAGCTCGTGCACTGCACCTCTGTTCTAGGAGGCATCCACACAACACTCTCACAATGCACCTCCATTCTAAGAGGCATTCACAGAGCTTGTGCACTGCACCTCTGTTCTAGGAGGCATCCACACAACACTCTCACAATGCACCTCCATTCTAAGAGGCATTCACAGAGCTTGTGCACTGCACCTCTGTTTTAGGAGGCATCCACACAACACTCTCACAATGCACCTCCATTCTAAGAGGCATCCACAGAGCTCATACAATGCACCTCCGTTCTAGGAGGCATCCACACAACACTCTCACAATGCACCTCCATTCTAAGAGCGATTCACAGAGCTCGTGCACTGCACCTCTGTTCTAGGAGGCATCCACACAACACTCTCACAATGCACCTCCATTCTAAGAGGCATTCACAGAGCTCGTGCACTGCACCTCTGTTCTAGGAGGCATAAACACAACACTCTCACAATGCACCTCCATTCTAAGAGGCATTCACAGAGCTTGTGCACTGCACCTCTGTTCTGGGAGGCATCCACACAACACTCTCACAATGCACCTCCATTCTAAGAGGCATTCACAGAGCTCGTGCACGGCACCTCTGTTACTAGGAGGCATCCACACAACACTCTCACAATGCACCTCCATTCTAAGAGGCATTCACAGAGCTTGTGCACTGCACCTCTGTTCTAGGTGGCATCCACACAACACTCTCACAATGCACCTCCATTCTAAAAGGCATTCACAGAGCTCGTGCACTGCACCTCTGTTGTAGGAGGCATCCACACAACACTCTCACAATGCACCTCCATTCTAAGAGGCATTCACAGAGCTCATGCACTGCACCTCTGCTCTAGGAGGCATCCACACAACACTCTCACAATGCACCTCCATTCTAAGATGCATTCACAGAGCTCGTGCACTGCACCTCTGTTCTAGAAGGCATCCAAACAACACTCTCACAATGCACCTCCATTCTAAGAGGCATCCACAGAGCTCGTGCACTTCACCTCTGTTCTAGGAGGCATCCACACAACACTCTCACAATGCACCTCCATTCTAAGAGGCATTCACAGAGCTCGTACACTGCACCTCTGTTCTAGGAGGCATCCACACAACACTCTCACAATGCACCTCCAATCTAAGAGGCATACACAGAGCTTGTACAATGCACTTCCGTTTTAGGAGGCATTCACAGAGCTCGTGCACTGCACCTCTGTTCTAGGAGGCATACACACAACACTATCACAATGCACCTCCATTCTAAGAGGCATTCACAGAGCTCATGCACTGCACCTCCGTTGTAGGAGGCATCCTCACAACACTCTCACAATGCACCTCCATTCTAAGAGGCATTCACAGAGCTCGTGCACTGCACCTCCGTTCTAGGAGGCATCCACACAACACTCTCACAATGCACCTCCATTCTAAGAGGCATTCACAGAGCTCGTGCACTGCACCTCTGTTCTAGGAGGCATCCACACAACACTCTCACAATGCACCTCCATTCTAAGAGGCATCCACAGAGCTCGTGCACTGCACCTCCGTTCTAGGAGGCATACACACAACACTATCACAATGCACCTCCATTCTAAGAGGCATTCACAGAGCTCGTGCACTGCACCTCCGTTCTAGGAGGCATCCACACAACACTCTCACAATGCACCTCCATTCTAAGACGCATTCACAGAGATCGTGCACTGCACCTCCATACTATGAGGCATCCACACAATACTCTCACAATGCACCTCCATTCTAAGAGGCATTCACAGAGCTCGTGCACTGCACCTCTGTTGTAGGAGGCATCCACACAACACTCTCACAATGCACCTCCATAATAAGAGGCATTCACAGAGCTCGTGCACTGCACCTCTGTTCTAGGAGGCATCCACACAACACTCTCACAATGCACCTCCATTCTAAGAGGCATTCACAGAGCTCGTGCACTGCACCTCTGTTCTAGAAGGCATCCACACAACACTCTCACAATGCACCTCCATTCTAAGAGGCATCCACACAGCTCGTGCACTGCACCTCTGTTCTAGGAGGCATCCACACAACACTCTCACATTGCACCTCCATTCTAAGAGGCATTCACAGAGCTCGTGCACTGCACCTCTGTTCTAGGAGGTATCCACACAACACTCTCACAATGCACCTCCAATCTAAGAGGCATACACAGAGCTTGTACAATGCACCTCCATTCTAAGAGGCATTCACAGAGCTTGTGCACTGCACCTCTGTTCTAGGAGGCATCCACACAACACTCTCACAATGCACCTCCATTCTAAGAGGCATTCACAGAGCTTGTGCACTGCACCTCTGTTTTGGAGGCATCCACACAACACTCTCACAATGCACATCCATTCTAAGAGGCATTCACAGAGCTCGTGCACTGCACCTCTGTTCTAGGAGGCATCCACACAACACTCACAATGCACCTCCATTCTAAGAGGCATTCACAGAGCTTGTGCCCTGCACCTCTGTTCTAGGAGGCATCCACACAACACTCTCACAATGCACCTCAATTCTAAGAGGCATTCACAGAGCTCGTGCACTGCACCTCTGTTCTAGGAGGCATCCACACAACACTCTCACAATGCACCTCCATTCTAAGAGGCATCCACAGAGCTCGTACAATGCACCTCCGTTCTAGGAGGCATCCACACAACACTGTCAAAATGCACTTCCATTCTAAGAGGCATTCACAGAGCTCGTGCACTGCACCTCCGTTCTAGGAGGCATCCACACAACACTCTCACAATGCACCTCCATTCTAAGAGGCATTCACAGAGCTCTTGCACTGCACCTCTATTCTGGGAGCTTTCCACCGAGCATTTACAATGCACCTCCATTCTAGGAGGCTTTCACACAACACTCTCACAATGCACCTCCGTTCTAGGAGGCATCCACAGTGCTCGTACAATGCACCTCCGTTCTAGGAGGCATCCACAGTGCTCGTACAATGCAACTCCATTGTGCATTCGACACAGCACCTGCATTCTAATAGGCATTCACAAAGCTCATACAAAACACCTCCATTCTAGGAGGCATCCACTGTGCTCCTGCAATTCACCTCTATTCCATGATTTAAGTGTGACATTGCCACGGTTTAAGTGTGCTTATGTGTGACATTGCCATGTTTAAGTGTGACATTGCCACGGTTTAAGTGTGCTTATGTGTGACATTGCCATGGTTTAAGTGTGTTAATGTGTGACATTGCCATAGTTTAAGTGTGCTTATGTGTGACATTGCCATGGGTTAAGTGTGACATTGTCATTGTTTAAGTGTGCTTATGTGTGACATTGCCATGGTTTAAGTGTGACATTGCCATGGTTTAAGTGTGCTTATGTGTGACATTGCCATGGTTTAAGTGTGACATTGTCATGGTTTTAGTGTGTTTATGTGTGCCATTGCCATGGTTTAAGTGTGTTTATGTATGACATTGCTATGGTTTAAGTGTGACATTGTCATGGTTTAAGTGTACTTATGTGTGACATTGCCATGGTTTAAGTGTGCTTATGTGTGACATTGCCATGGTTTAAGTGTGACATTGCCGTGGTTTAAGTGTGGTTATGTGTGACATTGCCATGGTTTAAGTGTGACATTGTCATGGTTTAACTGTGCTTATGTGTGACATTGCCATGGTTTAAGTGTGCTTATGTGTAACATTGCCATGGTTTAAGTGTGCTTGTGTGTCACATTGCCATGGTTTAAGTGTGTTTATATGTGACATTGCCATGGTTTAAGTGTGCTTATGTGTTACATTGCCATGGTTTAAGTGAGACATTGTCATGGTTTAAGTGTGCTTATGTGTGACATTGCCATGGTTTAAAAGTGTGCTTATGTGAAACATTGCCATTGTTTCAGTGTGCTTATGTGTCACATTACCATGGTTTAAGTGTGTTTATGTGTGACATTGCCATGGTTTAAGTGTGTTTGTGTGACATTGCTGTGGTTTAAGTGTGACATTGTCATGGTTTAAGTGTGCTTATGTGTGACAATGCCATGGTTTAAGTGTGCTTATGTGTGACATTGCCATGGTTTAAGTGTGACATTGCCATGGTTTAAGTGTGCTTATGTGTGACATTGCAATGGTTTAAGTGTGACATTGCCATGGTTTAGGTGTGCTTATGTGTGACATTGCCATAGTTTAAGTGTGACATTGCCATGGTTTAGGTGTGCTTATGTGTGACATTGCCATGGTTTAAGTGTGACATTGCCATGGTTTAGGTGTGCTTATGTGTGACATTGCCATAGTTTAAGTGTGACATTGTCATGGTTTAAGTGTGCTTATGTGTGACATTGCCATGGTTTAAGTGTGCTTGTGTGTAACATTGCCATCGTTTAAGTGTGACATTGCCATTGTTTAAGTGTGCTTATGTGTCACATTGCCATTGTTTAAGTGTGCTTATGTGTCACATTGCCATGGTTTAAGTGTGTTTATGTGTGACATTGCCATGGTTTAAGTGTGCTTATGTGTGACATTGCCATGGTTTAAGTGTGACATTGCCATGGTTTAGGTGTGCTTATGTGTGACATTGCCATGTTTTAAGTGTGCTTATGTGTGACATTGCCATGGTTTAAGTGTGCTTATGTGTAACATTGCCATGGTTTAAGTGTGACATTGCCATGGTTTAAGTGTGCTTATGTGTCACATTGCCATTGTTTAAGTGTGTTTATGTGTGACATTGCCATGGTTTAAGTGTGTTTATGTGTGACATTGCTATGGTTTAAGTGTGCTTATGTGTGATGGTTTAAGCGTGCTTATGTGTGACATTGCCATGGGTTAAGTGTGACATTGCCATGGTTTAAGTGTGATTATGTGTGACATTGCCATGGTTTAAGTGTGACCTTGCCATGGTTTAGGTGTGCTTATGTGTGACATTTGCCATGGTTTAAGTGTGACATTGCCATGGTTTAGGTGTGCTTATGTGTGTGATCCAGCGCTAACAATAAAAATTCTTCTCCTATATGTTTTGGTCATCCAGGTGCAACTATCCCTCAAAACACACAAACTATATCCATATGACTGTGGGGCCCATAACACCGCATATACATTCACTCACTCATTTATTCCCTGGATTTCCTTCGTTCTTAACCTAGGAGAAGAAACAGTAAAACGATTCTCTGGAAGGAGACGGGATACCTCTTTTTAACACCACATAATACTTCTCATTGCTTTTAAGGTATTCCGCTCATTGGTCGATGGACCAACTAGTAGGAATCAGTTGATGGTGATTAAGACCAGCTCAATCACAATAAACCTTTTAACATTTTACATTAATCATTGAGCTAAAGAATCACTGAGTCATTTGTTTAAAGAATAATAAAGTTTATATAAAGTTTTAGAAGCAATTAATAAGTTTAAGGTTTATTATTCAGATCGTTACATTTATCATCATTAAGAATAAATTGGAATTGCAATGCATACCTATTAGATAGAAGAATAAAGTACGTCACAGCAAGAACTCCCAAAATCCCTAACTATCTTGTCCTGGAAAACAGGCCTTCTCGTTTCCCTCCCTTGCCGTACTTTAAGAATAAAGTCTAATAGTTCTAACTGGAAAATCTATCAGGAGTAAAAAGTTCTCCCAAAAGCAGCCTCTCATGCTTACGTAAAATATAAAATAGCAGCAGCAGCATCAGCTCGTCAGCTATCAGAAACCGCAACTTCACCCATCTAACAGCAGTTAAAAACAGCAAAAATCAGCTCTGTTGTCGTCGCTTCATTCACCATCCAGCATCATCTAACATCTAACCCCTCCCCACCAAGAGTAGGTCTTCTTATACCCTAATTCTAGCTTACTAAATAAAATGTTGCATCTTTTTGGCGAGATTCTCTCTCATTGGTCCAATCGAGTCCATATACAATTTTTATCAAACTTCCTTGTTCTAACCAGTTCTTTGTGGAATGTCCATGCTTGCATCGTTTCCCACAGTTCATGACTTTGCTCATCCGCTTCGATCAGCTCATCTTGTATCACTTTCCGATACATTTTAGGTTCAACGGTTCCTCTTGTCCATTTATTCATTTTGACTTCTCACGCTTCTTGCTGATCATCTTGGCACACATTTACTCAGTCAGGTCACAATAGCCTTGACCATTCTTCCATCCCAGGCTCTCAGAATGAACACGTGGTCATTCCTGTTCACGGCATTTCTCCTTTTCCCCACGGATTCTCGCACATGCGTACTCTAGCTTATGGCGGCCATTTTATATCGCTGCTCAACAGGCCTAAACGCACTAATCATAAAGATAAACAAAATATAGTTAAAATAAAGAATATAAACCCTTTCGTTTCCCTCCCGTCATTCTACATACCCCAATTAGGTATTACCTAGCAAAAAGCAACATATAAAGCCGTCCCTTACTTACCATCGCTTTATTTTGCCACTACACGTTTTATTTTCAAAGCACAAATCATGCATGTATTATTTTATTAGTACGCCAATATTAGATTATGTTAGCCACGTCAACAATTATAAGTAAATTAGATTGCGCAAAAATAGCGTATTACCTTTAACCCTTCACATATAACATACATTGTTGGTTATTTATTTAAACGAACTTGTTGGTTAATTATTTTACGTAAATCATTAGGAGGTTAAAAAAAATCTTTTACCCTGCTCCATCAACTCCCCCTTTGGTGATTTTTAATATCACCACAAAACCCAAGTTACACAATTCTATCAGACAGCATATTTCTTGATCCGTTTGTTTATGTTAGCTTACACAACTGTATCCCTTTCAACTTGTCTCTTTGTCTTCTTGTACATGTTCTCTTTTATCTCTTCTAGCTCTATTTCTCCCATTTCTCTCTCTCTCTCCTTGTTTATCTTGTTTTCTTTTTCTATTTTATTCTGTCTTTTTCTTTTCTTTATACATGTAACTACAAGCCTCAGTACTAATATTATTATGATTATCATGGTTGCTATTATTATGACTTTCCCTATTATTAATACACTCATTCTAGAAAACCAATTTATTACTGAAGAAAACCCTTTACCAAGTTTTCCAAACGCACTTTCAACCTCCAGTGGAACCAATTCTTTGTGCAAACTTGTAATATTCTTTATATACCTTTGTACATTTTCACTTTTATCTGGAATGTAAGTGCAACAATGTTGGACTTTCAGCATTCCACAGACTCCACCCTCTTTTGCCAAAAGAATGTCAAGGGCAAGTCGATTTTGCATTACCATAGCTCTCATGGCAACCATCTCGGTATTTACCATCAAGAATCCTCCAGCAGTATCTGTAGATAAACGATCTACCACTGTGGATAATTTCCGAATTTTCAATGCATTCAAAGATATTCCCACTGCTGGTATCAATGCACCAAAAATATCACCTACTATTTCTGAAAAACTTTCCCTTTTTCTACGTGTAAATGTATTAATCATTTCGTGTGTTCCTTTTTCAGTTCTATCCATATGAAAAATCTTTGGAAAGACCAGGCCTAAATAACATGACCCATACCAATGGTCCGGCAACCTGTAATAAGCCCTATTCCCACAGACATAATAGATCCCTGGAAATATTGGATCTTTTCCCCCTTTGAATCCCTATCCGCCTAAAATTTGATAATTGTCATGGCAATCACTGGAACCCACAAAATAATTGTCATATCTTGTTCTATTTCTTCTAATGCACAACCTTCCCTGTTGGGGCCAATCCAGAGTCATAGCTTCATTTGTCTTTTTCTTGTCATGATTCTCTTCCTCAAACACCCAAAGAGGTGCTTTTGTCTCTTCTATCACTTTTCTTTGAAATTTCGCTCTTCTATCCTCAACCATTTCTAAAAATACCTTTTCTTCCTTCTTTAACTCACAGGTAAGGTTGTTTTTAACTATATCATCTAAGGTTAAAATCTTATCTTCTATGAAAAATTCACCAAACGTTTTTCCCTCTTTCACTTTGTTTAGTTCAGGAACTACAGAAATTTTCGCAAAAATCTTATCTATATCAGTGTAATAATACTCTAATCTTCCTGTCTTATAAAATAAACTTGCTAAAACACTACATGTTATTCCATACGTCAAAGGAAGGTGATGATAGGTCACACCCTCTGCTACAGATGCAGGCAATTGCGTACAAACATAACAATCTCTTACATCCATTGTTTCTACATACTCATATAATAACTTTGTAAAAACATTCTTTGAAAAATCTGTTATTGATTTGTCTTTATGTAATGCACTACCTTTTAATATATCTGTTTCTCTAGTGTTAGCTCCCTTTTCTTTCTCTGTGTGATTAGACGTTTCTTTTAAAGCTAAACTAATTGGAATAGTGATTGCTAAAACCACCCATATTGTCATTAATAATCCTGTACAAAAGCAGCACATCTTACACCATCTGCTTAAAAACTCGCATCTACATTTTCTATCTCTATTATCCTCCATTTTATTTTATAACCTATTTATTTATTTACAAGAAAATCGTGTCACCACACCTCAGAAATGACTTCTTAGCCACCCTGTACTTCAATTTTTCTTTGCTTGGTACTTTCTTTTAATTCTTTTCAGAATTCGTTCTTTGTCACATTCAGTATTTTGTCAACTCCGGTAGAAATTTGTTCAGATTCTTCAAGTTTGTAGCACTTCACCTTCACCCATTAGGTTTCTTTGTTCTGGGTTCTCGTGAGTGTTCTCTTCTTCTTTGATATCAGTCAAAGCAAGGTACAACCATTCAGGCGATTTATACTTTAAATTTACTTTCTTTACTCTTTTCGTTTTCTGCAAGTGTTTTTCACCTTGTTGGTCTTGTTCCTTTTGACTTGTTATTTCATTCACTTGTTCAGCACTTTTTCCATCCAACCTTATGATCCTGTATCTTAATTTTCTTACTTCGTTGGGCCAATTGTCTCCTTTTCTTGGCCTTTTCGTCTCACTTTCTTTTTCCTCTCTTTTTGCTTTCCAAGTTCTCTTTCTTGACTCTAGTTTTTGTTTTCTTTCTTCTCCACTATCTTCAGATTCTGTTTCAGTTCTTTCTGTATTGTCTCTTATTTTCAGTTTTATAATTTCATTTCTTTCCTCTACTTGTGGTTTCTCTCTTATCTTCCTTCGTTCACCTACTTCTGTCCCTCCTCGGTGTTCTTCCGAATTTGTGTCAATTTCTCTATCTGTTACTAAATTTCCCTGCTCTTTTGTTTGGCTACCTGTCCCTATTGTTCCTCGGGAATCTTCCGATTTTTCTAACTTTTTGGTTGAAATTCTCCCTTCTTCATCTATTAATGTTATCTCCGAAGGATTTTTACCACAACTTGTACTTGGTCGCTCCTTGTCACTGTCTTCGTGCTCAGTTTCTTCTCGTATGCTTTCAAATTTCCAATTTCTTTTCAGATTTTCCTCACAATCCGAATGATCGGTATCAGATTCTGAACTGGTGTCTGATATTTCCAGATGTTGACTCACATGTCGATCTTCAAGTTCTGGAACTTCAGCTATTTCCTCCACTCCTTCTGTCGTTACACTATTAGTTGGGCCTTCCAGATGTCGACTTCCAGGTCGATCTTCAAGTTCTGGCACCCTGTTTGTTTCTTCTTCCGCTTCCGATGCGGAACTGTTATCCAACACTTCCAGATGTCGACTCACATGTCGATCTTCAGGTTCTGGAACTCTGATGGTGTGACTGGCATGTATCCAGTTTTTCACTCCTGCACATTTGACTGCAGTGGTTGTCACCAGTATCACCTGTCGCGGTTCGTCCCAGCGAGGAACCAAACAGTTTCTTCTTCTATGGACTTTTATGCAGACCCAATCTCCTGGATTCAAGTCGTGAGCTGGTTTTCTTTCGAGAGTGGTCGCATCCGGTCCAACCTGATGAAACACAGAACGCACCACATCAGCCAATCCTTTGCAATAATCCAGCACCAGATCATCAGTTATAGTCAGTAGTTTGTTGACAGGTACATGTGCTTGTCTCATTGCTCGTCCCATAATTATCTCGTGGGGACTGAGTCCAGTTTTTCTTTCCGGAATGCTTCTGATTGTCATTAAAACTAATGGCAAGGCATCTGGCCATTTGAGTCCTGTGGCTTGACACATTTTTCCCTAACCTGTTCTTAATTGTTCCATTCACTTGCTCTACTATTCCAGAAGCCTCTGGTCTGTATGCACAATGCAGTTTCTGTTTAATACTAAGTGCTTCACAAATCAGTTGAATTAATTCGTTTTGAAAATGTGTTCCTCTATCTGTTTCAATCGTTACTGGAAAACCATACCTCGGAATGAATTCTCGCAGCAATAGTTTTGCTACTGTGATTCCATCATTCCTTCTGGTCGGGTATGCTTCCACCCAACGAGAAAACAAACAGACGACTACAAGGACATACCTTAATCTATTGCTCGGGGGCATTTCTATGAAATCCATTTGCATTCTAGTGAACAGACCTCCTTCTCGTCCTATTGTTCCTAGACTCACTACTGTCTTTCTTCCTGGATTTAGCTGTTGGCAAATAAGACATCTTTGACAAAGACTCTCAGCTATGGCTCTGAATTTTGGATTATACCATGTTTGTCTAAAAAGTCTGATCATTGAATCTCTCCCCACATGAGCTTGTCCATGGTACATCCGTGCCATGTCAGAAATCACAGAAATCATGCTACCAGGCATAACTGGTCTTTCATCTCTGTAAACCCAAACATCATTTTCCTCATGTTTTCTACATCCTGCTTTTATCCAAGTATCTTTCTCCTCATCATCTGCTGCTTCCTGTAACTGTCTCACCTCATCCCATGTCTCAACAGGGTTAGTAAAAAGCAAAGGACATGAAAATGCTCTCTTTCTCGGTTCCTGTTTAAAGAAACCACATTCTTTGCACAATACTGTGCAATCTCATCGGCATACTTATTGCCGACAGTTATGTAGTCTTCCCCATTTTTATGTGCATTGCACTTCACGACAGCAATCTGTTTAGGCAGCTGTATCGCCTCAAGCAATTTCTTCACAAAATCTCCATTTCTAATTGGCGTACCTGCAGACGTCAAGAAACCTCTTTGTGACCAAATCTGACCGAAATCATGCACAACCCCAAAACCGTATTGGCTATCCGTCACAATTGTAACTCGTACATTTCTTCCCAACTTGCAGGCTTGAATCAGAGCTATTAGTTCTGCTACCTGGGCAGACCGTATCCCTTTCAGACAAGATGCTTCCATTACAGTTGCTACTGTGCAAACTGCATATGCTGCACTTAGAACTCCATCATTTGTTCGTAAACATGAGCCATCCACGAACAGAATATAATCTGATTCTTTTAAGGGATCATCTCGTATATCCGGTCTCGCTTTGTACAATATTCAAGCACATTCAGACAGTCATGATCTACTTCATCCATTTCAATCACACTCTGGCAATGATGTCGAAGGATTCACATTCATACATCTGTCAATGGTCACATTATCTGCACTCAAAATTACTTTTTCATACCTAGTCAGCCGACTATGTGTCATGTATTGGGTTTTCGTTCTTGTCAAGAGAATTTCCACAGAATGTGGGACATATACTCTCAGTGGATATCCCATCACTACGCCTTCACTCTGTTCCAGACTCACACAAGTAGCCGCAACTGCTTTCAAACATCCAGGCAACGCTTTCGCTACTGGGTCTAAAACAGCTGAAAAATATGCAATAGGTCTTTTCATAGTTCCATGTCTCTGTACCAAAACTGAAAACGCACATCCATCTCTTTCACAGCAATACAACTCAAAATCTTTCTCATAGTCCGGCATTCCCAATGCTGGAGCTTCACACAATTTCTTTTTCAGCTCTCTGAATGCTTTCATTTCCTCATCATTCATTTCAAAAGGATCTTTAACATCCTTTTTGTCAGTTTTTGCAAAGGTTTTGCAATCAACGAAAAACCACTTATCCATTGTCGACAATATCCGACCATTCCCAGAAACATTCTTACCTCTCTTTGCGTCATTGGGGCTCTTATTCCTTGAATCATTTTTATTCTCTCGGTCGTTACCTTTGCACTCCTTTCTCAATTTTATGACCTAGATATTGGACTTCTTTTGACAAAACTGCAATTTTGATGGGGACACTTTATGTCCTCTATTGGCTAAATGATTCAGCAAAGCAATTGTATCATTGACACAAGCTTCCTTAGTTTTTGATGCCACCAGTAGGTCATCAATATACTGAACCATCACTGACTTTTCTGGCATTTTTAAATCTTCCAACGATTTCTTTAAAATCTGATTAAAGATCGAAGGGCTTTCTGTGTACCCCTGAGGAATTCGGCACCGTGCCAAAATATGCTCTCCGAACCTGAACGCAAATAATGGCTGGCTATCTGGATGCAACGGAATAGAGAAAAATGCATGGCATAAATCAATCACTGTGTACCATTCTGCTTCACGTGGAATCTGGTATAGAATCACAGCAGGGTTTGGTACTATTGGGCAACACGGCACAACAATTTTGTTTACCTTCCTCAAATCCTGTACAATTCTATATGTTCCCTTGGCTTTTTCAGTCCCATTATCGGCGAATTACATGGACTGCTCATGATTTCTTTTAGAATTCCTTGTTCCATCATTTTATTTATTACTGGTGTTATTCCTTCAATTATTTCTGGTGTCAATTTATACTGGGGCGTATTCGGGTAACTCGTTCCCTCTTTTACGGATATTTTAACAGGGTCTACTCCTTTCATTAACCCTATATCTTCTCCTGTGAAATCCCACACTTCCTCCTTCACTGTTTCTTTCAGTTCAATTGAGATTTTCTCTGCATCAAATACAGGAAACAAATCATTTACTTCTGGTTCTAAATTTACCATTGTCATTTTATACAATACATCTTCATCTGGGGTCTGAAATGCAATTCCATCTGGAGTACAATAGATAGTACAATTCATTTTGCACAATAGATCGCGTCCTAACAGGTTCACAGGACTGAAATCACACACCACAAATCGGTGCATTTCACTAAATGGACCAATCTTTACCTCCACTAATTTAGTAAGAGGCGTCTTAATTTGCTGATTTGATACTCCAACTACTTGGATATGTTCACCTGAGAGAGGAAGGTTTGGAATTTCCACTGACCTAACAGTAGAACGGGTAGCTCCAGTGTCCACAAGGAATGTTACATTTGCACCATTCACTTCTCCATCCACAAATGGACCTGACTGATCTACCTCTAGAGTTGCGCCAAGCACGCACTCTTCCCCTCTCCTAGGCACCGTCAAAGGCTTTCATCCGTCTCATCCTCATCCTGTCGTAACCAATATTGAGAAATGGCAGCTGCACGCGGCAACTGTGTTACCTGCTCTCCTCCGCAGAATCCTGTTTCTGCACTGAATTTCTGTTGGTTAACACTCTTGGGAAGTGGTGGTTGTGGCACCTGACTCTGTTGAGTAACTACCTCACTCTGCACCTGTGGATTTAATGATTGATTTTCCGTATTAAATTTTGGAGGAAATTTACACTTGTTTCTACAATGCCCTAGCTTTCCGCAATTATGGCATGGCCACTTTTTCTTTGCCTCAACTATGCTCATTTGTCCTTTTCCTTTGCCTATATTGGGTTTAAATCTAGCCTGTCCTGCTTCATTAACTGGGTTATTTAATTGAGCTTCTTGTTTTTCTGCGACTTTCACCTGTGCCCACATTGCTTTCTCTTTCAGTTTACGCTGTCTACTCTCAATATCATCACTGCAATACTTAGCATATCTCAAAACTTCATCCACTGTGCTATTCTGCCAGCAAATCATATGCTGCTTAATCATTTCACTTATCTCTGGTTTTAACCCATACACAAATCTATATACAAAATGACTCATATCCTTCTCATTTAGTGTCTCATAGCCACTATACTGTTTAAACACTAACAATAGTCTCTCATAATAAGCATGCACTGATTCTTTACTTTCCTGCGTAGTCCTGTCTATCTTTACCCAATCCGTTTCTTTAGGTGGAATCTTATTCTTCAAAAAGGTAATTACTTGGTCATACTTCCTCATCACTTCTGGTCCTGGCGCTCCTGTTTTAGCATCTCTTGGATATTCTACAGTTGGCCAATCAATAGTAATCTTACACTCTGTCCACAAATCAGCTGGTTCTACTATATCAAACAATCCATCCAAATCTATCCACAACACTTTTGAAACTTTGACAAATCTCTCCACTTGTCTATACCATTCTACTGGCTTCTCTCTCAATTTTGGAAAATCATTTGTAAATGACAATATATCCTGTCTAGACCACGGAACATGCACATAACTACCTCCTGGAGTTTCTCTCATTGGGTACTCCCTTACAATTGGTTCCTTATCTGTCACTGCAAAAGCCAAAGATGCTTTATCTGTTATTTTCTCATTTCTTTTCGTCCATCTACTTCTCCATCTATCCACATCACCCCATTTTCTCAATAAAACAATTAATTCCTTTATTTGGGTCAATCGTCCTGATGTGTTCAGATTCTCTATATCCTTCTCACAAAAATCTACTCTATATGGTTTCTGCAACGTCCTTACTTTTACAAATTCTACTCCTAGTTCACTCGCTGTCTCTTCTAATTTGTCATGTAAATTTCTAGCTCTCCATGTTAGACTCTTGCACAAAAACATAATCTCGTCATCCTGATAATTTTTCAATTTTTCTGTACCAATTGTCCCTAAAATCAATTCTTCCATATCTATTTTAACCTAATTACATCTAATGGTTTTACTTCTGTCTCTTTTGTTTTTAACGTTTTCATCCATTCGTTTAACTCATCTGGAGTTGGACCTACAGGCGTACTATTTAATTCTATCCAATTGCTACTTCTTTCTGGTGTCTCTGATGCAGACTCCGTTACCATGGGTATTCTCCTAAACTCATTTTCATTTATCGTCAAATTATTAGGTGGGCTTGGTCTATAGGTACTAACCAAATGGTGTGCACCTTCATCTTCCAATTCCATCCCTTCTCTCCTTCTCTGTAACTGTGAATTCATAGGAATCACTAAAGAACGGTCATTAATTTTCTGATTCTCAAAAACTGGCATTACTGGACCTATCGTTACTGGTACAGTTACAGCCTCCATATTCTTTGTTAATTCTCTTATCTTTTCAGTCAATTCTTTTGTTGTTTTTGCTAATTCGGTCGTATTGTCACTTTCTATCTCCTCATTTTGTGAAGTTTTCAATTGATCTTGTGACCTAATTATCTCATCTCTTAGTTCGGGATTTTTATTCCTCCCAGTTTCCATTGGCGGTGCATTAGGTGTCACCACCGCAGAAGTCTGTTGGTATGGAGGTGGGTTTCTGTTTAAAATATCTTCCAGCAATTCATCTTCTGTCTCACTACCACCATACCCATATCTTTCCATAACCACATGTTTCTTTTCTCGGTACACTTTCTCTTTGCTTCTTCCTCAACTGTAAAAGCTGGAAACAAACCTCCTGTCATATTAGCACATCTCCAACGCTTTAGTCTGTCCTCATGATTCAATCCCCATAATTTTCCAGGCACAAACTCATGATTCTTCAATCCTCTGAATCTCTCTCGTTCATACATTTCATCTTCCCATTCACTTAAAGCTTCAAACTGTGTCGGTCTAGGTCTAGGTTCTAGTGTTATCATTTTCTCTCTCAAATTCCGAAGTACAGCTACACTAAAGGAACCATTTTCTGGAAAAGCTAATGCTCCATCATTCTTAGTATATTTTGTCCAATTTTCTAACCATATGCATGTATGATATCCGTACTTTAGCATCATATGCGAAGCTGGTGATTTCGGCGGAGGAATTACTTGTCCCTCTCTAGTCACTATCTTTTTGTCTTTCTTAAAGAAGTTCTTAACTTTCGACATCCACGACGTTTTCTCTCTACCATACTCATAATAAGACATGATTCACAATCTCTTTTCTCTCCTCAAAAGTCCGCAATTCAACGCTGTTCTCTATGCGTTATTCCAACCAATCCTAGCGCGACTCACACCAACACTCCAATCATAAACCTCCACGTCACTATTCTATCCGTCCAATCCTAGCGCGACTCACACCAACACTCCAATCAGAGCGGTTTCTGTCTACAGCGCACTGTCCAATCCCAGCGCGGCTTTTGTCTACGTCAGTTCTGCTCCTGACTCTGTATGACTAACGCACTGTCCAATCCCAGCGCGGCTTTTCTCTACGTCAGTTCTGTTCCTGACCCCTCCTTTACAAAATTTATCGGCAATTTCTTTTTCAACAGTTCTTTGTTAGTTACAACGTTTTAAAACACATTTCCATTGTCTGATTCGCTAAACCAAAGAAATAACTTTGTCCATTTACACAAGAATTCCGTATTTTCCAGTAGGCAGCGCTTACCTCTACCCTACCACAGAATTTTCCTGTTTCGCCAATAAAGTAGCACTTCCCTCTACCTTACCCTTCTTTCAAGCAAGCGGTAAACCCGTTTCTCTGGGGATAAGACACATGTGGAGACTATACTGCTCCTGAGAATTAAGGCCAGAGTTTCACAAGAAAACCGGTCGCTATTTCACTTACACACCTTTTACACAGAAAATGTCCCTATCATAACACAACCTGTGTTAACACCAATATGAACTCAGACAATGCACTATTCCATGTGACTTCTCTTGCCACACGTGTTCCACTTCCTACTTCCCGGAAGCGTGAAAACTTCGACTTACATATAACATAACGCGACTCAACATAAAGTGTTAGACATGAAATAATCAATAATCAATAATCACCAAACTAATCTATAGTAACCATAACTCTGCTACCAAGAAATCTGATCCAGCGCTAACAATAAAAATTCTTCTCCTATATGTTTTGGTCATCCAGGTGCAACTATCCCTCAAAACACACAAACTATATCCATATGACGGTGGGGCCCATAACACCGCATATACATTCACTCACTCATTTATTCCCTGGATTTCCTTCGTTCTTAACCTAGGAGAAGAAACAGTAAAACGATTCGCTGGAAGGAGACGGGATACCTCTTTTTAACACGACATAATACTTCTCATTGCTTTTAAGGTATTCCGCTCATTGGTCGATGGACCAACTAGTAGGAATCAGTTGATGGTGATTAAGACCAGCTCAATCACAATAAACCTTTTAACATTTTACATTAATCATTGAGCTAAAGAATCACTGAGTCATTTGTTTAAAGAATAATAAAGTTTATATAAATTTTTAGAAGCAATTAATAAGTTTTAGGTTTATTATTCAGATCGTTACTTTTATCATCATTAAGAATAAATTGGAATTGCAATGCATACCTATTAGATAGAAGAATAAAGTACGTCAAAGCAAGAACTCCCAAAATCCCTAACTATCTTGTCCTGGAAAACAGGCCTTCTCGTTTCCTCCCTTGCCGTACTTTAAGAATAAAGTCTAATAGTTCTAACTGGAAAATCTATCAGGAGTAAAAAGTTCTCCCAAAAGCAGCCTCTCATGCTTACGTAAAATATAAAATAGCAGCAGCAGCATCAGCTCGTCAGCTATCAGCAACCGCAACTTCACCCATCTAACAGCAGTTAAAAACAGCAAAAATCAGCTCTGTTGTCGTCGCTTCATTCACCATCCAGCATCATCTAACATCTAACCCCTCTCCACCAAGAGTAGGTCTTCTTATACCCTAATTCTAGCTTACTAAATAAAATGTTGCATCTTTATGGCGAGATTCTCTCTCATTGGTCCATTCGAGTCCATATACAATTTTTATCAAACTTCCTTGTTCTAACCAGTTCTTTGTGGAATGTCCATGCTTGCATCGTTTCCCACAGTTCATGACTTTGCTCATCCGCTTCGATCAGCTCATCTTGTATCACTTTCCGATACATTTTAGGTTCAACGGTTCCTCTTGTCCATTTATTCATTTTGACTTCTCACGCTTCTTGCTGATCATCTTGGCACACATTTACTCAGTAAGGTCACAATAGCCTTGACCATTCTTCCATCTCAGGCTCTCAGAATGAACACGTGGTCATTCCTGTTCACGGCCTTTCTCCTTTTCCCCACGGATTCTCGCACATGCGTACTCTAGCTTATGGCGGCCATTTTATATCGCTGCTCAACAGGCCTAAACGCACTAATCATAAAGATAAACAAAATATAGTTAAAATAAAGAATATAAACCCTTTCGTTTCCCTCCCGTCATTCTACGTACCCCAATTAGGTATTACCTAGCAAAAAGCAACATATAAAGCCGTCCCTTACTTACCATCGCTTTATTTTGCCACTACACGTTTTATTTTCAAAGCACAAATCATGCATGTATTATTTTATTAGTACGCAAATATTAGATTATGTTAGCCACGTCAACAATTATAAGTAAATTAGATTGCACAAAAATAGCGTATTACCTTTAACCCTTCACATATAACATACATTGTTGGTTATTTATTTAAACGAACTTGTTGGTTAATTATTTTACGTAAATCATTAGGAGGTTAAAAAAAAATTCTTTTACCCTGCTCCATCATGTGACATTGCCATGGTTTAAGTGTGCTTATGTGTGACATTGCCATGGTTTAAGTGTGCTTATGTGTGACATTGCCATGGTTTAAGTGTGACATTGTCATGGTTTAAGTGTGCTTATGTGTCACATTACCATGGTTTAAGTGTGCTTATGTGTGACATTGCCATGGTTTAAGTGTGACATTGTCATGGTTTAAGTGTGCTTATGTGTCACAGGGTGATGGAACCTACTCATATAGGAGGACATGTGTTGGACCTTGTTTTTGCAGGGAAAAACTCAGTGGAAGTGAGAAATGTTTTGCCGATAGGTTGGTCCGATCATCATTTAGTTCAATTTGATGTACTTAACGTTAAGCAGAACAGCCTGGCAATTGTGAAGGAGACTAGATGTCTCCTTAGTAGGGATTGGAAAGGTGTCCTGAGGAAAGCTAGTACCACCCCTGTATTCCACCTAGAAGAATCTTTTGACCCCGAGAAACAGGTGGATTAAAACTATACCACCTTTTGTCTTCTGATCAATGATCAACTTGATCAGCTTGTTCCACAAAAACTAGTGAAAAAAGTAGGCAAACCCTCTGCTCCCTGGTATAATGCTGAATTAAGAAAGCTAAAACTTGGCTGTAAGCAAGCAGAACGGCGATGGAGGAGGGGATATTTTGATACGGCTAAAGCTGAGTGGAAGAGAAAATTCTCCATTATAAGAATTACACTGCCTCGGCTAAAGCGGAATTTTTCGCAAATGCAATTCTGAAAGCACCTAATAGTTCCAAAAGTGTTTTTAAAATAATAAATGACATCATCACCCCCGAGTGCACAAAAAACAAGACCCCCCCAACACAGGAACTCTGTGACAGCTTGGCGTTTTTTTTTGAAGAGAAGATCTGTAAGATTATTAAAGGGATGGAAGGAGATAGTACAGTTGATGGGGCTAGTAGTCTGCTACCTGACAGAAAGGAGGACTGGAAGGGAACGAATGAAGTATCAGATCAGGGACCTTTTCTAGATCACTTCGAAATTCCCACGCTGGAGGATTTCACTCGGTTAGCCTTAGGAATTTCCTCGGGCTCATCACTGGACCCTCTCCCCCACAGGATTTGGAAGGCATTAGGCCCTGAGCTGTTCCCTATGCTAAAGCAGCTGTGTGATCAGTCCCTGGGTAGCGGAATGGTCCCCCCCTGCTGGAAGCAAGCAGTTGTAACCCCTTTATTAAAAAAAACGTCACTTGACCCAGCTTGTTTAAAAAACTACAGACCTATCTCGCTCCTCCCATATCCGGTTAAGATCATGGAGCGCCTTGTAAGCAGGGCACTGTCCCAGTTTCTGGAGGTAAATAACTTACTGGATGCCAGACAATTCGGCTTCCGCCCAGAACATGGGACTGAGACTGCCTTGCTGACTGTGTTGGATGACCTTCGTTTGCGTGCGGACATGGGTCAATCTACTATACTGATCCTGTTGGATCTGTCCGCCGCATTCGACACAGTCAACCACAAGGTTCTCCTGGAACGACTGGAAGGAGTGGGGGTAGTGGGCCTGGCCCTGAAATGGCTGCATTCTTATTTGTCTGACAGATGTCAGGCTGTGGCCCTCCCCCCTTTTCAATCCAAGTTTACTAAGATACATCATGGTGTACCGCAAGGCTCTGCTATCAGCCCTATTCTTTTCAACGCCTATATGCGTCCCTTGGTGGATGTCATTAAATCTTATGGTATAGGTCTTGTAAATTATGCGGATGACACCCAGCTTATTCTCTCTTGGGATAAAGAACAGTCACTTTCGGTGGATAACTTTCATGCATGTATGCAGAGTGTGGTACACTGGCTGCGAAATAATTCCCTGCAATTTAATGCAGATAAAACAGAGTTTCTTTATATTGCAGGTGGAAGAGTACCACATCCTCTCCCAGCCAATATGTGGCCGACTACTGCTGATGCCCCGCTGGAACCCTCTAAATCTGTTCGTAACCTGGGAATTTGCTTTAATGATGAGTTGACTCTGGAAAATCAAGTCAACAAGACGGTTGGGAGTTGCTATTCCCTTATCAGAGTTCTTAAAAAGTACTCCCCATGCTCCCGGGACATACTCGTGCTCTGGTAGTAAGGAGCGTCATCCTGAGTAGGATTGATTACTGTAATTCTCTGCTATTGGAGTCTCCTAAATATTTAATGGGGAGACTGCAGAGAATCCAGAATATAGCAGCTAAGTTGGCCTTGACGAGACCTCGTCAGTCCTCCTCCTCTCAGGCTTTGATGGACCTTCATTGGCTTCCAATCCTGCAGAGAGTTCATTTTAAATCCCTTTGTGTTGTATTTAAGGCATTGCACGGTCGTGGGTGGGCCATTACCTTTGCAGAGGAAATTCAGCTGGTATGTTCCCACTCGTTGCCTCAGATCTTCCTCTGCTAACTGGGTGAAAGTGCCAAGGGTTAAGAGAGCTAAACTGGGGGGGCAAGCTTTCAGCGTCGCTGCTGCAAGACTTTGGAATAGCCTACCCACGGAGCTGCGACAGATGACAGATTTTATGCCTTTCAGGAAGAAACTGAAGACCTGGCTCTTCCCCAGAGTTTGATGCCTCCTACTCCTTATCACAGGCTCTCTTTCCGTCTCTCAGCGCCAGGATACCTGACGGGTCACAGTGCGCTCTATAAATAGCCCTTACATTACATTACATTACATTGCCATGGTTTAAGTGTGTTAATGTGTGACATTGCCATGGTTTAAGTGTGCTTATGTGTGACATTGCCATGGTTTAAGTGTGACATTGTCATGGTTTAAGTGTGCTTATGTGTCACATTGCCATGGTTTAAGTGTGTTAATGTGTGACATTACCATGGTTTAAGTGTGCTTATGTGTGACATTGCCATGGTTTAAGTGTGACATTGTCATTGTTTACGTGTGCTTATGTGTGACATTGCCATGGTTTAAGTGTGACATTGCCATGGTTTAAGTGTGTTTATGTGTGACATTGCTATGGTTTAAGCGTGACATTGCCATGGTTTAAGTGTGACATTGCTATGGTTCAGGTGTGCTTATGTGTGACATTGCCATGGTTTAAGTGTGCTTATGTGTGACATTGCCATGGTTTAAGTGTGCTTATGTGTGACATTGCCATGGTTTAAGTGTGACATTGGCATGGTTTAAGTGTGCTTATGTATCACATTGCCATGGTTTAAGTGAGTTAATGTATTGTATTGTATTGTAATTGCATTTATATAGCGCTTACTACCCCATACGAGGCGTCGATGCGCTTTTTCGGCGAGTAGCACGCTACTCCGGGACCCATAGAGGATTAGTGTTGAATTAGTATAGTGAAACATGCAAGTACATTTTAAGTGGTGGATAGGTTAGTCAGTTATTTGGATTTGGAATGATAGCAGAAGGATAGAGGAGGAAAAAGGTTTGTATTTATATAGCGCTTGTTACCCCTGATGGGGTGTTGAAGCACGCTACTCCGGATGCCCATAAAGGATTAGTGGTGAATTAATATGGTGAAATATGAAAGTAGTTTCAGTGGTGGATATTAGTCAGTTATTTGGAGTGAGAAGGATAGCGGAGGGATAAAAGGGAAGAAAGGTTTGCATTCATATAGCACTTGCTACCCCTGATTGGTGTTGAAGCGCTTTTCTGGCGAGTAGCACGCCACTCCGGAACCCATTAAGGATTAGTGTTGAAAATTAGTATAGTAAAATATGAAGTAATTTGAGTAGTGGATATGTTATTCAGTTATTTGGGTAGAGAAGAGTAGGTGGCGGGATAGAAGAGGGAAAGAGGTTTGTATTTATATAGCGCTTGCTACCCCTGATGGGGTTTTGAAGCGCAAGTAGCATGCTACTCTGGAACTCATAAGTATTAGTGATGAATTAGTATGGTGAAACATGAAAGTAATTTTAGTGGTGGATACTTTAGTCAGTTATTTGGATTGAGAAGGGTTGGGAAGGGTAGAAAAGGGAAAAGGTTTGCATTTATATAGCGCTTGTAACCCAGATGGGGTGTTGAGACACTTTATTGGCGAGTAGCACGCTACTCTGGAACCCATAAAGGATTAGTGGTGAATTAGTATAGTTGAATATGGAATTTGAGAATTGAACATGTTAGTGTGCTTATGTGTGACATTGCCATGGTTTAAGTGTGCTTATGTGTGACATTGCCATGGTTTAAGTGTGACATTGCCATGGTTTAAGTGTGCTTATGTGTCACATTGCCATGGTTTAAGTGTGTTAATGTGTGACATTGCCATGGTTTAAGTGGGCTTATGTGTGACATTGCCATGGTTTAAGTGTGCTTATGTGTAACATTGCCATGGTTTAAGTGTGATCTTGCCATGGTTTAAGTGTGCTTATGTGTCACATTGCCATTGTTTAAGTGTGCTTATGTGTCACATTGCCATGGTTTAAGTGTGTTTATGTGTGACATTGCCATGGTTTAAGTGTGTTTATGTGTGACATTGCTATGGTTTAAGTGTGACATTGCCATGGTTTAAGTGTGTTTATGTGTGACATTGCTATGGTTTAAGTGTGACATTGTCATGGTTTAAGTGTGCTTATGTGTGACATTGCCATGGTTTAAGTGTGCTTATGTGTGACATTGCCATGGTTTAAGTTTGACATTGCCATGGTTTAAGTGTGCTTATGTGTGACATTGCAATGGTTTAAGTGTGACATTGCCATGGTTTAAAGTGTGCTTACGTGTGACATTGCCATGGTTTAAGTGTGACATTGCCATGGTTTAAGTGTGCTTATGTGTGACATTGCCATGGTGTAAGACTGCTTATGTGTGACATTGTCATGGTTTAAGTGGGTTTATGTGTGCCATTGCCATGGTTTAAGTGTGTTTATGTGTGACATTGCTATGGTTTCAGCGTGACATTGTCATGGTTTAAGTGTGCTTATGTGTGACATTGCCATGGTTTAAGTGTGCTTATGTGTGACATTGCAATGGTTTAAGTGTGACATTGCCATGGTTTAAGTGTGCTTATGTGTGACATTGCCATGGTTTAAGTGTGCTTATGTGTAACATTGCCATCGTTTAAGTGTGACATTGCCATGGTTTAAGTGTGCTTATGTGTGACATTGCCATTGTTTAAGTGTGCCTATGTGTAACATTGCCATCGTTTAAGGGTGACATTGCCATGGTTTAAGTGTGCTTATGTGTCACATTGCCATTGTTTAAGTGTGCTTATGTGTCACATTGCCATGGTTTAAGTGTGTTTCTGTGTGACATTGCCATGGTTTAAGTGTGCTTGTGTGTCACATTGCCATGGTTTAAGTGTGACATTGTCATGGTTTAAGTGGGCTTATGTGTGACATTGCCATGGTTTAAGTGTGCTTATGTGTAACATTGCCATGGTTTAAGTGTGACATTGCCATGGTTTAAGTGTGCTTATGTGTCACATTGCCATTGTTTAAGTGTGCTTATGTGTCACATTGCCATGGTTTAAGTGTGTTTATGTGTGACATTGCCATGGTTTAAGTGTGTTTATGTGTGACATTGCTATGGTTTAAGTGTGCTTATGTGTGACATTGCCATGGTTTAAGTTTGACATTGCCATGGTTTAAGTGTGCTTATGTGTGACATTGCAATGGTTTAAGTGTGACATTGCCATGGTTTAAGTGTGCTTATGTGTGACATTGCCATGGTTTAAGTGTGACATTGCCATGGTTTAAGTGTGCTTATGTGTGACATTGCCATGGTGTAAGTCTGCTTATGTGTGACATTGCCATGGTTTAAGTGTGACATTGCCATGGTTTAAGTGTGCTTATGTGTGACAATGCCATGGTTTAAGTGTGACATTGTCATGGTTTAAGTGTGCTTATGTGTGACATTGCCATGGTGTATGTGTGCTTATGTGTGACATTGCCATGGTTTAAGTGTGGCATTGCCATGGTTTAAGTGTGCTTATGTGTGACATTGCCATGGCTTAAGTGTGCTTATGTGTGACATTGCCATGGTTTAAGTGTGCTTATGTGTGGCATTGCCATGGTTTAATTGTGACATTGCCATGGTTTAAGTGTGATTATGTGTGACATTGCCATGGTTTAAGTGTGCTTATGTGTGACATTGCCATGGTTTAAGTGTGACATTGCCATGGTTTAAGTGTGCTTATGTGTGACATTGCCATGGTTTAAGTGTGCTTATGTATGACATTGCCATGGTTTAAGTGTGATTATGTGTGACATTGCTATGGTTTAAGTGTGCTTATGTGTGACATTGCCATGGTTTAAGTGTGACATTGCCATGGTATAAGTGTGCTTATGTGTGACATTGCCATGGTTTAGGTGTGTTTATGTGTGACATTGCCATGGTTTAAGTGTGCTTATGTGTGACATTGCCATGGTTTAAGTGTGCTTATGTGTGACATTGCCATGGTTTAGGTGTGTTTATGTGTGACATTGCCATGGTTTAAGTGTGCTTATGTGTGACATTGTCATGGTTTAAGTGTGCTTATGTGTGACATTGCCATGGTTTCAGTGTGCTTATATGTGACATTGCCATGGTTTAGGTGTGCTTATGTGTGACATTGCCATGGTTTAAGTGTGCTTATGTGTGACATTGCCATGGTTTCAGTGTGCTTATGTGTGACATTGCCATGGTTTAGGTGTGCTTATGTGTGACATTGCCATGGTTTCAGTGTGCTTATGTGTGACATTGCCATGGTTTAGGTGTGCTTATGTGTGACATTGACATGGTTTCAGTGTGCTTATGTGTGACATTGCCATGGTTTAGGTGTGCTTATGTGTGACATTGCCATGGTTTAAGTGTGAAATTGCCATGGTTTAAGTGTGCTTATGTGTGACATTGCCATGGTTTCAGTGTGCTTATGTGTGACATTGCCATGGTTTAAGTGTGCTTATGTGTGACATTGCAATGGTTCCAGTGTGCTTATGTGTGACATTGCCATGGCTTAGGTGAGCTTATGTGTGACATTGCCATGGTTTAAGTGTGACATTGCCATGGTTTAAGTGTGCTTATGTGTGACATTGCCATGGCTTCAGTGTGCTTATGTGTGACATTGCCATGGTTTAGGTGTGTTTGTGTGACATTGCCATGGTTTAAGTGTGCTTATGTGTGACATTGCCATGGTTTAAGTGTGCTTATATGTGTCACTCCCAGCAAAATGGAGTTGTAATTAAAATCAAGCAGAAAAGAAAATCCCTGTGATCGGAATAATTAGAAATCCACCTCTCGGTGCAACATGCAGCGCTATAAGTAAAGGCCGCCTAGTTTTTGTTCTGATTCCCTGGCTTGCGCTGAGACGGTGCTGCTCACTGGCATCAGACCGTCACTGGATTTAAAGTGACCTGTGTCTGCCGAGAGAAGAAGCCACACACCCTCACACTCTGGAGGTTTCACAATCACAGCTGACAGCCTATCCTTGCTGGTGGTGATTCTTTAGAGGACGAGCACGACTTCCTTGGATGATAGTCCACAAACACTTCCCTTTAATCTTTTGGGCACTTTGCTTCACAAGAGATGTTTATCTTGTGAAGTAGATGGGAACTGTCTAGTAAAGATGAACAAAATGGCTAATTTTTGATGCCAATGAGAGATTCCAATTTCCTGATATACAGTATGTGAGAGATAGCATAGAGGCTGTAATCATGTTGTCCATTTGTGATCCAACAGACTTTGATGTCAACATAGGCCTGGAACACATGTCCTGATGGATTAACTTCGAATGAGATAAGAGATATGCCGACACAGCTGTAAGAGGTATATTATTTGATCACCATGTCTGGGAATCACTGCTGGTAATACATTTAAGAGAATAAATAAAAGAAGTGCAGTGTAAGTAAAAGGTATTCTATGAATTTTATTTTAGAATTGTGGGACAAAGAGTGCATGAGGCCACCAGAAAATATAAAGATTTATTATTGGTGAATGTAGAACTTCCCAATCTGCTCAATACAAAGGAACAGGATTTTTGAGACCTCAATGCATTAAACAACAAATTAAGGTATATCGCAAAGTTGAATTGACTTATTCTGCTGAAGTTATGTTATTACAAATTGTGTCATTATTCGTATGAATTTTGAATAATCATTTTAAGCAGTTGTGGCCTAATAATTCTAAGAAGAATATGGGAATTGCTTTTATGGCACATTGATAAGAACGTTTATTGGTAGTATTGTTGACCCTTTCTGAAGAATGGAAAGTATAAAATATTTGTTTGAAAAGACTCATTTGAAATTGACATATAAATCAAAACAAAGAAATGTAATAAATTGCAGATCATCTGCCTAATTGAACGACTAAGAGCTCGAATATTCAACCATTTGGTATCCCCCAAATGAATTATATCTGTGAATGTTATGCTTAGAAATAATATGAACTAATTTACATCATATTAGCCTCACTTATTATGAAATGCGGCTGTTGCAGAAAATGAAATAATTGATAAATGGGCTGCACACAAATCTGGAATATTTTGAAAAAAATTGTAGAAAACCTGTGAATAAGGTTTTAGATATCAAACAGTATTTTATTGGGTGATTTGGGTACCAAAAGCTTTGTTTTAAAAAAAAATTCTCTTTGTAATAAATTTTAATAATGAATGCATTGTTTGTACTTTTGTAGTCCTGAAGAAGTCTCTTGTGAAAAGACAAAACGCGTTGGCTACATAAGAAAACTGATTTTAAGGAGATTTGAATAAAGGAATTCATTTTAAATCAAAAAAACATGCAAATGGAGTTTGTGCATCCCATGTCCTAAAAAGATGTGTATTATATGTTTCTGGATGAAGAATTGTGTGTGCTGATCACTCTTGTGGGATGATACAGCAGACAGCCCAGTCATTGCAAGGTCATTGATGCGGACCAGGCAGACAGTGTGTGGGCAAGGGCACCACTCTTTCATTCCTGCTACAATGACAAACTGCTTCAGTGTGCCCTCAGTGGGGCCTGTCCATCTAGTGGGAGGAAGGATCCAGCACTTCCTCCTAGGCTGGTAATCGATCATGTTTGACAGATGGTCTTGAAAATTGTTGAAAAAGCATTTTCTCCTCACATCAAATATCTTTGCCACCGGAGAAGAGGTTTCAGAAGAGCATTTGTCCATCCTGGTAAAGGAGGTATATCTTTTACTCTCCAAGCTTTCTGTAGAGATAATACTAGATTCGGAGTAAGGTTGAGTTTGCTGCTCTTACTGGTTCCTCATCTTGAAAAAGGAGAAGGGCCTCGGGCCTATCCAGGACCTTTTACCCCTGAAAGACTTCTTGTGGAAGTACAAATTCAAAATGCTCATATTCCCCCAGACCCCATCTGTTCTTCACCTGGGCTGCGGGATGGTGTCCTTGCATCCTACCGATGTTACTTGCGGTTCAAGGTATGCCAGGAGCATTTTCAGTTTGTCCTGCTTAATTTGACCTCACCAGTAGCCCTTGGGTCTCCAAGAAAGTAATGGCAGTGGTTGCTGCTCATCTTCAGAGGCTGGGAGTCACTCCACTCCTTTACTTCAATGGCTGGTGCTGAAGGCGGGCTCGTCACAGTCAGTGGTGGACCACCCCTGGACGATGGCAGTACTTTGGACATTGTTGGCTTTTCTCATAAACAAGACAAAGTCCCACCTGATTCCTTTGGGGAGGCTTCCATGCATTGGGGCAACCCTGGCTACGGTGGATTTCAGGGTTTTTCCTCCACAGCAGTGAATCCAGGATATCGGGGCTATGATCCCAATGTTTCAGTGTCAGTCCTGGATTAGGAGGGCGGCTCTGAGATTTCTTGGCCTCTTACCCTTATGCAAACTCATTGTCAGTTATGCCACATTGCACATGCGTGCAATGCAGTGGAACCTGAAGTTTCAATGCATGCAGCATCAGTGCAGCGTTTTCAAAACCACCCAGGTAGCGGAGAACATGGCTCAAGATCTTCATTGGTGTCTGATCGACAGCAATCTATCCAGCAGCGGGCATCTCTACTTTCCCCATTTAGAGCATGAGCATCTGTCTTCCGATTAGGTTGCTACTTTCCGAAGACCTCCTGTCTCAACAACAGGGCAGGGTCCTCCACCGGCAACTGACTGCTTAAGGGACGTCATCCTTGACGCCAGACACACCTCCACAAAATCCATTTAGGCAAGCACTGGGACACATTTTAACCTGTTGCAGTGTTGGATGTCCTTTTGTTAGTTTTCTCTTCAGCCCAGCAAGACCTTACTGTGAGCACTATAAAAGGGTATCTGCCCTTTTTGCCTTTCATCATTTGCTGAACCAAATATCCTTGTTCAATCCACCTGTTGTGATGAGATTTAGTAAAGGTTTGACACACAAGTTTCTATCCAAACTGTTTGCGAGTACGCAGTGGGTCCTTACTTTCCACATGTGTACTCCCTTCAAGCCTATAGATTGCTGTTCATATATTTACTGACCTTGAAAGCTGTCTCCTCATTGGGATCACGCCAGCTTGTTGCACGAGTGAACTGCAGTCAATGTCGGTGCAACTGCCCTACATCACATATATTCCACAAAAATTGGTGCTGAGGACTTGGGAGGCCTTTCTACGAAAAGTTGTGATTCCCTTCCTTATTGGGCAATGCAACACTCGGCCAGCGTTCTTTGCTCCCCCTATCCCAGCGAAAGAGGAAGAGAGGCTCCACGGGTTGGATCTCCCAAATCTTCCATTATTCAAAGATATAAATTCTGTGCTTTAAATCTCCTGATGCCCCCTAAATACCCTTCATTACTTCTTAATATTAATACATGCAGGCGCTACCAGGACCTCTTATGTTTGCATTAGATCAGACCAAGGATCAACGTGTGGATGATCAACATTTTCCGGAGTTCTGTGGAACGAAGGAAGCAAAGGCTGTGCAGGAGAGGACTCCATCGAGGTGGTTAGTGCTCTACATTATGATCTGTTATGCATTGGTCAAGCAACCGATCCCAGGAGGTCTGAGAGACCATCTAACCATGATCAATGCCACTGCAAGTGTATTGGCTCTAGGGGTTCCTGTCTTTAACATCTTCCAGCTGCGACGTGAGCATCGATGCATACGTTCACAAAGCACTACTGCCTTGACAGCCAGGTTCAGGCGGAAGGACACCTCTTCTCGGTTCTGTAAGGTGTTTAGACGCTACACCTTGGCCCCAGCTTTGAGAGGTACGGCTTTAGTATCTATTTGGTATCTGTTCTAAGGTGAGGAATCTGTGGTTAGAATGATCTATCAGAAGAAATAAAATACTCACCTTGAGTATTGCTATTTCTTGTGGATGCTCTATTTAACCGCAGATTCCTCCCTGCTCTGACATCTCCCAGCTCTGTGTAATGGCCTTTGTTTAACATCTAAAAAGGTCCCAAGTTAGTGCTCAGCACACTGTTGCCATTTGTTACCAAACCTCTGTTATTAATCGTTCAAGCTCCCGTCTGAGGGTGCAGAAAGGGAAACGATAAGAAACTGACCTCAGTGTGTAGGAGTGGTGCTAATATGCGGCTCCGCTCTGTCACTTCTGGGACAGTAGGGAGCCAATGTGGAGCCGCCTGATGCCACCTAGCAGTGGGCGGGAACGCTGCTACAAACGATACCAGTATCCAGCCTGGGGGATATTGTAAGGTGAGGAATGGGCAGTTAGACAGGGGATCCACCAGAAAGAGCGTTAATGAAGGTGAGCAACTTGTTCTTCACTCTCAGTACTTTCAGAGGTAGTGAGCATGAAGTGGAGAGGGCGATTGGTTCTCTTTATTCTCCCAGAAGAAAGGCTAATCTGCTTCAGCCTTTCTCTAGATCTCTTGTAAGTCTGTCACTCTTTTCTTCAATCAGCTTTCTTTCATTTCCCTGGTATGTCCTTCACGTTGAAAACAAGGATCCAATCACCTTCTATGACATGCAAACTCACAGGTATTTTTAGCCCTGCGCGAAGCCATCACCCAGCTTTACAGGCTTTCATTGCCTCTCCACTGAATGGATCAAATTCTGCTTTTCCAGGACACAACCAGCAGAGAGTCATTTTTAGGTCTGGCTAGGCACAGCTGGATACGCGTGCTGGAGCTCATGTTATAACAACCGGAAATTCAAAAACAATAAAACAATCCCCCTCCTTATCCCCCCCGCCCCCCAACCCCTTCCCTTCAATTCTTATCCAGCACATCTCCATCTGTGGTCCATTCCATTCTGAAAGAAGAGAAAAAATCTGCTTTACAACTGCAGAACCACAAAATGCAAGGAAACAGTGTCTTATATGAAATAAAAGCCAAAGTTGGGAAGCCAAAGTCACCATCTGAGGCTGACGTCATCTGAGGCTGAACTCATCAACCTTCACATCAGACGTGGCCTTCCATCCTTGTTACTGGGGGACATGGTGCACGCATTACTAATCTGAGGATTCTCACAAAGTCTCTCATGCTGGGCTTAATTTGTAATAAGATACGTGCAGGTGCTCAACACTTCTTAGGAGACTTCCACCCACTTCATTAACCGGTGCAGCACACCGCCTTCATGGACACTGGACAAAGTTGGCTTGCAGTGAGCGTGCATGCCTTCCTCAAGAGAGTTTGGGTGTTGGTTCTCGCCCAATGAAAACTTTGAAACATTTGGGTCAAATAAAGCATTGTACATCCGGTTTTCACTTAAATTGTTGAAACACCATAGACCCTGAAGGACCCCTTTGAAGCTGAAGACTTTTATTTATTTGTTTTAATTTACAAGCTTCACAAATTGGAGACCATAGAGATTTTTAAAAGTATGTGATGTGGCGAGTAAGCCAGTTTTGCAAAGTTGCCGACCACTGTCCACAACATAAGCAGCCTTTTTAATGGCACGTTGAACAGTAGACGTCCTGGAATACGAACGCTCCTAGTCCTGATGATGCATGCTGCTTCCCGAAAAGAAATAGAGACCCAGTTAATGAGCAGTCAGGGCAATTGCTCGAGGCCCCGTCCCAATCCATTGTTCTTCGCTCACCGTGGGAACTCAGTTTGGACCGACCCATATGCAAATCAATCTTTTTAAAAAAAAAAAATCTTTTTATTAACTTAGCTCATGAGACCATACAAAGACTGATAACATCCATGTGGCATGACAGGAAGTAGCTGTACGTATAACCAACATATGTATATGAGGACACAAGTGGGATACACCGTAACTGTATTTACACCCCGACCCCCCCCTCCGATTCTCTGTATTTCAACCAGGGCCCCCAGACTTTCCTCCATTTCTTGATACAACCCCTACTTTTGTATATATTCTCTTCGGCTCGTTGGCACCAATCAAGGTCTCGCCTCCACTGTTCCCATTGCGGAGGTGCCTGAGACCCCCAACCCCTGGCAATGTTTCTTTACGCTACCCCCGCTGCCAATGCTAGCCAGAGCTCCACATATCTGGACCAGCCAGTATCCCCTTTAATCATGAGCAACAGCCACTTCGGCTCCATCTGAACCTTATCGCCCACTATCGCAGACATAGTGTCTGTGACCCTAATCCAGAATGGAACTATCTCAGGGCATTCCCACAGTATGTGGTAAAAGGAGCCTTCCCTTTGACAACCTCTCACGCAGAGGGCCGACTGACTCCTACCCCATGCATAGAGGTGTGTGCGGGGATAATAGGTGCGGTGTAAAATCTTTAGCTGCACTAATCTGAACCTTGATCGGATTTCTATTTCACGCGGACTCTGTATGGCGTCTTGCCAATCATCGTCATCTATAATGCCGATGTCTCGGGCCCATGTTTCCCGAAGCGCCAACAGAGTGTCTGGCATATTGTTAACAAGCTTTCGGTAAATGGTGGATGTGGGCTTTTCCAGAATGGGGTCTAATAGAAGTCTATCTTCCATGGGGGAGTATTCCGGGAGTGAAGCGTCGCTACGTATGTGTGAACGTAGGGCATGCATGAGACATATGTAGTGGTAGTGTTGTGAGTCGTGGAGGTCGTATTCCTTCTTAAGGTATGCAAAGGATCGAGGGGCCGTCCCTTTCCAAACGTCACCTAAGTATTCGATACCTATTAGCTTCCACCCCCTGAAGCCTGTCAACTGTGTCACTTCTCTCAGTTGATCTCCTAGCCATAGAGGGGTTATACCAGTCAACTTATCTGACCATCTCAGGAACTTGTTTGCCTCTCTCCAGCATTGCACCACCACCCTCGTGTGTACAGGCCACTCCTTCCGCGTTTTCCGGGTGTAGAGAAGGGGCTCGCAGTTTCCCTGGGGCATGCTCAGTCTATCGACCCTGTAGGCCGGCTCAGAACCGTCCGTGTATACCCAATCGTTGACAACTTGGAGCTGTGAGGCCCAATAATATAGTTTGACGTCTGGAAGCGCCAGTCCACCATCATACACCCCTCTAGTAAGCTTGGGCAGCGATATCCTCGGGTTGCCTCCATCCCATAGCAGCGTCCGCACCGCCTGCGATATCCGTGTGAATACACCAGGAGGGATAGGATATGGTGTATTCTGTAGGATGTATAAGAGCCGCGGCAGCGCGAGCATCTTGAATAAAGCCGCTCGGCCCATGAGGGAAAGAGGCAGAGACCTCCAGTGACTCACGTCGGCCCCGAGGCAAGCCAGTTGGGGCTCTAGGTTTCTGGCCAAGAATTCCTCCTTGTCTCTCGTAACGTAGATCCCCAAGTATTTGAAACCGTCAGTCACCACGGAAGCGGGACACCTAGTGGGGATCCGAGGGGGAGGGCCAGACAGTGGGAAGATCACTGACTTTGCCCAATTAATTGTGTAGCTGGAGTTGCTGTCGAATAACTCGAAAAGGTGTAGCGCCTGCGCTATCGAGTGGTACGGTCTGGCCATGTAAAGCACAATATCATCAGTGTATAAGGAAATACGCTCTTCCCACTCGTCAGTGAGCGCCAAGCCCCAAAACGATCTGTCCCTCCTAATCCAGTGAGCCAATGGCTCCAGGGCCAGGGCGAAAAGGAGGGGGGACAGGGGGCAACCCTGTCTAGTACTTCTCCTGAGGGGGAAGACCCTGGACACGGCTCCATTGACCCTCACCCTGTGGAAACTAGCTGAAATGGCTGTTAGCATCAGCTGAAGCCATTTTGTTTTTGGCAGCCATTTTAGTTAGCCATGTGCTCGCCATGTGCTTTCTCCCTCTTCACTGTTGCCTGCTCTTGTATTTCACTTGAGTCAGGAACTATAATTAACTCCTTCAGTATTGAGCCAGAGTACTGCACATGCTCAGAAAGGCCTAGCTGGTAGAATGCACCTGCTCTTAGAGTAACTGTCAGGCTATTTTAACTGATGTCAGCAACTCTGTTACTCCTCCTACTTTGTTGACTAAGTATTTTCTGTTAGTCCTTATATGTGTAATAGCTATTCATGTGTATACTTGTACCGCCTCTTTTTGAGTCTACATGCTAACTCAGCTATAAACTGGGCATAAAAGACCCAGGGTGTCTGTACTCCATGGACTGCCTCCTACAGTGGCCTCAGGGTACTGTATTGAGGCAGTCACCCTCATGTGAGGTTAATAAACCTGTTATTTTGATATTCCAGCTTCCGTGCCAATCTCTTCTTTGTTGGTTTAAGGACCAGGTGCATCAGTGAACCCCTACAAAGGTTTTTTTTCTACAAATTGGCGCCCGAACAGGGACCTCATCGGAGACGCGGCTATCCAAGGGAGTGGTCTTGACGGAAGGCAGGAATCTACTGAGGAGGTACCCTGCACGAGGAAGCCCTTTGTCTTTGCAGACCAACGTGTTTTCCAGTTTTCCCGATCTGACCCTCCAGGTGTTGGCCGCTCCCGACTGAGATCTTTTTTTGGTGTGAGTATTTTAAAACGACCGTTAGGTCACTCAGAACTTGGCAGTTGGAAGCTGGAGACTTTGGTTTGGTAAGGTTGCTGTAGCAACACTTTTGTTTGGATTAGCTTGGCCAAGATTTTTGGTTTGTTTGTTTGTTTGCTGCAGCAAATGAAGGCAGGTAATGAGGAGATTTTTCTCTAATTTTTGAAGTCTTGAATGGCACAAATTGTGTTAAGTGTCATTTGGATATAATATTATATATGCTATAATATTTGTGGCATGCCTGCTCCTAGCACACTTCATAGAAAGTGTTGCTGTCTTGGAGGTACCAATATGGATTTAGGAAGTACTCAGCTGACTCCCTAAAAGGGGATACCTAAATGGGTTTAGGTATATTAAATATGAATATTTCTTCCATAATATATAGTACACTATGGAACAAATATATATCATAAGTGGTGATACGGAGCGCTTTTGAGTGTTCTGCCAGCCCAACTGGTAATTTGGTGTATTATTGGAAAAGGACTGAGGCACGAGCCTGTCTTTTTGAGCATGGCAGTCTTTTGGCTGTCTATTTGTCTTGGTGTAATCTCTGTACTTTTTTTTTAGAGTCCTTTTGTTTGTAAATATGACTTACAATTGATATTTACAAATTGTTTGGTTTGGTTTGAGTACAGTCTCTGGGCTGTCTCTTGCTTTTGTCCTAAGTGTTGATTTTTGGGTTAATTGTTTTTTTTTTAGTGTCTATGTGGTTGTGGATTGACACCGGTGGTGATGCTTGTGAAGTATTTGTTTGAGTGAGTAGTGACTATGTTTTTTGTGTGAGAATGGCTTGCCTTAGCAAGCAGTGTTGTGTGCTCTGAGTGTGTGGCCCCCTTCTTGAAAATGTCTGTAATGAGCTCAATTTTTTTTTTTTTGTCGTCATTCTGTTATGCAAATGTCATTGAAAGAATTACATTTTAAAATTCAAGGAATGAATTATATAATATATGCCAAACAGCTGCACGCTACCATTTAAGGTAAAATAGTAACAAAGTATAGATGTGTGAATATTGCCACAAAAGAAACATTAGAATTAACATTTAATAGGGAATAAATAGGCCTCATAGAAAGAAAGAAGAAAAAAACGCATTTGTGTGCTTACATAACTAGGACTTAATATAAAATGTTACAGCATTATCCTTAGATATTAATCTTAAAAGGCATTCACATCATCTGAGTAATTGGTTGCTGCTGAAATAAAAGCTTTTTTTTCACATTGCAAGACGATAGATTTGTACTGGCTTGGAATGCCTGGGTTTTAAATAGACTGCACTGTGCTCATTCCCGGCGCAAAAAAAAAAAAGAGCTTTTAAACAGCTGTTCAAAGCTGTCTGTACTGAAGGAAGCTGTCTGAACACCAGAGGTTAGAAATGGTTTGCAAACTTTTTGAGAACATTACAATACAGCAAAGGGTTTTTCTCCTGAAAAAGGCGTAGAAGTTGAGGCTTTCTGGTCGTAAAAGCACAGCTGAGTAAACAACACATGGCTATGCCCGGCCACAAGCTCCAGATCAAGCACGTGCGTTAAAGACTACTGATTTTAAAAGTTACAAATACAGCTTCATTATTTTGGATAAAATAGAAAGGATTAAAAGCAGGGATTTTCTTTCTTGTTGCTTTTCTAAATAAGCATATCTGTGGTTCTGATGGTAAATAATTACTGCCCTTTAAAAAGTGACACAAACTATTTCATGTTTCAGTACAGCCTCTGTGCTTAGTGTTATAAATACATGCATTTAAAGGCAAAAGGAAAGGAATGAGGCTTGCTTTTCATATGTGGAAACATTAAAAGAGTAAGGGGCATATCATCAAGCCCCGGAGATAAAATTATCGCCGCTTTAGCGTCCGTTTTCTGACGGAAAGAGGCGATAATTTTATCTCCTAATCAGCAAGGTCACGCTATCGCGTGAATCCTTGCATTATCGCCCTTTCCCCCAACGCCCATCTTTGCATCTCTAATGAGATGCAAAGTGGGCGTTCCATGCTAAAATAACTGGAGAAATGTCGCTAACCGACATTTCTCCAATTATCAAGCTGCACGCAAACAAGCAGAGCGATAAGAAAAGTAGCGATAACCACAGTTATCGCTACTTTCCTTATGCCTGCTTCAAGACTGACTTAGCCATGATATCCTATGTAAGGTGGATATCATGGCTAAGTATGTCTTGCCCTATCAGCAAGCTATCGCCAAACCTTGTGCCATTATCGCTGTATTTCCAGCGATAATCGCACAATTGGCAGCTTGGGCTCTGACTCTTATCGCTTTGGAGATAAGCGTTGCTGATAGCACGCTATCTCCGCGATAAAATTCAGAGTTGGCCGGCGATAATTATCCTCGCGCTAAGAGCGCTGAGCGATAATTATCGCATGGCCTTGATGATATGCCCCTTAGTGATCATTATTAAAAAAAAAAAGGACTACATAAAAATAAATTATTAACAATAATTGCACTAAAATCGTTTTTTCTTTTTTATTATCTTTATAATGTCTAATAATCCTACTGTGACAAATAAATAAGCTCCTAGCATCAAAGTTGAATTTGAGCAGCACTTTACCACAATGTGGGGAGTGAAATGTGAAATTTCACTTTACCCAGGCATATAAAAACTTATTTTATAAGGGTGTACTTATACATTTCTGACCCCCACCCCTGGGATATCTAGGGGAGACCCTGGGGGTCCCTAATATGCCAAGACATTGTAGGTTATCCATTTTTAAGTGCCCCTACCACCAAAGTCGAGTTTGGGCACAATTTACTTTTTAAAAGCAGTCCTGGCACCCAGGGCTGTTTTCAAATTGATCTCAGGTTTCAGCAGTACACACATGTAACTGCAGAACAAGCAGCTGGCCTCTAAACTGCTAGAAAGCACATCACACACTGCACATGAATAAAAATAAGTATAAAATAAGACAGCAAAAAGGGCATCTTACCTTTAAAATTATTAGCTCACAGGCATGGAACAGGACTGCTTTTCAGCTGTGATTCTTCAGAGTTACTTTGAATTGGAAAACCGCATGGAAATAGCCTTGCACAGAAATGGGACAGCAGGTTTAAGGGGCAGAGGTCGAGTTCTGTATTTAGCAGACCAGCAAAATGCCCACATAAGAGGGGTTTTTCTAATAGGTTTGCTTTGGCACTTCGACCTCGGAAAAGATTCTGAAGGAAGGGATGACAGCGCAAAGAGAAAGAGAAGCTTTGCTTATTATTTTTGGCAAAAGACCAGGCAGGTTTTGCGCAGTCATAAGAAGCAAAGGAAAGGCAGTAATGTATGTGGGCCTTGTGTAGAGCATAGCTCTGCCATGTATATAGAAATAATGCTTTTAGTTTAAAGATTACTGTGCAAGGGCTACAATAAGGAGGCAATTAAATTCAGTTTGCATTCATGCGCCCTCATGTTACACTAGTACAATTGCTAAAGGAATTGGTAGTTGGTTATTAATGTTTTCTAGCTAGCTCAATGTGCTATTTACCTCCTATAAGTTTGTTTGTGCCCAGCTGCCAAAAATGGGAGTAACTATTGTCGACAGAAGGTCACCTGTTTTAGGTTACCTACTGTCGAATGGGGGAGGAGATTAGGGAGATTAGCTCCTGGGCAAATTAAGGGTACCTAAAATTAAGTAACACATTGTCATTTTTCTTGATTTATGTGCTCTCTCTCTCTCTCTCTCTCTTTTTCTCACTTTCTCTTGAGCCTGTCTAAGCTGTCTAGGAACGGCCATGAGACGTTTAATTGGCTATTCAGTAATACTGTTTTAAAATTATTGTTAGCATTAATAAAATGAATAAAAAATACGCCATGTTACTGCCCATCCTGTCTGATGAAATTATGAAAGGATGAGTAGTCTAGATTGATGTTCCCTTATTTGACCTTTAAAGGGGAACTATACGTGGGTAGTTTTTGTTCTAAAATTCTCAGGAGATAACACCATTATTGTTTATATTATTCTCATGCTATAGTTATTTATGTAATAAGGATCCCTGTTAAATTAGCAGTTTTAGATTTTCCCGCCACGCCTATAACATGAGAGCATAAAATGTAGGTGTTTTTACGTAAGAAAAATCATTTTAGAAGTGTCTGCAGTCCTGTACAAGTAGTGAAAGGTTATAACTTATGAAACACAAGCTTGTTAAGACAAGAAGCACAAAAGAATGCTTGTTCTATTCTAAAAATTCCCTTTCTTGAGGTTCTTCAGATGAATAATATAGGAATACACAAATGTAAGGATTTAGAGTATGTCCGTATTGTTTTTCTTTTTCCCTCAGAATTTAGTAAATAAACATAGACTTCCTTGGCTGCTTCAAATAGTGTAACGTTTTACTCTTGTCAGTTCACCAAAAGTTCCTTTTGTACTCGCTAATAGGTCCAGGTTTTTTTTTACTCTCAGATAGATGAAGTGGTTCTTGGGTGCCTTGCTAAAGTATGGGGCGCCCCAAGACTAGAGAGGTATTTTGAAATAGAGTATCCTCTCTGTTGATAGATTATTTGTATGCCTTGTCTAAAGATTTTTTTTGTTCTGTCCATCAATAGATATCTGCTGCCCTGCAACCATTGCCAGAGGGGCCCAGACATCAGATTCAGCCTGGGGAGTTAGCGCCGATCCAGCTTGGAGTCGAGGTAAAGGGAACCAGCACAGGCATTGCTGGCAACTAGGACCGCAGTGAAGGTAGAAGGCCGGAAGCACTGGGACGTGAAGTGTGTACCCCTGCCACTGTCTTGGGCGAAAGACGGGGTCACAAATCAGGATGGAGAATTCTTTGCATGGATCCAGTTTTTGATGCCCAGCTGAGAGAGTCACAGACCGACTAGGACGGCAAGGAGGCTTTTGCTTGAGGTGACCCCTTTTGAAACAAGGGTTGCCTCAGATATTCCAGCATCAGGCCTTTGAGTCCTGGTCCCCAAGTGAATGCAAGTCTGCACCTTTGTTTGTTGATCAGGAGGTGCCTGGGCATACTGGGTACAATCTTTGGCCCCGACAAAAGAGCAGTGCGCCAGCGGAGCAACACAGGAGTTGGGGAAGGACTTGAGTTCAGGGTACAGGTGCTGTGCCTTTGGTGCCTGTTAGATTAAAGGGAAGAATACTGGTGCACTGCCTGATACACTGGACAGGATCGTTGAGGGCATTTCCCCCTGAGGGTGATTGTCCTATCCTGAAAGAAGAAACTTTTCCCTTAAAACTGGGCCGTGATTGTTTTCTTGAGTTGCAAGTTGTGCAGCTCCACCGTTGGAAAAGAATGAACGATAAGAGCCTGCCTGTGAGGCTCAGACGGACACAGGGAGAAGACTCCCCTCTGGCTGGTTGTACAGCGGCTTCTATTCTTTAAAGTACTTTTTTAGCAATGTATCCCTTTGGTCATCCTATTTTTGAGGAGGAGCAGCCCTTTGCGGCTCCTCGTCCTAATTCCCATGGCCCCGTTTGGTCCTGGTCCCCCAACACGAAGATTATTTTTGTGACACTATGTCTAGTTGCTTTAATATTTGCAGTAGGAATGTTTATTCTGCAAGAGAAACCGTTTTTTTGAACAGTTGATAAATACTACTCTGCCCTCCTCCTGAGCATATCAATTGGTACTCTAGCCCTCATAAAAAGAACACTGGAAAGGTCAATTAAAAAATGTTTTTTTATTAAGATATTATATTAGATATGTGCTGTTGGCTATTCTGAAGCTGAAATAGATGGTCACTGAAATTCATTGGAGCCCTGAAACTTAGAATTGGACTGGATGGTTTTGGGATTTGCTTTCTGCTTGGGGTTGGAAAAATTGATAGTTCTGTTTGTAATAATAGCCATTATTTTCTCCTGCTATCTGTGTGTTCATTATGACCCAATACTCTGTTCCCCATGTATTTCTATTTGTATCTCATCAGTTAAACAATGTTAAAAATGTAAATGCCCACTTAGCAATGGATCAGGATATTAATGGATTTATGAGGATAAATGTGCAGGATAACTTCCATGCTTCTATTAATTCATAGCGGATGTCTTCAGCTAATGCTAAAACGGCCATCTGTGGAAACTAGCTGAAATGGCTGTTAGCATCAGCTGAAACCATTTTGTTTTTGGCAGCCATTTTAGTTAGCCATGTGCTCGCCATGTGCTTTCTCCCTCTTCACTGTTGCCTGCTCTTGTATTTCACTTGAGTCAGGAACTATAATTAACTCCTTCAGTATTGAGCCAGAGTACTGCACATGCTCAGAAAGGCCTAGCTGGTAGAATGCACCTGCTCTTAGAGTAACTGTCAGGCTATTTTAACTGATGTCAGCAACTCTGTTACTCCTCCTACTTTGTTGACTAAGTATTTTCTGTTAGTCCTCATATGTGTAATAGCTATTCATGTGTATACTTGTACCGCCTCTTTTTGAGTCTACATGCTAACTCAGCTATAAACTGGGCATAAAAGACCCAGGGTGTCTGTACTCCATGGACTGCCTCCTACAGTGGCCTCAGGCTACTGTATTGATGCAGTCACCCTCATGTGAGGTTAATAAACCTGTTATTTTGATATTCCAGCTTCCGTGCCAATCTCTTCTTTGTTGGTTTAAGGACCAGGTGCATCAGTGAACCCCTACAAAGGTTTTTTTTCTACAACCCTGGCCATAGGTTGCTCATAGAGCAGGCCCACCCAGCTACAGAAAATCGGGCCAAAGCCCAGTTTCTGGAGTACCATGAACAGATAGGGCCATTCAATGCTATCGAACGCCATAGAGGCGTCCAATGCCATCAATGCAGTCTGCGTGCACCCCACGTCTTCGGTCATGTAAAGTACACCATATAAGCGTCTCAAGTTATGTCGGGTGCTCCTGCGGGGCATAAATCCTGAGTGGTCGACATGCACCAAGTCCGGAAAAACAGTCACCAATCTGTCTGCTAGAGCCTTGGCCAGAAGTTTGGCCTCAGCATTAATGAGTGAGATGGGACGATAAGAAGAGCATTGGTCCTCCGGCTTCCCTGCTTTATGAATGACCACGATCGTGGTTTCCCGTTGGTCAGCTGGGAGCCTGCCTAACTCGCGCACCTCTGAGTACATCTGAAGAAGGGAGTTAATGACTACGTTCGCCTGTCTTTTATATATTTCCACTGGAAGCCCGTTAGGTCCCGGCACTTTTCCCGATTGGAGGGAGTTGAGGGCCATCCCCAGTTCCTCCCCCGTGAAATCCGCGTCCAGGCGGTCTCTTTGGTCTGTAGAGAGCGTGGGCAATGCAAAGTCTCGTAGGAACTCTGCGCAGTCGTTTTCCGTCCCTGGTGGACACTAGGGACCCTGACTCAGCGCGCACCTCGTCTACCCAGGAGCGCTCCCTGTCCCGCCGCTCAAGCCACGCCAGGAGTTTTAAGGCCTTGTCGCCCACATCATATATCCGATGTTGTGTGGCGAGGGCGTAGGCTCTTGCCTCCCCCTCAGCCAGGGCTCGGAGTTCCCTCTGTTTGAGTGTCAATCGGAGGTCAACAGATGAGGCAATGCCAACATCGCGTTCCATCTGCTCGATTTCGTTTTCGAGTTGACTAATCTGTATGGATTCTTCCTTTTTCTGGGCCCCAATCAGTGCCTGAGCCTGTCCCCTCAGCACCGTCTTGTAGGCTTCCCACAAAGTTATGTAAGAGTCGACCGAGCCCCCATTTTCCTCAAAGTAGAGGTGGGAACCCTCCCAGAGCTTATCCCCGAGGGTCTGGTCCCGCAGGTGCCACGGGTCAATCCGCGGGAAGGACACCCTGTTATTCACCAGGCCCCTCAAAGTGACGCTGACCGGGGAGTGGTCAGAGATCCCACGGGCCATAATCTGGGGTGTCGCAAAGTCGCCCACCTGATCGATGCGGGTGAAGAGATAGTCGAGTCGTGAGAAGGACCCGTGTCGGGCTGAATAGAACGTGTATTGTCTGTGTGAAGGGTTGTGGTTACGCCACAGGTCGCTGAGCCCCATGGCCGTGACAAAGCCGTCCAGTCCCCTTTCTCCCCTATAGCCCAACCCAGTGCTAGAACAGTCCAGGTCTGCATCAATAACTGCGTTAGTGTCGCCACCCATCAGGAGGACCCCCGAGGGAAGATCAGCCAGGAAGGATCCCAGCCGCGGGAGAGTAGAGGAATGTAAGCCCGGCGGGATGTAGCAGGAGCAGAACACTACAGTACGCCCCTCCCATTTACCCGCTATCGCTGCCATGCAACCCGCATCGTCTGTCTGGCGTTTGATTTTGTTGCCTAGCCCATTCACGTTCCACGTCCATATTGTTATGTTAGCCGAAACCCCCATATCTGTCAGGGATGTTCCCCTTCCTCGGATGGTCGCACGGTCCCATTGTGTCACCAGGCAGATTGCCGCATGCCAAAGGTCTAAACCGGTCTAGAGCGAAACATACTAACCCCGCAAACAAACCCCCCCTCCCACCTCCCACCTCCCCCCTCCCTGCCCGGTGGGTCCCCAACCTTTCAAACTTGCAGAGTGCCTGTCGCCCCATCAGCCCCACAGTCAAACTTAGCGAGGAAACATGAACCTGCAGCCGGCCAGCAGAGTTATACATAACCGACGAATGTCCCACCCACTTTTCGATAACTGTGTTAGGGCAGGCCCGCGCCAACCCCTATGTCTCACCCCCCAAAACATTTCTAGCTCGTGCCGACCACAGTGAAAACATTACAATATTGCAAATCTATGCTAGCGAGTTCAGTTCCAGGACCCAAGAGGCTCCTCCGGACAGTGTCCCCCACCCAGAAATCGGACCCCGTACGATCCTCAAGTCATTCAGGAGAGAAACCAGCTCGATGACAAGACCATCTCTAGATCACTTAATCGCTCTATGTTCATGTCCCTGGCTGCCCGTCATAGGTCTCTCCTCGCTCGCAGAGTCCCACTCGTTGCGGCGTTGTTTGGCTCCGTTTTAACCACCTTTCCTGCCCACTGCCCGCCAACCCTCCAGCCAGTCACTGGCCTCCTCCGGTGTCTCGAAGAAGTACGCCTTGCCTCCGTCTAGGATCTTGAGACGGGCAGGGAAGAGCATCATGTATTTCACCCCTTGCTCCCGGAGAGCCCTCTTCACACCGTTGAAAGACCTTCTCTGCCGCTGTACGTGGAGAGTGAAGTCCGGGAAGAAGCGGACTGTGGCATTTTCAAGCCGGAGATCGCCAGACATCCGCGCCGCCTGGAGGATGGCATCCCGGTCTCTGAAGTTCAGAATGCGGGCTATGATGGTACGTGGGGGGCCCCGGGCTTAGGCTTGCCCCCGAGCACTCGGTGGGCCCGTTCGACTGAGAAGAAGTTGGACAAGCGCTTGGGTTTCAGGTGGTTCAATATTAGGTCTTCAATAAACCAGTCCGTGGAAGGCCCCTCCATTCCCTCCGGGACACCCACCACGCGGATATTGTTGCGTCTGGCTCGCCCCTCCTGGTCTTCAAGCCGGGCGTAGATGTCGGTTTGATTTTTGGTTAGTGCGGCGACCTGTTCTTCAAGTCTTTTAGTTTTAGATTGGAGGCTTCCAATTCCCGTTTCGGCCACCGCCACTTTCTCCGACATCTTTCGGAAGTCTGCGCGCAGTAGGTTGACTTCCTCGGTCATGGAGTCCAGCTTGGGTTCCAGGGTTCCGCAGAGCTCTCGAATGGCTGCCATGATGTCTCTCAAGGAGGGGTCGGGGTCACCGTCGTTGGGGTCCTCATGCTGACTCCCATGGCCATCGTGTATTTGTCTATTTGATTGGACTGACCTGGGCCCGCTGGTCTGTTTCGGCCCATGGCTTGGGACGTGCCACCTGCAGCAAAGTCCAGTCCCGGCACAGCAGGCAGGAGGCCCCCGCAGCCCCTGTGTGATCACGGCCCGCGGCTGGGCGCAGGGGTCGAGTGCAGGCTGTATCCAGTATCCTGGTACCCAACGACGTAGGCCTAATCGCTGGTGTAGGCCCACGCTTAAGAGAACAGTGCGGCTGGTATGTCAGGCTGTCCCCTGGCCGATATGTCCCTTTTGCCGCTTCCTCCCCACCTCCACACCGCCAGACCAGGCTCTCTCTGTTCGTCTCGGGGGGCTCCGCTCCGATCTCAGGCGGCCGCCCCCGCCGCACCTAATGCTGGATTAGCGCTGTGTGGGCACTAGGCCCCGTCAATGATCTGGGCTGGTGCCTTGGGGGGGTCCGCGCCGTACTGCAGGCCTTCGCTGCGTGCCACACACCGCGTCTTGTCTCCGGACGCGGCGCACCACTCCCACACTCACCGGCTGACTGAAGGAGAGGATCGCCGCGCGATGTGGGCCCCCGCCCCACGGCGTCCTCCGTCCACTGCCTGACAGGTCTGATCTCAGCTCCTTACAGCCGACCGCTCCTCCGCAGCCTCGCTCTGCCGATCTGCACTGCCGGGGACTGCTTCGGCACCACAATACGCCACCACAGAGGAACGGCTCTGGCGGCCGCCACACACGTCTCAGGCGGGCGCCATTTTAGCAGTAACGGGCGAAGCGTCTCTCTGTGCTGTTTTCGCCGGCCACGGCGTTGTGGGGAGAGCGCCTCAGGTCCGATCAGCTCGCCGCTTCACTCTAGCATGGGTTGGCACCGTCTAGCGCCCCTGTTACCCCCGGATAATAACGGATTTTGGGTTTGATCGCCGACCGCTAGCGCAGCTCACTCAGCAAGCGGCCATCTTCCGCGGCTGCAGGCCACGCCCCCCCATGCAAATCAGTCTTGCCCTGTTTCAATAGGAACATACCAGTACTAACTGCCAGGCCAGGTTCTCCCAGAACTGGAACACAAGCAATCTAGGAATAGTTTCCCCTAATTAGGGCTCATTAGCCAGATATAGCTTGGTTTCAATGGCACAGCAAGCACAGGACCCCTGTCTGGGCAGACCCGTCAGACTTAGGGCATCAAAAACAAAGCAATGGATGGAATGCTTGAATTATACTCAGCCCCTGGCAATTCCTGTGGTCCGCATCCAAATCCATCATCTTTCACCCACAATGCCTCCTCCGTTTGTACCCAGCCACATGCAAATCAGTCTTGACCCTTCTCCAATGGGAACAGTTCAGCCCAAACTGCCCACCTAAACCGAAACACAAGCAACCCAGGACCTGTTTTGCCCCCAGGTGTTGCTTGGTTCCAGTGGCACAGTGAGTATTGAATCCATATCAAGGCATACCTGTCATACTTAGGGCATCAATAACAATGTGACAGATGGAATCTTTGACTAATCTCAGCCATCAGCAATCACTCAGGCCGCATCCCAATCCATCGTTTTTCACCCGACATGCCCCCCTCAGTTTGGACCCAGCCATATGCAGATCAGTCTTGACCCTGTTCCAATGGGACACTCCAGCCAGAACTGCCATGCCAGGTCATCCCTGAACCGGAAAACAAGGACCCAGGACTTGCTTCATCCTTATTAGGGCTCATAATTCAGGTATAGCTTGGTTCCAGTGGCACAGAGAGCATGGGACGTCTCTCTGGGCATCTCCAGTGCAATTGGGCAGCAAAGTTGTAACAAATTCTGAACACTTCAAGATTGCAATTTAATCTTTCAGTTCAGCCATTAGCTTGAGAATGAAACCCAGAAGTCAATACTCTTTGGGGCATATTCTCAAGGACTTATCGCCGAGTTATCGGCACTTTAGCGCCGCCAAAGTGGTGAAAGAATTATCGCCACATTCTCAAGCTGGTGCAAACTGCCGATATTGCCAGTTTTCCAGCGATAGCTTCCGCAAAAAACATCGCCACGGATGAGAGCGACAACTAACGCTAATGATATGCAGAGTAGGCGTTCCCGTGCAAAAACACACGAAAACACCACTTCGCGATATTCTCAACAACCAGCCAGATCTGCGATGCGATCCAAAAAGCAGGCGATAAGGCACGTTAGCAGCAGGGATTTAACACCTGCCTTTTACTGGTGTAAAGCAGGACGACTACCTGCAGTATGAAAGGGAGCCCAGCCCAGAGCCACATCTGAAGACCAACACATGTCATGGAGACACTGATCATACAGCTTGGAGACCCAAGAGGTCCACAACACCGACCGCCACCACCCCCATGCCCCCCCCGGACCACACCCCCCCACCCGGACTACCACCGAGGCAGCGCAGAACAGGACAACGGACGTTCCAAACACGCTCCAGCCTCAGAGACTCAATGCCAAAGGAAGTGATTGCCCACTACAGGCACAAAAGGACAACCATCCTCCGCATCCCGCCCCACTATGCCCACAGGCTGACGGTACCAACACAGCGGACAACCAACATCCCTCCGCAGACAAAGCTGCTGGCTGTGCTGCACCTGTTGGCCCCTGGTACCTCCCAACCAACAACTGCAGGAGTCGGAGGAGTCTCACAGCCAGCCCTATCAAACTTCCTCACACATGCCTTAGATGCATGTCCACAATAGCAGCGGCGGGCCCCTGAATCCGCACCACACAACAGTTCCAATTCGTAGTGTTCCTGTGCAACCAACCCCAACGCCAGCCGTTGCCAGACGCCTCTGTGCCCCAGATCCAAGATTGTAGTAACTGAAATGGGGGTGCGCACGGTCATGAAGTCCAGTAGTCAACAGTAGTGCAAAAACAGTCCTTTATTGCAAATACACAAATAAACAATACGAAAAGCACAGCCAACGCCCAACGGGGAACTTCATCAGGGCAACGTGTGGATTCAAGTAACTGCATATGCTGCGGGAACTCCCCAATACAATTCCATACTCCGGAAGTCAGTATTCAGAAACCTGTTGGACAAATGGTGACAATGGTCAAGCGTCCGTATAGTCACAAACCCAATCTGGTACAGTGTATAGCACTTGGACAAACCGGAATGCTTACAGGAAAGACAAATCCTGCTCAAAGAGACCGAAACAGAAGTACGTGTGGTCGTAACCGTCGTAGGAAAGAAAAGGAAGGTTACGGTCACACGAACTTCTGTTACTGTCTCATCATGCAGGATTTCTCATACCTGTAAGCATCACGGTTTGTATCAGCTTGATACCCATGCACCTTCACTCCAGCCACGAGGGCGCAGCCGTGACCGGTGGTGCCTATGCGATCCTGTGCGCCTGCTGCACCCCAGCCCTGGTCCCCAGACTGGTCTGCCGCCCAGCGATGACTGCACACCCCTGCGCACCCAGGCCTCAATGCTCACCTGCCGCCACCGGCGTGTCTCCAAGAGGGCCCACCACGTGCCAGTGCAACCTCCTCAGCCGATCGCTGGATTCCACGCCACAGGCCCCCAGCGCACCCTGCTGCACCGTGACGCAGAGTCATGTCTGTTCAGCCTGCTGCCTTCGGCGTACACTGTGGTCCAGCTGGGCTCACAATTCAAATCGAATCTTGATTGGCAGGACGGCGTATTGAGGCCTACGCATCATCACAGGCTGCACACCTGTGTGAGAAGTTGGCCTGGTATATGCTGTCCACTACTTATAGTGGGCACCTTGCACCAGTCCAAACGACCCTTATTGATGATTAGGTTAAAGACAACCTTTATTGAAAGCTATCCTAGTGGTAGCTATGGAGAGCAGCCTTCAGGCTAAGTCTCGAAGGAATGTAAAGCAGATTGGTTTGCCAGAGTATAACCTCCTGAATGACCAAATGAAAGGAGAACCACACAAGGTATATATAAAATATATGTATGTATTACTAAACACTCTCTACTAACCTCTTTATGAGATTAGAGAACAAGGCACACAATATTACAGTACTAGAACGACAGTAAATAGCACAATACACAGCGGGCTCCAGGGGGAGACCGAACCATATACTAAGAAAGTGGTATAACAACCACGACTTGACTAGACACAGTGCCTAGAGCACGTAGAATCGCTGGGACCCCAAGGAACCACCCAAGGTAGTGACACAGGGGAGCCACGGGGGACGTGTGCAGTGTAAGAACACAGCCGCGAGCTCCGTACAACTCTATGGGAAAGTCGCAGTTGGAATTTTAAAGATTAAGGACACTTAGGAGAGGACTTTGAGCAAACCCTTTCAAACATAAAAGGTTCTAAGGCCAGCACCCATGCGAGCACTGGAGTACTCGTGTTACCTAACCCAGGGAAGCCGGGTGCATAGGTGTCAAATGGTGTTGGGATTCTTCGTCGTTTTCAATGGCGTGATGCTGCAATGGAGATGAGAAGAACCTGAAAGCAGAGGGGACAGAGTCTGGGTCACTTCAGGGTGACCAGGGGCTCGGTAGACGAATGCCCACCGATGTCGGGTGCTTCAGGTGAGATGACGTGATGCTTGACTCTGCAGCCACGGGGACCAGGAGACATCGAGGATGACCAAAGTCTGGAGGTGAGCTGTCCCACGAAGGATGTCGAGTGCTGGGGGGTCAGTGTCCGGATGGAAAACCAACAAGCCTTGGCAACTGCAACCCACGCGGTCAGAGGAAATCAGCTTCGGTGAGGACCAGAAAGGTCCTGGGGAATCTCCAAGCAATGGAGAGTCAGGGCACGTCTGGAGCAACCAGGAAAGCCCACGTAAAGTTAAAGTTACCTTCACAGGGACCCACAGGCCAACGGATCAGGGATCGCAAAGGGACCTCAAGAGGAATCACAAAATACCAGCCCACGGAACACTCGTGGAGTGTAGGCCGGAAATCTTCAGTGGAAACACTGCTCGGGGTCAGGACTACAAGTAGCCCAAAGCACAGCCTCAGGGGTTGCCGGAAAGCATATGCTGCTGCAAAATTACACGGTGCACAGGGGTTCGGGTTGCACGGTCCTCACGAAGGATACGGGCCTCAGAATAGCTGAGAGCGCAGATCAACCTCAGAGACCACGGAAACCCACCTCCTGTGTTGCAGAAATCTTCGGAGTCCTCAGGAGCTTCGTAGATGCAAACTGGTCAGATGCGTTTAGGTGCCTGCTTAGCAGGGGAGTAACTCCTTTACTCCAAGGGAGATTCTTCAGTCGTTCAGCATCGTTCAGATCGTCAAAGTACTTGGTTTCTGTAGCAGAGTTTAGTCTAGGTAAAATCTAAAGTCCTGTAGTCAGAGGTTCCTACTTTATACCCAAGGAAGGGGTGGGACAAGCTCTGGGGACCCACCTATGGGAGGGTCAGGACAGAGGGGTGGCTACACCCATGTCCTTTGTCCAGTTTCGTGCCAGAGCAGGAGCAAATGGCTCCTGCAACCGGTTTGAGCTGGACTATGCACAGGGACACCAAATGTGCCCCCAGTGCAGACATCAAAGCACTCTGAGAGTGCACCCATCCAGCCCCAAAACACTAAAGCCTGTCTGGTAGGTGGTTACAACTCCCCGTGACAGGAAACCTATTGTCAAGCCTTTCCCTGCTGGAGTTTCGTCCAGCAGCAGGAGGGCAGACTCGTGTCTGTGGCTGGCAGCATCCATCTTGTGATGCCAGGGTCGAGAAAGCTGGTACCGGGTGTACGGTGTTGTCATATTTCTCCCTCTAGGAGGGTGGAATCATACCTCCCACACCAGTTACTGGTGTGGAGGTATGATTCCAAGGTGTTTGACACCAAACACGACATGTTTCCTTGCAGCCGTTTTAAAGTTAGCATTTACCGCGAGGTTATAATGCACTTAAGAGTATATATTTGGCTGCATCACAGAACAACCCCGGAGAATAGATTCCGAAGGCTGCAGAGGGGCTCTGCTCATGCTTGGGCACCCTCTCACACAAAACCCAGCACCCTGCCTTCGGGATTGATAAGGCCTGCCATAGGGGTGACTGATAGGTTTATATGTGTAGTGATATAAGGTAGATATAGTGAACCTATATCTAAGTAAGGGGTGCATGCACCACCTTACACAGGCTGCAGTAGCAGACCTGTTGTGTCATTTTGAATGGTCTCCCAGGGGTGGCATAATACATGCTGCAGCCCCTGGGAGGCCTCTGGTGTACCTATGCCCTGGGTACATAGTATACCATATACTAGGGACTCACAAGGGTACCCCAGAATTCAATCTGGAGTGTACCTGAAGTACATGCAATCAATTTAGAGGAGAAAGCAGCTAGGCTGGGGTCCTGGATAGCAGGATCCCAGCCAGTCTAAGTCGAAAACAGTGAAACATCAGCAAAAAGTGGGGGTAACTATAAGAAGCAGATCCTACTCTCCTACACAACCCCCCCAAACGTCAGGACATTAAACTAACCTTGACCAGTTGAGTCTTCATGTTCTAAGTAAGGCTGGGCGTAGTTCGCGAAGTAGTGCTTCGCGAAGCTACGCAAAGTGCAGTTCGCACTACGCGAGCTTCGCGTAGCACTACGCGAACTGCGTAGTGCACTGTTCGCAATGATTGCACAGTGCCGGATGCTTGTCCGCACTGTGCAATCATTGAAAACGGCAACTTGCACAGTGCGAGCTGTCTTTTACTGCCGCTCGAGTAGATTTTTACTCGAGCGGCAGCTTTCTCAACGCGGACTGGTAGTTTCTCATCGCGAGCGGTCGCGAGCATACGCGACCACTCGCAATGAGAAACCTGACCTCCCCGCGTTGAGAATCTCGCCGGGAGGTTTATTTTCCACGCTCGCGATCGGCAACTTGATGTTGCTGATCGCGAACGAGGAAAAAGTCTCGCCGGGATGTCATTTTGCTTGCTCGCGGTCGCCAACTTGACGTTGAGGACCGCGAGCAAGCAAAAATGACCGCGGCACTACGCTACGCTACGCTACGCGTGTTTGCACTGTGCTACGTGCAATTCGCGTTGTGCGAAGTAGCGCAAACTTCGCAAACTACGCGAGCGTAGCGTAGCACTTCGCCCAGGGTTAGTTCTAAGTGGAAATATCTGGAGAGTCCATCTGCATTGGCATGGTTACTCCCAGGTCTATGTTCCACTGTATAGTCCATCCCCTGTAGGGAAATGGACCACCTCAAAAGTTTGGGGTTTTCACCCTTCATCTGTTTTAGCCATAAGAGGGGCTTATGGTCTGTCTGAACAATGAAGTGAGTTCCAAATAAGTATGGCCTCAGCTTCTTCAGAGGCCAAACCACAGCAAAGGCCATCCTCTCAATAGCTGACCAACGTTTCTCTCTGGGGGTCAACCTTCTGCTAATAAAAGCTACTGGCTGATCCTGACCTTCATCATTCAATTGTGATAACACAGCCCCTACCCCCAACTCAGATGCATCTGTTTGGACAATGAATTGTTTGGAGTAGTCAGGACTTTGCAGAATGGGACCAGTTCACATGGCCTGCTTCAGGTAATCAAATGCCTTTTGACAGCTAACTGTCCACTGAACTTTCTTTGGCATTCTCTTGGAAGTAAAGTCATTCAAAGGGGTCACTATGGATCCATATCCTTTGACAAACCTCCTATAGTACCCAATCAGGCCCAAGAAAGCTCTGACCTGAGTCTAGGTGGTTGGAGCAACCCAGTCCATGATGGTCTGGATTTTGCTCTGCAATGGTTGAACCTGACCTCCACCTACAAGGTGGCCCAGGTATACAACTTGGCTCTGCCCTATCTGGCACTTGGTGGCCTTGATAGCGAGGCCTGCTTTCTGCAGGGCCTCCAAAACATTTCTCAGGTGGACCAGGTGATCCTCCCAGGTGGAGCTAAAGACGGCAATATCATCCAGAGAAGCTGCACTATAGGCTTCCAGGCCTGTAAGGACTTTATTCACCAACCTTTGAAAAGTGGCAGGTGCATTCTTCAAACCAAAGGGCATCACCACATATTGGTAGTGCCCACTAGGGGTTGAGAATGCTGTTTTTGGCTTTGCATCCTCAGCTAGTCTGATTTGCCAGTAGCCAGCTGTTAGGTCAAATGTCTGCCAAGGCTACACCATCAACTGATCCATCATCAGGGTTCTGTGAGCGCAGGTCAGGGAGTGGATCACTCTCTTCCTCCTGTCCCTCATCAGTAGCCATGAGCAAGCCCATGTCTGCCCTGTCAATATATGGTTTGAGCCTGTTGACATGGAGCACCCTATGGGGGCTCCTGGGAGTTCCAAGGTCCACCAAGTAGGTAACCTCTCCCTTCTGCTCAATTATTGTATGAGGGCCACTCCACTTGTCTTGGAGGGCTGCTGGGGCCACAGGCTCCAACACCCATACTTTCTGTCCTGGCTGATAAACAGTCAACACAGCCTTTTGGTCATGCTAGGCCTTTTGCAATTCCTGGCTAGCCTCAAAGTTTTTAGTTGCCTTCTTCATGTACTCAGCCATCCTGGAGCGGAGACCAAGTACATAGTCCACAATATCCTGTTTAGGGGTTTGAGAGGTAACTCCCATCCCTCCTTCACTAGACACAATGGACCCCTAACTGGATGTCCAAACAGAAGTTCAAATGGGCTGTAACCAACCCCCTTCTGTGGAACCTCTCTGTAGGCAAAGAGAAGGCAGGGCAAAGTATGTCCCATCTGCGCCTAAGCTTTTCTGGGAGACCTTTAATCATGCCCTTGAGGGTTTTGTTGAACCTTTCAACTAACCCATTGCATTGTGGGTGATAAGGGGTGGTAAATTTGTAATTTACTCCACACTCCTTCCACATAGCAGTCAAGTAACTAGACATGAAGTTTGCAACTCTGTCTGATACTACCTCCTTAGGAAAACCCACCCTGGAAAAGATTCCCAGGAGGGCCCTTGCCACCACAGGAACTGTGGTAGTTCTAAGGGGAATTGCCTCTGGATACCTAGTGGCATGATCCACCACCACCAGTATAAATCTGTGTCCAGATGCAGTTTGAGGATCCATGGGACCAACAATGTCAATCCCAACCCTCTTAAAGGGAACCCCCACCACAGGTAGTGGTATCAGGGGGGCCTTTGTAGTGCCACCTGCCTTACCACTGGCTTGACAGGTGACACAGGAGCGACAAAACTCCTTTGTGTCTTCAGACATGTGAGGCCAAAGAAAGTGAGGGACAAGCCTGTCCCAAGTCTTGTTTTGGCCTAGGTGACCTGCTAATGTGCTAGTGTCAATAGGAAGCCCCTAAACTTCAGAGGTATAACCAACCTCCTGTGGCACCAGGCTTGGGGTCTCTACTCTCTGAGTAAAGCAGTCCATCATCCCAGTAGATCCTATGGGACCCATTAGCACTCCCAGCAGCCTCAGCAACAGCTTGTTCTCTGAGGGGTTCAAGAGAGGGGCAGCTCAGCTGCTCCTGGCTCAGATATGCCCTGGAAGGGCCCCCTGTCCTCAACAACTCAACCTGATCAGGTTCAAGCTCATCTGGGACAGTTCCTTCTTCAGGACTAAGATCATCTCCCGCAAGAGACTGATCTGTACTCTGAGTCAGGGGGGAAGACACTGCCTTACCCCTACTGCTCCTCCTCTTGGAAGGCGCCTGGTCCATTTTTCCAGGATCCAGGGCCTGTTCAGTGTTAGACATTTTTGCCTGTGACCTAGTCATAGCAAACACATCTGCAGGGATTCCCAACATTTCTGCATGAGTCCTGAGTTCCATTTCAGCCCAAGCTGAAGTTTCCAAATCATTGCCCAACAAGCATTCAACAGGGAGGTCTGCACTTACCACAACCTTCTTGGGGCCAGTTACCCCTCCCCAGGTGAAATTAACAACTGCCAAGGAATGGTCTGTCCTGACATTGCTAGCATTGGTCACTTGGTACATCTCACCAAGTATGATTTGCTCAGGAGCCACAAGATATTTTGTCACCATTGTGACACTTGCTCCTGTGTCCCTGAATGCCAAGGCCTCTTTTCCATTTATCAAAGGCTGCTGTCTGCATTTGCCCAGGTTACTGGGACTGACAAATAAGGAGGCCATATCCATGTCTCCAACACAGACTAACACATCCTGAGTTGCAAGTCTGACTAGGCCAGAGTCCATCTCAGATCCCAGGGTTAACCCTACTACACCCTTATTCTGAGTACCACCACTTGGAGCTGAACTAGGGGGAACAGTTGCCTTAGGGGCAGTGGTGGTTGGAGTTGAGTCCTTGGACTTGTTACAGTCACTTGTACAATGGGTCTTCTGTTTACAGATTTGACACTGTGGTTTCTTCTTGCCTTTTCCCTTGTTGGATTGTGACTCCCCACCAGTAGAAGATTTTTGGGGCCCTTGAGAAGACGTCTGGTCTTTACCCTTCTCCCCACCCTTGTCTGAGGGTTTTGAATCTTGCTTCTTGGAGTCACCACCTTGGTTCTGAACCTTCTGCCTCACCCTGGTTCTGACCCATTTGTCTGCCTTCTGACCCAATTCTTGGGAAGAGGTCAGATCAGAGTCCACCAGGTACTGATGCAACAACTGATTTTGACAATTATTAAGGATCTGCTCCCTCATAATTACATTGTACAATCCTTTAAAATCACACACTTTACTGCCAAGTAACCAGCCTTCCAGGGCCTTAGTAGCACAATCTACAAAGTCAACCCAGTCGTGAGTCTGTGCCTTTTGGGTATCTCTGAACTTAATCCTGTATTGTTCAGTGGTTAAGCCAAACCCCTCAATCAGAGCACTCTTCAAGACTTTGTAATTATCAGCATCCTCTTCTCTAACAGTGAGGAGCTTGTCTCTACCTTTGTCTGCAAAGGAGAGCCACAAGATTGCTGCCCACTGCTCCTGAGGGACCCTCTGTACTTTACAGGTCCTCTCCAAGTGCAGTTATCCATTTATGGATGTCATCCCCACTCTGGTAGGGAGGGACAATCTTGTTCAGGTTCCTATGGTCATGAGTATGTTCTCTACCTCTAGGGACACTGTTGCTGCCACCATGGGGCTCTAGCCCCAACCTTCTGGAAGCTCTCTGGAGCTCTAGGGATTCCCTGTCTAAGGCCAACTTCTCTCTCTTGATTCTAAGCTTAGCTTTTTCAAACTCAAGCAGTCTGCACTTCTTATCATAGGAGGATTCTCTCCTGTGAGAAGCTGAGGTCCCTACAGAAGTACCAGAATGATCAGATTCCTGAGAAGGAGATCTTGATCTTCTTGGTAAACTGCCAACTCTTCCTGGAGGAGTGAAGAGAGGACCACTGGGGCCTTCTCCTCCATCCATAGGAAGAATTGGAGTACTCAGGTTAGAATCATCTTGATCCTCCTGGTCAGCATTGGATGACATGTCATAGAAGTGTTCACTTCCTGGCCTTTCATCCTCTGCTGCCCCACCCAAATTGCCTGCCTCATCAGACCCTGGAGTCTTTCTGAGGTCATCTAAAAGCAAAGCCTCTATGAGGCGTTGAGTACCTGGGTGTCTCCCTGTCTTCAGTTTCCTAGATGTACACATGGTTCTCAATTCTTGGAATGTGAGATTGTCATACTTAGTTGGCAGAGGCCCACTGGCTTCTGGCCTAGAAGACATACTAGTGTTATGTGGTGTAGGCACTTACCTAACCTAGTGGAAGCTACTAAACTCTCTTGAGTTGGAGAAAGGGTGTGCTAGACCCTTGACTTACCCAACTCTAAGTTCAGTAGAATTTACTTTATTCTAGTCTTGATTTATATGTACCTAAGTACGTTTAGTGGTTTTCAGTTAGTCACTCAATGAGATTATCTGGTAAAACAATAGCAAGCATGAATCCTAACCACTGCACACCAATGTGAGAAGTTGGCCTGGTATATGCTGTCCACTAGTTATAGTGGGCACCTTGCACCAGTCCAAACGACCCTTATTGATGATTACGTTAAAGACAACCTTTATTGAAAGCTATCCTAGTGGTAGCTATGGAGAGCAGCCTTCAGACTAAGTCTCGAAGAAATGTAAAGCAGCTGGGTTTACCAGATTATAACCTCCTGAATGACCAAATGAAAGGGAACCACACAAGGTATATATAAAATATATGTATTTATTACTAAACACTCTCTACTAACCTCTTTATGAGATTAGAGAACAAGGCACACAATATTACAGTACTAGAACGACAGTAAATAGCACAATACACAGCGGGCTCCAGGGGGAGACCGAACCATATACTGAGAAAGTGGTATAACAACCATGACTTGACTAGACACAGTGCCTAGAGCATGTAGAATCGCTGGGCCCCAAGGAGCCACCCAAGGTAGTGATACAGGGGCCCCACGGGGGACGTGTGCCGTGTGAGAACACAGCCGCGAGCTCCGTACAACTCTATGGGAAAGTCGCGGTTGGAATTTTAAAGATTAAGAACACTTAGGAGAGGACTTTGAGCAAACCCTTTCAAACATAGAATGTTCTAAGGCCAACACCCATGTGAGCACCGGAGGACTAGTGTTATCTAACCCAGGGAAGCCGGGTGCATAGGTGTCAAATGGTGTCGGGATTCTTCGTCGTTTTCAATGGCGTGATGCTGCAACGTGCTGCTGCTGTTAAGAGGAAAAGTGTCCGGTGTGATCCAAGCCTGGATCGGAGATGAGAAGAACCTGAAAGCAGAGGGGACAGAGTCTGGGTCACTTCAGGGTGACCAGGGGCTCGGTAGACGAATGCCCACCGATGTCGGGTGCTTCAGGTGAGATGACATGATGCTTGACTCTGCAGCCACGGGGACCAGGAGACATCGAGGATGACCAAAGTCTGGAGGTGAGCTGCCCCACGAAGGATGTCGAGTGCTGGGGGGTCAGTGTCCGGATGGAAAACCAACAAGCCTTGGCAACTGCAACCCACGCGGTCAGAGGAAATCAGCTTCGGTGAGGACCAGCAAGGTCCTGGGGAATCTCCAAGCAATGGAGAGTCAGGGCACGTCTGGAGCAACCAGGAAAGCCCACGTAAAGTTAAAGTTACCTTCACAGGGACCCACAGGCCAACGGATCAGGGATCGCAAAGGGACCTCAAGAGGAATCACAAAATACCAGCCCACGGAACACTCGTGGAGTGTAGGCGGAAATCTTCAGTGGAAACACTGCTCGGGGTCAGGACTACAAGTAGCCCAAAGCACAGCCTCAGGGGTTGCCGGAAAGCATATGCTGCTGCAAAATTACACGGTGCACAGGGGTTCGGGTTGCACGGTCCTCACAAAGGATACGGGCCTCAGAATAGCTGAGAGCGCAGATCAACCTCAGAGACCACGGAAACCCACCTCCTGTGTTGCAGAAATCTTCGGAGTCCTCAGGAGCTTCGTAGATGCAAACTGGTCAGATGCGTTTAGGTGCCTCCCTAGCAGGGGAGTAACTCCTTTACTCCAAGGGAGATTCTTCAGTCGTTCAGCGTCGTTCAGATCGTCAAAGTACTTGGTTTCTGTAGCAGAGTTTAGTCTAGGTAAAATCTAAAGTCCTGTAGTCAGAGGTTCCTACTTTATACCCAAGGAAGGGGTGGGACAAACTCTGGGGACCCACCTATGGGAGGGTCAGGACAGAGGGGTGGCTACACCCATGTCCTTTGTCCAGTTTCGTTCCAGAGCAGGAGCAAATGGCTCCTGCAACCGGTTTGAGCTGGACTATGCACAGGGACACCAAATGTGCCCCCAGTGCAGACATCAAAGCACTCTGAGAGTGCACCCACCCAGCCCCAAAACACTAAAGCCTGTCTGGTAGGTGGTTACAACTCCCCGTGACAGGAAACCTATTGTCAAGCCTTTCCCTGCTGGAGTTTCGTCCAGCAGCAGGAGGGCAGACTCGTGTCTGTGGCTGGCAGCATCCATCTTGTGATGCCAGGGTCAGAAAGCTGGTACCGGGTGTACGGTGTTGTCATATTTCTCCCTCTAGGAGGGTGGAATCATACCTCCCACACCAGTTACTGGTGTGGAGGTATGATTCCAAGGTGTTTGACACCAAACACGACATGTTTCCTTGCAGCCGTTTTAAAGTTAGCATTTACCGCGAGGTTATAATGCACTTAAGAGTATATATTTGGCTGCATCACAGAACAACCCCGGAGAATAGATTCCGAAGGCTGCAGAGGGGCTCTGCTCATGCTTGGGCACCCTCTCACACAAAACCCAGCACCCTGCCTTCGGGATTGATAAGGCCTGCCATAGGGGTGACTGATAGGTTTATATGTGTAGTGATATAAAGTAGATATAGTGAACCTATATCTAAGTAAGGGGTGCATGCACCACCTTACACAGGCTGCAGTAGCAGACCTGTTGTGTCATTTTGAATGGTCTCCCAGGGGTGGCATAATACATGCTGCAGCCCCTGGGAGGCCTCTGGTGTACCTATGCCCTGGGTACATAGTATACCATTTACTAGGGACTCACAAGGGTACCCCAGAATCCAATCTGGAGTGTACCTGAAGTACATGCAATCAATTTAGAGGAGAAAGCAGCTAGGCTGGGGTCCTGGATAGCAGGATCCCAGCCAGTCTAAGTCGAAACAGTGAAACATCAGCAAAAAGTGGGGGTAACTATAAAAAGCAGATCCTACTCTCCTACAACCCGCTCAGCTCTGGTGCCACTAAATCAGTGCACCGCAAGTCATCGCCACGTGTCGGGAGGCCCGTGCCGGCCAAAGTGCCTCGGCTGCCACCAACTCTGTGCACCGCAAGTCATGGGCCCTTTATGATTGAGTCTCGTGGTGCGGACGCCATCATGTCACCTCCGGCAGTGGGGAATGTGATGTGGTATGGCCCTAGGCCCTCATGCATAAATAATGACCACACGGACACACTCAGATAGATAGTGGAAATGGCCTCGAGCACGTGCGCCCGGCCCGTTTTATTGGCAGGGTCACATGTCCTGTGACGCCTGTGCTGGATAGGTGTGGTGTGGGTGTAATCCAGCCATCAGGGAGTGGCTGTGGCTTGCTGACAACTACACCTGTGATCAGCAGATCACTACAGGGAAGACCTGGGACATGTAGTGTGTCGTCCCCCCCTGTAAGCGTTAGCGTAGTGGGCTGGCCTGACGTATGCCAGTCCAGCGTAGGGGTGTGAACAATGACCCCGGGGCTCTGGGCATGGTTCCGTTCTGGGCTGGACAAGAAAGTAACTAATGCGTGTGTCTCTGTTGTAGTGTCGGCGCCACCCGGTCCGCAATCGGTAATGTTGCACCCTGTGACTCAAGTCCCACAACATGAGCAACATGGACGTAAGGGGGAATCACTGACCCTACATTCATCCATACTTTCACACTTGAATGATCATAGACATGACACATCTGTGTGAATTTGAATGTTTAATGCACATTCAGTGGAGTGTTGTAGCTGGAGCAGTACAGGGCCATGCAAACCCCATTTTACATTGTTGGCCCGTGGAGGGCCAGCCAGAGTCCTTTAGGGAATGACAAGTACATCGGAAGAGGAAGAGTTCAGTCCACAGTCTGTTAGCTGTCATTGGTGACCAAACAGAATATGGCAGTTCATGTTGAGGTCCAAGGTGAGTGTCGCAGAGTGCATCGGGCGACAGTGGAAGGTGATGCAGAGGGCAGAACCAAGCAGAAACAGGCCATATGGCGGAGATGAATGCTACTGCTTCCTTCTTACCAGTAAGGCAGAATCATCTGCATCTTCGTCCTCTGATGTTTCATGTGCCTCACATGTGGGTGGTGGTGTTCTGTCTCCAGCACTGTGTGGCACTGACACATCAGGGGACAGAGATGTGGATGTCGAAGCAGCAGCAGCATTCATCTGTGCCAGGCCTTGTGTTAGCAATGCCATGACGAGGATCTGCAGGGCATGGTAGATCCCAGCTACATCACGCTGGTGTGCAGCCGTGGCAGCCATTCTTTCCGCCTGCAACCGCTCCATGTTCTCCATGGTACTCCGCATGTGTCCCAACTCCCGGATGACACCGCTGGAGCCACTCTGACTAGACAGTTGTCCTTGTCTCAGAGTCAGGACTCCAGCGATGTCATCCATGGAGCATTGGAGAGCATGGAGCGGACTGTGGGTGTCCGTTAGGGACTGTAAGTGGTCCCTGATGGGACTTAGACACCCACGTATGGCATCTAGTTTGGCTGCCATGAGGTCGAACCCCACCCGCACCTGATCAGCCATCTTCTCCTGGCACCCTAACACATGTCGTTGGAAGGCCATGTGTTGTTCGTGTGGGTCCTGGGAGACAGCCGTGGTGGTTGGTGCTTCCTGCTGTGTGGTCTGTGCAGGGGGTGAGGTCTCCTGGATGCAGCTGGGCTGCCCTGCTCCTGGAGGTGAGGTGCCGAAGCTGTCCATGAGCACTTGGAGGGCGTCGGTGTCGAAGGTGGGGAGGTCCTCTTCGTCATCAGTGAAGAGTTGTTGGGTCTGCTCTGCAGGAGGTGTTATTCTCCCTCTGCAATGTGAAGGGGAGATGCAGTTTAACATTGTGTTCACATGGATGTTGACGCATTGTACAAGTTTACATACAGACTGCATGACAATGTACATTGTGACTGTTTGGGAGGAGCTGCCTATTTGATGCGGGACAGTGGACATTATGACAACATCATGGATGTGTGTTTGTACTTGTACATCATCATCTCACATTTCCCTTCTATGCCAAAAGTGATTGGCCAGTTTCTACACACAAGCGGCAGCAGTTGTGTCCTCTGTTCTGTTGTGAACGTGTTGCAGTTTGTACCACATTGTTGTCAATGTTGATGTGCTCTGCTTATATGTGTGTGCTGCATTTTGGGAGAGTCGCCCCTGCAGCTCTGATTTTGCTGGCCTTTATCCCTTTCAGGCGGTGTGCCTTTCAATTCTGTGCTTATACAGTGCTGAGATGTTGCAGACTTGGGTAAATTGGCTCTTGGGAGTTGGGACTCTTGGGCATGGTTTGTCTGCAGATGTCTTGTTGACGTCAGGGGTTGTTTGTACATGTGGATTTGTCAGAATGTGACCTGCTCCTATACGGATGTGGTCCACACTCAGCCACCTCAGTGTTGTGGCGTGCATCATGTCATGATAATTGGACTGCAGCCATGCTAATCGTCATGCAGTGTCACTTGAATTGTCAGTGTGGGTCACGGGCCCGCAGCTTTGCTGGGTTCAGCACATGTGCATGGGTTTGTTGTGAGATTAGTGATGTGTGGGGAGGGCCCCCTCTGGGCACATAGTCGACGGGGGCCTACTTGCAGTTTCTAGGTGTGCTGCAGTGTGTCAAGGGGATCAGGGACATGCTCCAGAGTCATTGTGGGTGTGCACTGTGCTATGCTTAATTGTGCATGTGTGCCATTGTGCCCATCTCTCCCCATCCCCCCAGTCCCTGGCCGTTACTCACCCTCTTGCTGTTGTGTCGGCTCCTGTCGAGCAGTGTCCGGTCCCCCAACTCCTGCCACTGTCTCCACACTGATGACTGTGGACACCATTTCCTCCATCTCATCCAGCTCCTCCTGTGGCGCTGGACTCCCACCTCCAGTCGGCATTGCTGCCTTCTGGTTGTTGCCGAGTTTCTGCTTGGTTTTGCGCTTCACATCATTCCAGCGCCTCTTGACCTCTTCCATTGTCCTCCCCAGCACTCCGATTGCATTCACCTTGGCCACGATGGACTGCCATATTCCATTTTTTGTCGCCAATGACACATTTGAGGTGACAAACAGTTGTTGATGGTATTTTATCACCTCCGTTATCAGGATCCTGTTTTCCTGAGGACTGAACCTCGTCTTCCTCTTCTTCTTGTCCTTGCCCTTCCCTGACCCCGAGGTCCCGGCCTGGTCCTCCGGGGGGCTTGTGGGGTTCTGGTCGTCCTCTGTTCCTGCTCCGGCTACCTCCATTGTGCTTCGCAGTTGTTTTGTTTTTGTTTGTGGGGTTTTTTTCTGCTTTTATAGTGATTTTTCCCACCTGACGTGTGTGAATTGCAGGCCTGGCACAGCTTATCGCTGATTTTGTCATCGCGGTTGGGCCCATCGCCACTTTTTTCGCGTTCGGGTTTTGATTTTTATCGCCGTCCCGGTAATGTTTTCGCGGACATTTGACTTGTTATCGGGACACTATCGCATGTTACCGCCGTGTTGAGAATGTGACGTTGACACAGAGTTATTTTCCCGCGATAGACGGCAATATGTGAAATTGCGTTAACCTATTTTGGCGATGATTATCGCACGTTCTTGAGAATATACCCCTTTGGATGCTAAGTCTATTACAAAGGGATTTCCAAAATTTAGAGACGTACCGAGGACCTCGATCAGAGACAATTTTCAAGTCTTATCCATGATGTCTGAATAATTCATAATAGTGGAACTCAGTTATTACTGACCCTGTGGGTAGTTTGGAAAGAGTGGAGATGTAAACCAGTTTAGTGTACTAATCCACAGTTACCATTATTGTGGCGAAATTTTGAGATGGGGAAAATTCACAATATATCTGTAAACATTCATTCCCAAGAGGGAATTATAGGTGTCATTATCAATCCTGCTTTTCTTTTTGTTACAGATTGATTTTGGGCACAGACTTCACAAGATTTGATAAAGCTTGTGACATCATGATGGAGAGTTGACCACCAGAACCTTCAGGCACCCCTCTTCGCACAAAGGGGCATATTTACAAACCCCTATTGCCATCACAACGTCATTTTCAGTGATGTTGTGATGGTGATGGGGCCGTGCCTTATCTACAAGGCAGCGTTAAGCCACTTAACGTGGCTTAACGCTGCCTTGTATATAAGGCCTCCTTTCAGGCTATGCTTAGTGTGAAAGGGGTAGGCAAAGGGTGTTCCGGTAGGTGCTCCACCGCAACACCAATTGATTTCGGCGCTGCCCCCTATGTGGCGTAAATAGGAGGCAGCGCCAAAATTAAGACCAGGGAAAACCTGGTCTTAACTTGGCGAAACGAGGAGAAATGCTTTCTTTCTCCTCGTTTTTGGTTTTTCCATGTGTGCTGCCTTTTGCAGCACACATGGAAAAAGCAAACAGCCTTGGATTTTTTATGTACAGGAAGGTCCCCCTTCTTGCACATAAAAATCTTTTTAAAAAATGACATTTTGTGACTTCCATGTGTGCTGCATTAGGCAGCACACATAGAAGTAACAAATGGTATTTAAAGATTGTTTATGAACAGGAAGGGTGACCTTCCTGTACATAAACAATCTTTCCCGTGCACGCAGACACCCTTGCACTATGGTGCAAGGGTGTTTGCATTGGCGCTAGGTGTAGGAAGCTGGCTCTGTATATACTACACCAAAATGAGGTATAGTGTGCACAGAGTCCAGTGGAAGCCCAAAGGTAGGCAGAGGTAAATGTAGTTAGCACCTTACTCTATATTTGTGGTAGTGTGGGCGAGCAGTAAGGCATTATCAGAGGGTAGTATTAAGCATTTGTTGTTCACACTCAATCAGCAAATTATGTCACACACTCAAAGACTGAGCTCAAACCAATTTGATTTGTATAAAAATATTATTTAGTTGTATTTATTTCCTAGAACCAAGCAAGCCTGGCACAGGTAAGTGTATTTGATAATTTTCGAGGCAGGTTGAACAATAAAAGCAAGCTGAATTAAAATGACTTTGTTACAGGTTTGTAAATGCTTTCAATACAGTGGAAATTACTGTTAGATTACTTTGGATTACTTTCTGGATTATGTTTTCTACTCAGTGTCAGACACCTAGATATCACACTGGGACATTTCCTAGAGAAAAGGTAAGTAAGCAATTTTTAGTTCTTTGCAGTTTTCTTAAAGTTCAATACAAAAACCAACCACATAGAACATTTTTCAAGGAAAAACAGTCCATATATTCCTATGGAGAGAAATGAAGTTATCGGTTAACAGGTAAGTACTTTGTTGTGGGAGTTGGTGTTCTGGGGTTAGAACCAGGGTTCCCCCAGGGTCAAGGATGCACTCTCAAAACACCCTCAGCGGCACTAGGGTGGCCGGGTGCAGAGTGCTGAGGCCCAATGTTATCCAATGGGGGATAGGGTGCCTACAGTTGGTGGCTGCTCACGAGCAGGCCACAAGGTTGTGGGAGCAAAGCTCCTGGGGTTTAGCTCAGGGCAAAGGGGGATCTGATTTAGCACCCAAAGTACACCCTCAGCGGCTGCTGGGTGCAGGGTGCTGGTTTGGTGTTGGGTACCCTGTTGATTTCAATGGGGATTCTCCAGTTTCAACAAAGACTGCAGGCTCGGGAACGAAGATCTTCTGGAGGTGACCACCGGTTGGAGAGGTAAGTTGGGATGCCTGGGGATGCTGGGACACTGTTGTTGGGCCACCCAAGGCCGTGGGACGTTGGGTGCAGGGGTGTCTTTAGGCGTCGGGTTTTCTTACCAGGTCCTGTCGCGGTCGGGGAGATCCTTCAGAAAGAGGCTGCAGGCTTCTCTTGGAGATTCAAGGCAGGTCAGAGATCACCAGATCTCAGGTCAGGATCGCCGGGGAGACCTGCTCGTGGTGTTGGGCCACTCGAACTCGGGCCGTGGGCGACGGGTGCAGAGTGGTGCAGACTCACGGTTTTGGCTGAAGTCTGAGTCTGTTGGTGAGCAAATCCGGTGCTCGCGGGAGACAAAGTCTTTTCTGTGGAAGGCAGGGCAGGTCCTCTGGGTTCTTGAGGTTGCTGGCTGCAGGACACACCGGAATTCTGCTGGAGCAGGTTCGAGGTGGGGACAGGCCGGCATGGCTCGGGCAAAGTCAGTGGGCGTCCTCCTCTTCTTAGTTTCAGCACGGCTCTTCGGTCCATCTTCTTCTTTTCTTCTTGGCCAGTTCTTGTCTGAGGAGGCAAGGTTTGGGGTGGCCCCTAAATACTAAATTTAGGGGTGTTACAGGTAGATAAAGGTTGGGACCAATGGGTCCCTTCCTTGGGGTGGGTACACCCCCTATTATGCCACCCTCCAGTGGGAGGGGGGCATATAGTTAACAAACAAATAGAATCCACCCTTATAGAATAGGCGCTTTTGTAGACAAGGTCTGGAGTCGAATGTGTTTCCTACAATGGTGGGAAGCACATGGTGTTCTTTAAATACCCTGGAATGGAGGTTAGGCTGTTTTTTTTTTAGTTAAGTCAGGAAAGTGGCGCTCAGGCTATTGCGTGTACTATCTATAGACCTGTGATGGTGCGGTGCTGCCAGGTCAGGGGAGTAACCCTATAACCCCTGGGGAGTGTGTGAATCGCAGGATCCACAATTTTAAAGTAAGCGTAGTCCTGGGCACACGCAGTGAGGGTATTCGTAATATAACATTCAGTATTGATACGTTATATAAATGCAGTGGTCAACATCAGTATTGGTCCAAAAGGTATCTTTTTATTTCAACAACAACTATGTTGAATATAATAAACCAGCCGACACGTGTTTCGTCACTGGGAAAGGTCCCGTGACTCATCAGGGCTGGGGAGGATACAAAAAATAAAATAAATGAAGGGTGAGGGGAATAAAATGGTTAAAAACAAAGGGTACCTAGTCAGTGGTAAACATGATATATAAATAGAAAGGGATCACCCAAGGTGACTACTAGGGGCATAAAAACTAAGTGGGACCAGTATAGTGTGTGGTGACACTCGTGAAAGTGCCGCTATCCATAAGTCAGGGCTCTAGGTGGAAATGCAGGAAAACATGTTAAACACAATGTGACTGATGTGATTGTGCCGCTCTCATGTGTTAAAAAAACATGAGGTAAAGCGCGGGAAACTCGGAACATAGTGTGAAGTGGCAAGTGAACAGTGCTAGTCATGGCGTAGATTAGACCAATTAGGGCAAGAAGCGAAGGAAAGGAGGTCCTGTGCGGACTTAGAAGGCCTGAACTGAGAGGGAAGGGGGAGAAGAGGCGGGTAAAAACTATAACCTAAACTGTGAAACTACTAGAGGAGTACTGGAACCAGGTGGGGAGGAGGCACAGGAGAAAGGTGGAAAAGTGAGGGCACAGAGGTCGTGGAACAAGGTGACGATGGGAAAGGAAATCAACAAATGAGGCTTACCCGAAAACCGGTGAAAATTTCAAACCGGTAGGGGTTAAGCGGGAAACGAGAGTAACTGGACAGATGGCGCTGAAGAGGCGCCACGCTGGCATCGAGGATGTGTCGGGGAGGGAAACCGCTGGGGAAGAAAGGTGGGAATGAGGATAACGAAAATGGAAAGAGGCCAGGAGGGCTGAGGACATGAGCGGCATAAGTAAGTCTTACCGGGTAGTGGTTTGCCTGCGGTGAATATGGCGAAGGTGCTGGGGTGGGTGCGCCACGGCGTTCGAAAATGACAGGAACTGTGGGGATAAAGGGGAGAGCAAGAAGCAGCAAGGCTAGTGGGACCTGCAACAGAATATAGTAAATAAAAATAAAAGACTATAAGGATGAGGGCTCACCCTGGGGTGACAGGAGGAGGCTGTCCAGTGTCCGGCTGAGTTGCAGAAGCAACGGGCCAAGCAGGCGGAGTGCGAAGACAGGGCTGCAAAGGAGGACGAGGAGGGGAGGTGTCAAGGCACGAAAAGTCCGGGGCGGAATTCAGTGATATGGGAGGAAAGTAAAAAGAACTTACCCCGGGTGCGGGAAGATTAGAGCGGTATCAGGTAGTGCGTTTGGCAGGATAATGCAGACGCCTGTCTGAAGACAAAGTAAGGAAAGGGCACTATAGTAAGGTTGGATTAGGAGGAGTGAGGAGGAAGAATAGAAACGTCGTGGCTGCGAAGCAGTTACCTGAGGTCCGGATCTATGATGTATGAGGAGACACTGGAGCCGTGTGGCAACGAATGGAAAGGAATCAGGAAAAGGGGGAGCTAAATCCTGAAATAAACAAGGAAGACTAGAGCGAGAACACTAGGAGATCCGGCCGGGCGGTCGCCATGTTGGAATACCCGGGGGAGTGTCGTCTAGTAGTGCGCATGTGCGGAGGACGTCTACGCTATCAAAGAGGCACCCGCAGCCTCGGGAATAACTGCAGGGTAGTAGAGACGGAGGTTGGAAGGGTGTAATCAGAGGTGCGTGACAGTGGACAGACATGCAACTGACTGATAGTCAACCATAAACGGATGTAAGAATGACAAAGGTAATAAATGCATAACAAAAATAATAATAACGGCAGGTCTATGTAAAAGGATACAGTGGAGGTAACCACTGATATAGAGCATAGGTATGCTAAAGTCATATGGTTAATGAAATAAAAACGGTAACAATGGTCAAAATTACATGACACATATTCATGGGCAGGTGTGTAAATCGGGAGACAATGGCACATGAATATAATATGGAGAACAGACAGGCAAGTGTCATCAAATTAAATAGGAAGAGGACAAGTATGTTGACATTAGTAATTTGTTCTTATTGAAGTTCCAAACCAGATTTATATCATAATGCTCATTCACCCAGTAAGTAGTGCAAATCGTGGTCAGTGTTCAGTCCGTGTTGCACTGTCCGTAGGCGCATAATCCAAGTAGCTTCCAGGCGTCTGAGTTCTCTGTTGCCACCTCTCGCATTGGTGGATGCAACGTCAAATCCAAAAAAGGAAATCCGTTTCTTAGGGCCCTGGTTAGGACAAGTGGCAGCATGGACCGCCATGGGATATCTAGTGTCAAGATTGTTTAAAGCTCTGACATGTTCTCCAATTCGATCTTTCAGTGGTCTGATTGTACTCCCGATGTACCAACGTTTGCAGGTGCATTCGAGAATGTAGATCACAAATTTTGTGTTGCAGTTGATGTTATGCCTAATCTGGTACTGTTGTCTGTTCACAGCCGTGAAGTTTCTGACCCCATGTTGGGCTAGTTTGCAGACACCGCAGTGTCCGCACTTGAAGAAGCCGAGATTATGGGTGGTAAGCCAAGCGGGACTGGTGCTGGGGCCTGGGATGCTAGGGCTGAGTCTCATTTTCAATGTTCTACCTCTCCTGTATGTGATTTGTGGTTTGGGAGGTACGATCTCTCTCAGTGTGTTATCAGCAAGTAATACGTTCCAATGTTTTTTGAGGCTTTTTCTCATAGCTAACCCCATGTCGCTATAGTCAGTGATCAGTCGGACAGGTTGGTCTTGCTCAGTGATTGTCCTCCTGGTGTGTAATGTGTCTTCTCTCTTTATGTTCCTGATTCTCTTTTCTGCTGAACTGATAGTGCGGGCACTATATCCTCTGTTTTTGAATCTTTGTTTCATGTTGGTCAGGCACTTTTGAAATTCCGGTTCCTCACTACAATTTCTCCTGGCTCTCATGAATTCCCCGTAGGGAATCGCCTGTATTTGGTGAGAGGGATGTGAACTTTCTGCGTGCAGGATGGCATTGCATGATGTCTCTTTTCTATAAAGACGACTCTGAATAGTGTTAGATTTGATGTAGATTTCCACATCTAGAAATGTGATGTTGGTGGTGCTGGAGTTCCCTGTGAATTTCATGTTCATGTCATTACGATTAAGGTGTGCGCAGAATTCGTCAAGTTCAAGTTGTGACCCTGACCAAAGAAGTAAGCAATCATCTATGTAGCGTCCCCAGTATATTATGGAGTCAATCCATTGTGCTCCTTCCGTGCCCCAGATCCATTTGGACTCTAGGACGCCCATGTACAGGTTCGCAAAAGAGGGTGAAAATTTCGAGCCCATGGCTACTCCTTTGTTCTGTTTATACCACATACCGTCATAGATGAAGAAGTTGTTGTTTAATATGATGTCCATCATTGCAACAAGCATCTGGGTATGCTGCCATAAATTGGCCGGTCTATTGTTAAGTATGCTGGTGACAGCCTTGAGCCCTAGTGTAGGTTCAATAGTAGTATAAAGAGAGACTACATCTAAGGTTGCCAGGAACATGTCCGGATGCCATTGGACATCAGATAAGATGCTAAGAATGTGTTTAGTATCCTGTATGTATGATGGCAGATTCGTGACCAGAGTGCCAAGGAAGAGGTCGACATATTGTGCTATTCTTTCAGTGGGTCCGAAAATGCCCGACACTATTGGTCTCCCTGGAGGAAAGGGAGCCGACTTATGTATCTTGGGCACGGTGTACAAACAGGGGAATGCTGGTCTGTGGACTTTCAGATATAGTAGTTCTTGGTCATCAATAAGACCTTGCGTGTGCCATTCGGATAGGTGTTTATTGATAGTGGTGACAAGAGGGGCTGTCGGGTTGTAAGAAAGCTGCTCATAACAGGAGCTATCTCCAAGTTGGGACAGGATTTCCGCATGATATTCTGATCTGTTCATGATGACTACGTTACCCCCTTTGTCCGCCTCTTTAATTATGATGTCTCTGTTGGAGGTGAGTTGTTTCAAAGCTACTCTTTCCTCTCTGCGGAGATTGTCTTTAGTCCTATGTTTAGTCTTAGATGTTTTGGTTTCGTGTCTGTCCATATCATTTAACACTAGGTTGTAGAACGTGTCAACTGCATTGCCCCCTGGGAGCATGGGTGTCCACTTCGATTTAGGTTTGAAACCACTGCGTAGACTAAGATCTTCTTCTATATCCAACTCCTGGAGGAGATTCTCCATGTTGGTGGGTGTTTCGTCCAGGTCAGTGAGCGAGAGGAGTAAGTGAGTGACCTGGATGTCGCTTATGCTCTGTACTCCTGACGTGTTGTCGGAGCAGATCTTACTGCAGCTTCTTATAGTGGGTGGAATGCCACTAAAGTGTTTCTTGATTTTGATGCCCCTGATAAACTTAAAAAGGTCGATCTTATGTCTGCAGGTGTCTCCCTGTTCGTGGGGGTTGAAGCTAAGGCCCTTGCTCAGCAAAGAGATCATGCTGCTATTAAGGTGCTGGGAGGAGAGATTGACAACCTGTATACCCAAATTATCTTGATCTACTTGTTCTTCTCGTTCCCGGATCTTAGTTTCCTTCTGTATTCTTCTGTGTCCTGCCCTTTTACCTCTACGGGTCTTCTGTCTTGGGGGATTTGTCTTTGTTGCGTTCTGTTCTCTCTCCTGATGGCCTGTACTTCCTTTAAAAAAGACGATGTAGTTGGTACTGTCCTGTCGGAAATACTACCCTGGTTTTCTCCCTCACTGTCGCTAGTGGCAATGGTGTTAAGTGATGTGGAGCTGGATGAGAGTGAGGCAGTGTCTGTTCTGGTCTGTCTATCTCCCTGTCCTGTGGTGCTGATAAGCTTGTCGTATTTCCTAGCGAAGGTGTAGACTCGTCCTTCCCTATAGTCAGCTTCGTCTCTCTTCAGTTGACGTGTTTTTCTATCCTTTATATCGTTTTGGTGTTTAGTTAGAATGTCATTCAAGATGACGTAGTTTTTACTCGTGGCTTCTTCTAAATTTAAGTCCGCTATTTCTTTCTCGAGATTGGTAATCTCAATCTGTAATTTGGCTACTTTTCTTTCTGCGTTCTCTATCAAGATGTTGATAAGTGTGTTCGAGTTAGAGTTTAAAGTTTCTTCCCATTTGCCCAATAGATCGTCGTCTAAGTCGTCAAATGTTGGGAAAATCTGTGAGCGGAGTCCCCTGGGCACTCTGTTCAGTCTCAGGTATTGTTTCAGTGTGGCGATGTCCCACCACCTGGAGTTCTCTGTTTTTTTGAGTCTTTCTAATTTAAGAAATTTTTCTTTTAGACCTTCTTTGCGTGTGGGGTGATTACTAGTAGATGCAAAGGTGCTAGTGATCCCTTTGGATAGATTCTCAAATAGCTCTGATGCGACCCTGTCTCTATCCATACTCTACACTAAGAGACTGAGTGTTAGACGCTGCGGCTGCCCTTCCTGAAACCGTGGAATGGAGGTTAGGCTGGTTTTTTTTTAGTTAAGTCAGGAAAGTGGCGCTCAGGCTATTGCGTGTACTATCTATAGACCTGTGATGGTGCGGTGCTGCCAGGTCAGGGGAGTAACCCGATAACCCCTGGGGAGTGTGTGAATCGCAGGATCCACAATTTTAAAGTAAGCGTAGTCCTGGGCACACGCAGTGAGGGTATTCGTAATATAACATTCAGTATTGAAACGTTATATAAATGCAGTGGTCAACATCAGTATTGGTCCAAAAAGGTATCTTTTTATTTCAACAACAACTATGTTGAATATAATAAACCAGCCGACACGTGTTTCGTCACTGGGAAAGGTCCCGTGACTCATCAGGGCTGGGGAGGATACAAAAAATAAAATAAATGAAGGGTGAGGGGAATAAAATGGTTAAAAACAAAGGGTACCTAGTCAGTGGTAAACATGATATATAAATAGAAAGGGATCACCCGAGGTGACTACTAGGGGCATAAAAACTAAGTGTGACCAGTATAGTGTGTGGTGACACTCGTGAAAGTGCCGCTATCCATAAGTCAGGGCTCTAGGTGGAAATGCAGGAAAACATGTTAAACACAATGTGACTGATGTGATTGTGCCGCTCTCATGTGTTAAAAAAACATGAGGTAAAGCGCGGGAAACTCGGAACATAGTGTGAAGTGGCATGTGAACAGTGCTAGTCATGGCGTAGATTAGACCAATTAGGGCAAGAAGCGAAGGAAAGGAGGTCCTGTGAGGACTAAGAAGGCCTGAACTGAGAGGGAAGGGGGAGAAGAGGCGGGTAAAAACTATAACCTAAACTGTGAAACTACTAGAGGAGTACTGGAACCAGGTGGGGAGGAGGCACAGGAGGAAGGTGGAAAAGTGAGGGCACAGAGGTCGTGGAACAAGGTGACGATGGGAAAGGAAATCAACAAATGAGGCTTACCCGAAAACCGGTGAAAATTTCAAACCGGTAGGGGTTAAGCGGGAAACGAGAGTAACTGGACAGATGGCGCTGAAGAGGCGCCACGCTGGCATCGAGGATGTGTCGGGGAGGGAAACCGCTGGGGAAGAAAGGTGGGAATGAGGATAACGAAAATGGAAAGAGGCCAGGAGGGCTGAGGACATGATCGGCATAAGTAAGTCTTACCGGGTAGTGGTTTGCCTGCGGTGAATATGGCGAAGGTGCTGGGGCGGTAGCGCCACGGCGTTCGAAAATGACAGGAACTGTGGGGATAAAGGGGAGAGCTAGAATCAGCAAGGCTAGTGGGACCTGCAACAGAATATAGTAAATAAAAATAAAAGACTATAAGGACGAGGGCTCACCCTGGGGTGACAGGAGGAGGCTGTCCAGTGTCCGGCTGAGTTGCAGAAGCAACGGGCCAAGCAGGCGGAGTGCGAAGACAGGGCTGCAAAGGAGGACGAGGAGGGGAGGTGTCAAGGCACGAAAAGTCCGGGGCGGAATTCAGTGATATGGGAGGAAAGTAAAAAGAACTTACCCCGGTGCGGGAATATTAGAGCGGTATCAGGTAGTGCGTTTGGCAGGATAATACAGACGCCTGTCTGAAGACAAAGTAAGGAAAGGGCACTATAGTAAGGTTGGATTAGGAGGAGTGAGGAGGAAGAATAGAAACGTCGTGGCTGCGAAGCAGTTACCTGAGGTCCGGATCTATGATGTATGAGGAGACACTGGAGCCGTGTGGCAACGAATGGAAAGGAATCAGGAAAAGGGGGCGCTAAATCCTGAAATAAACAAGGAAGACTAGAGCGAGAACACTAGGAGATCCGGCCGGGCGGTCGCCATGTTGGAATACCCGGGGAGTGTCGTCTAGTAGTGCGCATGTGCGGAGGACGTCTACGCTATCAAAGAGGCACCCGCAGCCTCGGGAATAACTGCAGGGTAGTAGAGACGGAGGTTGGAAGGGTGTAATCAGAGGTGCGTGACAGTGGACAGACATGCAACTGACTGATAGTCAACCATAAACGGATGTAAGAATGACAAAGGTAATAAATGCATAACAAAAATAATAATAACGGCAGGTCCATGTAAAAGGATACAGTGGAGGTAACCACTGATATAGAGCATAGGTATGCTAAAGTCATATGGTAAATGAAACGAATAAAAACGGTAACAATGGTCAAAATTACATGACACATATTCATGGGCAGGTGTGTAAATCGGGAGACAATGGCACATGAATATAGTATGGAGAACAGACATGCAACTGTCATCAAATTAAATAGGAAGAGGACAAGTATGTTGACATTAGTAATTTGTTCTTATTGAAGTTCCAAACCAGATTTATATCATAATGCTCATTCACCCAGGAAGTAGTGCAAATCGTGGTCAGTGTTCAGTCCGTGTTGCACTGTCCGTAGGCGCATAATCCAAGTAGCTTCCAGGCGTCTGAGTCTGAGTTCTCTGTTGCCACCTCTCGCATTGGTGGATGCAACGTCAAATCCGAAAAAGGAAATCCGTTTCTTAGGGCCCTGGTTAGGACAAGTGGCAGCATGGACCGCCATGGGATATCTAGTGTCAAGATTGTTTAAAGCTCTGACGTGTTCTCCAATTCGATCTTTCAGTGGTCTGATTGTACTCCTGTGAGTAGGGTAGGGATCTGTGCACCCGTCTGTGCACCCGTCCTGAAGAAGAAGCTTTCGGCTTCGAAAAATGTTGACGCACGCAGGAGGTTATGTACATTAAATACACAATAACCTCCACCACACTATTTTAACAATACCAGCACGGAGGTATATTAAAATTCTTTTTAGCCCTCACATGCCAGGTATTTTTTAACACTCACGTATCCATTCACTCCTGACCCTACCACTCACTACCCTCGCACACCACACATAGTGATTACATCAGTGCTCCCACGTATCCGTTGGTTAGTAGCACGCCGCGTTCCGTAGAGGGACGCGAAGACCCCTATGATGAAGCATGACACCAAGGGCCCTTTTGGTGTGTGAGGGGTATTTAAAGAACACCATGTGCTTCCCACCATTGTAGGAAACACATTCGACTCCAGACCTTGTCTACAAAAGCGCCTATTCTATAAGGGTGGATTCTATTTGTTTGTTAACTATAAGCTGGGGAGATTGAATCCGCCCCCAGTGTCCTTGTGGACACGCTCTCTCTCCGCTCCCTCTTCTGATTTGTATAGGAGGGGGGCATATGCCTCACTCTGGTTGGCTGGGTCCCCCCATCTGCAAGATAGCAGGGACTGAGAGTTGTGCTTCACCTCGCCTCCCCCACCTGAAGGGTGGGGTTGGTAAAGGTGAGCACACCTCCCTTCCTGACTTGGTTTTCCCGCCAATTCTACCGCCCAAAGTGGGGGACAGAACCGGTGGGGGCCAGTTGCTGGAAGCAGCAAAAGGCATGGGGAAGCTCACAAAGGTGGCAATCCTTTGAAGCTTCCCCTTCGTGGACCCTGCCCATCCTGGGGGAAGAGGCTTGGCACCTCGTCCCAGGATGTGCATTGTTTCAGACCTCCGAGAGCAGCAGACTCTCGACCCAGGGGTCCAGAAACATGTCTGGTGGTGGCAGCTGAGAGCAGCCACTCAGCCTGGACACTAGTGTTGGGTTGTTTTTCAGGGGGCATCTCTGAGATGCCCTCTGTGTGCATTTTTCATTAAATCCACAACTTGCATCAGTGTGGGGTTTTTTTGATAATCAATTTTATTGATTTTATGAGAGCAACAAAAGAGAACAGCAGACCAGCAGTTTGAACACATATCAGTGCACAGCAGAAATATGACAGTATTACACCAGCGTTCATGACCCTTACACGTAGGGGAAGGACATAGCAGCACCCACTCCAGCCCTTGGTTGCTCAACGAAAATGTCAGTCCTCTATCACCCCCACCCATTTGCCCCACACTCTGCAAAATTTCTTCGGGCATCCTCTGGCCTCATACAAGGGTCGTTCCTGTGCAGCGCACCAGTCCACCCCCCTGCGCCAACGTGCCATGGTGGGAGCAGTCGAGCTCAGCCAGTTCGCTGCAATGTCTCTTTTGGCCACCATCAAGGCCGTGTTCAGAAAAGTTTATCAGCTCTGTAGCCATCCATCCCCTCGGTGATTCCCAGGAGCACATTCATTTGGCTGAGAGGGACTTCCCAGCCCAGAACCTCAGTAAGCTTCCCCACCGCTGATTCCCAGTAATGCGCAACTGTGGAGCAAAGCCATACCATGTGGTAAAAATCAGCTTGTGGGTGATTGCAGCGGGGACAGGAAGCATCGGCCCGAGCCCAGCGCGGTGGAGGCACAGTGGTGTAAGGTAGGCGGCATGGAGGTAGTATATTTGGACTAGGCGGAGTCTTGCAGAGGTTGTGATTGTCTTGGGGGCCATGAGAGCATCTCTCCAATCGGCATCCTCCAGGGACCCAAGCCATCCCTCCCATCTGTCCCTGAGCCGGGATAGTGTGTTGGGTGTGTTGTTTGTGAGGAAGCGATAGATACAGGAGATCCCCCCCCCCTTCCCCAAGTCGCCAGTCATGATCTGGGCTTCGGGCGGTCTGTACTCGGGTAAGAAGGTGCCCTCTGAGATATGTGAGTGAAGGGCGTGGCGCAACTGCAAATAACGATAAAACTGGGAAGCATGGAGGGAGTGCTGGTTTTGCAAGTCCTGAAAGGTGCGTATGTGATCCCCAGCCCAGACGTCTCCCAATTGGGAAATCCCGATGAGGTCCCATGCTCTAAAGCCAGATAGGTTGGCGACCTCACAGAGCCAAGCACCCCGCCACAGTGGGGTATATTGAGTCAGTTTGTGTGACCAGCGGGTGTGGCGCAGAGAAGCCAGCCAGGCCAAAAGCACCCCATGTGTGACCTCAGGCAGGGTTTAGGGAATTACGTTCCCATACAGCATCCCCTGGATGTTATGCAAACCCAGTGTGTGCAGTTCTAAGCGATATTCCGGATACGACCAGCCACCATTAAACCAGTCATGCAATGCGAGGAGCCGGGTAGCTAAATAATAAAGGTAGAGATTTGTCATCCCCAGGCCGCCATCAAAGGGCGGAATACGGCACTGGGCAAGGGCCAGCCGGGGCCTCCGACCCCCCCCCCACAGGAAACTGGCAGCCAAGCGGTCCATCTCCCGGAACCATGACCGTGAGAAGGAGAGGGGCGTATTCTGAAGCATGTAGAGGAACCTGGGCAGAATCATCATTTTAAATAAGGCTATTCTGCCCATAGGGTTTAGCGGCAGTGCCCGCCATTTGAGGAGATCAGCACAGGCCTTTTTCACTAGCGGAGTTACATTGAGTGACCAGGCATGGTCCGGGAGGAGGGCAACACAGATCCCCAGGTATCTGAAGGACTGCCGTCGAAGAGGTATCGAGGACTGCCAGTCGAAGCATTCCCTCAAGAGGTGAAGGGGGACCAAGACGGATTTAGCCGAGTTTAGTCAAAGGCCGGAGGTTTGCTCGAAGAGACTCAGCGCCCAGAGGCATCGGGGTCCCGAATGTGCTGGATCTGCTAAAAATAGGAGAACGTCGTCTGCGTAAAGGTCGATTTTGTCCTCTTCCAGGCCGGGCCATCGCCATCCCGTGATGTGCTTGTCGGATCGGATAAGACAGGCAAAGGGCTCCATCGCCAAAGCGAAGAGGAGGGGTGAGAGGGGGCATCCTTGCCTCGTGCCCCTCCTGATAGGAAAGGGCTGCGACAGAGCTCCATTAACAAGTACCCGAGCCCGCGGCCTACAATATAGCGTCTTGACCAGGTTGCAGAAGGAGGCTCCAAATCCCATCTCTGTCAATACCGCCTCCAGGTTCCGCCAGTACACTGAATCAAATGCTTTCTCGAAATCAACGAGAAGAAGGGACAAGTATGGGGTCAGCTGCTGGCGGTTCGCTAGAGCGAGGTGCAGACGTCTAAGGCAGTGTCTGGTTCCCCGAGAGGGCATGAAACCGTACTGGTCGGGGTGGACCAGCTTGGCCAGGTACGGGCATATGCGGTTGGCTAAGACAGAGGCAAACACTTTGAGTTCCGAATGAATGAGAGGGATGGGGCGATAGTCGGAGCAGTGCTTCGAGGGAGGCTGAGACTTGGGGATCACAATGATGGTGGCCAGATCAGTTTCGTAGTGGAACGAGCCTTTGTCAGTTGCCTCCTGATACATTTCCAGAAGGTGGGGAACCAGCGTGTCGCGGTAGGTCGCGTAAAACTCCTGCGGGAGTCCATCTGGCCCCGGCGTCTTACCAGAGGCCATGCGTGATATGGCGTCGTGGACCTCCTCCGGAGTGATGGGAAGGTCCAGCGCCTCCGCCTTAGGTTCGCTGAGTCGTGGAAGAGGGAACCGTTCGCGCTGAAGTAAGTCAGTGAGTGAGAGACTGGGAGATTGCGCTGAGTAGAGGGTGGCGTAGTATGCGGCGAAGCATTGGGCCACCGCCCCCGGGGATCGTTGGATCGTTCCGTCCGAGGCGAGCACCTCAGGAATGATACAGTTGGCCATTGGGTAAGTGGCTAGTCGGTGAAGGAGCTTCCCATTTTTATCTCCCCACCCATACACTCATGCTACAGAGGACCTCCACAGCAGCTTGGCGGCCTCCAGGGAGGCCTGCTTAATCTCGTCCCTCAGAAACGCTAGTCTCCTTTCCTGGGTTTCAGTTCTTTCGCCCGGGGATTGACCTTCGATTAGGACAGCTTGGGCTTCAAGGAGCGTAAGTCGGGAGTCTTGCGCCGTTCATTGCAATTTGAGTTGGCCCTTGGCGAAGCCACGAATGGTAGCCTTACCAGCCTCCCACAGGGTGCCAGGAGAGGAAACCGAGCCCTGTTTGGCGTTAAAGTACTGGCGGAGCTCATCGCCCACTGAGTCCCTGAATTCCAGGCGTTGAACCGCCAGATCGGGCGCGAAGATTCAGGGAGGCTACCCATCCGCATCGCCACTGGGGAGTGGTCAGATATACCTCTGGAGAGGATGGTGACATCCTTAATCACCTGACAATCCAGGGCCGGCATGAAGACGTAGTCAAGTCGTGCATGAGTGTGATGGGATGCCGATGTGTGGGTGTATTGTCGGGTCGCTGGGTGCCAGAGTCTCCAAGCGTCCCCGAGCCCCAGGGCGGCGGCCCAGTTCGATAAGAGATTAGATAGGGTGATCCTAGAGGTGGAGGGGGCCCCGGTGGTGTCAAGGTCGGGGTTCATAACTGCGTTGAAATCTCCCCCAATGATGGTCATCCCCAGGGGCAGGGTGGCAATCAGAGTGGCAACTTGTCGAAGTGTGGGAGTCATCAGGGAGGGTGGGAAGTATACAGAGAGTAGGCTCAGGGTTTGGTCCCCTAAGCTCCCTTCCAGAGCGATGAAGCAGCCCTGAGGGTCATGAGTCACCTTTCGCAACACGAATGGGAGGGCACGGCGCACCTGGACGGCGACCCCTCTCGATCCCCGATTAAAGCCGGAGTGCCAGACTCCACTATAGCCGTATCTTGCCAGGAAGGGGCAGTTATTTGCTACCAGATGGGTTTCTTGAAGCAGCAGTATGTCTACAGTGTGATGCTGTGCATAGCGCAGGACTGCTGTGCGTTTGACCCTGTCTAACAGGCCATTAACATTCCAGGACATTATATGGAGCGATGCCGTCATGGTGTGGTTATCAGACATGGGGGGTGTGAGTGTAAGATAGAACACCCAGTGCGGGTGGCAGGTACGGGTGAAGTGTTGCGCCTACGCGAGACAGTGGGTAGAGCTCTATAGGACTGGTCATGCGCATGCTCGTCTTTCTGCTGGAGAGGAATGCTGGTGCAAAAAACAGATGAAGCAACAAGAAAAAAACAAAGGGGAAACACAAACAACCCTGGGGCAACGGCCCCTACCCTAAGCCCCCCTCCCCGCCTCCCTATACTTTGGGAATGGAAGCATCTGTCGACCCTAACAGCAGAGAACTAGAAGAGAACCAAACTAAAACGCTTGGGACTGGGGAATCGTGGAGGACCCCTCCTCAGGATGTTCCGTTGTAATGTCCATCGAGAGAAAAATTGACGGTCAAGTTAATGACAGTGCCAGGAGCCTCAGGGCGTACTGTAGTCGGTGTGCCAGTAGGAGCTCAGGGTGGACCCGTGAGAAGAGTTGGGCTCCGCAATAGATCTGTTTCCGCTAGGTCCCGCAGAGATGGTCGAGGTGAGATGCCTCCTGGGTCCGAGTGACCGGAGAAGCCAGAGCGGCGCACGGCGGGGAGAGCGCTCGGAGGTGCCCCGGACATAGGGAGTCGGGGGGGCCCACTGGAGAGTCTGATCTATCCAGTCTCTGGCCTCGCCTCCTACGTGAACGGTTGCGCTGCGGGTGCGGGCCAGGCGGGTCCGAGCAAGAATCTCTGGTGCGGGCCTCGGAGGAGGGGCCACGGGCACCGAGTCGCAAAGGGTGCTCTTCAGTTAGTCATGTCCAGGCTTCCTCAGGGGATTCGAAGAAAAGGGTGTTGTTTTGGAACACCACCCGGATGCGGGCCTGGAAAAGAAGCCTGTATTGGATGTTAAGGGCACGCAGCTTTTGTTTGACTTCCCCATAAGAGCGACGTTGGCCCTGAACCTCCCAAGTGTAGTCAGGAAAAATCATAATTGTCTGGTTTTGATATTTGAGGTGTTGCTTCTTGTGTGCTTCAGTCAGAACGGAATCCCGGTCCCTGAAGTTGAGGATCCGCACTATTATGGGGCGGTGGGGTGCGCCCGGCGGCGGCCTAGGGGCAAGAGAGCGGTGGGCCCATTCGATGACAAACCATGGGGAGAGGGAGCCCTCGGGCATCCAGGACCGCAGACAGTTTTCAATGAAGTCAGCTGTTCAGCCCTGCTCCGAGCCCTCCGGGAATCCCACCAGGCGGAGGTTGTTCCGCCGTGACCTGTTCTCTGCATCCTCGGCTCGCCTGTGTAGTTCCTGGGAATGAGTCTGAAGGCGGGCGACCGGGGTTTTGAGCTGCTGGACATCGTCCTCCACCGTGGAGATGCGGTTTCCTTGATCGGGGCCATGGCATTACGGAGGTCTTGACGGATAAGAGTCGTATCGTCCCAGACTTCCTCAATCTTCCCTTCCACCGAGGATTGGGAGGTACGGATGGCCTGAAGGATAGTGGTCAGGTCCGTGGTGGTGGTGGCATCCCTTCCCGCGGCTCCTCCCGTTGCGCCGGGTTCTCAGGTCGTAAATTGGTCCAGTTTCGTCTGTGTGGCCGGGGTTTTTGATGCTCGGTCCCTCCCCATGGTCACCGTCTAGCAAGCGAGGCCGGGACCTCGGATATGCCCGCTCAGAGGATAAAGGAAGCGGAAGGCGGGCGGTCAGCAGCCACTGGACATCCCAAGGCAGGAGGAGAGAGGATGGCAAGGTCAGTGGTCACAGGGCTCCTCACCCACCACGCAGACGTCCAGAGGAGGCGCAGCGTCCCAGAATCACACAGCGCACTGATGGTTTAGGGCTTTCGCAGCTCAGGTCACCACGTCGGTCCACCGCCAGTCTCCCGATCTCCACGGCGAAGTGCAGTGGGGCCAAGCAGTCGCCGAGGAGGCCAGGCGGAGCCGCCGCAGTGGTAATCAGTCTCAGGATTCTCGGCCCTCAGCGCCCCAACGGAGGTCGGAGTGGCCACGTGGAGCACGGCAGCAGGTCCACCGGGGGGGGCCCCCCAGCTGAAGGCTTCCCCCGACGGGCCTCCAGAGGGCAGGAGACGGCACAGAAAGAGAGGGGGTAGGGCAATCCACCCGGTCCCCGCCGTCCGGTCTGACGGCCGACAACCCCTCTCGGCGAGATCATCACGCACCCCTTGGCCAGAATCAGGCACACGCCAGTCGTGACAAGGCCGGCGGCAGCCTCGGGCTCGAGGGCCAAGTCCAGACCAACCCGGATAAGAGGGATGGCACCCAGAAGAAAGGCAGGCCACAGGCCATCCGGAGCAGGGGAAGGAGGAAGGCCTCAGTTGTCCTGCAGAAGGCCCCACAGTAATAGCATCAGTGAGAAGGAGTGGGGGGGGAAGTGCCACTCAGCTCCTCCACCGCTGTCCAAAAATGACAGCCGAGACGTCCCTAGGCCCTCTCCGCCGCACTTAAGGAAGGAGCGTGGAGGTCAAGGGGCGCAATCCGCGCCGGGAGTAGGCCAGGGATCGGCAGCGGTCGAAACGCAGGGCAGCCCCGGTGTTGAGCGGGCCGCAGCCACCACAGGATGGGGGGACGGGCGGGGAGGGACAGGCCTCTGGGGCCTATCCCGCCCGAAGCGATGGCCGAACGCCCTCTCCGGCCTCCGCCCCCCAAGAGATCAACAGTTCAGTCGGGCGAGCGGGCCCGCCCCAGCCGCCTCTGGCACCTCCAACCTTGAGGAGCCTGGGCGTACCTCGTAGTGCTGGGTGGATTTCTGGGCCGCGGGGAGGGACAGGCCCCCGGAGCCAACGCAGCCCGAGGCGACGGCCGAACACTCTCAGGCCTCCGCCCCAGCCACCTCCGGCACTCAGTTGAGCAAGCAGGCCTGCCCCAGCCACCTCCGGTGCCTCTCACCCTCGGGAGCCCGGGCGTGCCTCTCAGTGCTGGGCGGAGTTCTGGGCCGCAGCGGGACCGATGCCGAAAACCTGATGGGGCCGCTTCTTCTTATGCAGCAGCTGGAACCGTCAGGCACCACCGGGACTGTAGGAAGGACCAGGGACTACCCTCGGGAGGGCCACCATCTTAGGGCCGCAGCTGCCGGTGCTCAGATGCAGGACTCACTCGCGGCACCTAGATGCCAGAAACACCATTCCCAGGCATGGATCGGGAGCCCTGGGCAGCCGGGCAGCAGGATGGAAGGTGGGTGCTCTCGATGGTGGCGGATTAAGGGAGCGGATGACGGAGGGGTCAAGAGCACTTCTAAAGTGCGACCGCCATCTTGACGCTCCTGGCCACGCCCCCTCAGTGTGGGTTTAATGTGCTGAGAAGTTTAATACCAAACTTCCCAGTTTTCAGTAAAGCCATTATGGTACTGTGGAGTTCGTAATGACAAACTCCCAGCACCATATACTCTTAATGGCATTATTGCACTCACAATGTCTAAGAATTGACTTAGGGGTACAGGGCTCATGCACCTGTACCCTCACCACTGGTATAGTGCACCCAGCTAGAGGGGTGGCTGGACTATGCCAGGGCAGTGGGTTGTAGGCATGGCACACAGGGATGTGTGCCATATCGGCTCTTCACTTTGTTCTGCACCAAGACACGCAGCCTGCAAAGGCAGTATGTGTGTGTAAAGGTACTGGGCTTCTAAGGGTGGAACAATAAGTGCTACAGCCCTTAGAGGCCTTCCCTGGCCACAGTGCCCTTGGTACCTGTGGTACCACTTACAAAGGACCGGCCTGTGGCCAAAGAGTGCCAATTGGGCTTTGTTTTCAATGCAGTTTAGGGAAAGAACATGGGCCCTGGGTACCTCAGGGCACACTCAGTCAAAGCACATCAGCAGTTTAGCAAAATGTGGGGGCAACCATTCAAAAAGAGGGCACTTTCCTACACTAGGCTGCTAAGCGTAGCACCAGCACAAGGGGAAATGCAGGGCTGCACCATATTCTTGTAAATATGGTGCAGCCTTGCGTTTCTGAAGTGGTGGAGTGAGGCTTTAAGCCAAGAAGGCTAACGCCTCACTCCACCACTTCTTTGTACATATACCCCTAAGTCTTCGGTGACTCTCCTTTCTCTGTGTCCTGAGATCAATGAATTGTGGCAAAGCTCGAGTACTATTTATTATGATTGTTTGGAAGGAATAAAGAGTTTATTATGAACAAAAATGAGACCATTTGTATTCTTCAACTGAAATGTCTTTGTAAAACTTGTCATTTTGGCTGTCTGGACAGGTAGCCTCGAAGAAGGTGTATGTAATCATGGAGATGAAGGCCTGTAGAGCAATGATCTTCTCAACCGTCCTAGAGTTCTGTGACTCATGATATCACCTTGACAGTGAATCAGCGACAGCATCTTCTGAGTCAGGAATGTAGGTTAGGAGGGGTGTGGTCTGGCCATGCATGAAGATGGCCGCCTAGAAGGAGAGCTCCACTTCGAGAGAGTCTCAGAGTGGGGGCTGCGGCATCTTGGAGGCGGTGGAGGCCCTGTATCATGCTGCACCTTGTTGGGGGAGCACTCTGGATGGCTCCGGTCCTGGAGTTATGTCTGGCGACCGCCGTGCAGGGGAGATGGGACGAGTGCTGGGCCTTGAGGCATAACAGAAGCCTCGGTCACATCCTCTGCTGCTGAGTTGTGGCCCCGCCCAACTGATTTGGACCTCTGCGCCCTGCTGGGTACCTTCCGTGCACCCGGGACAGACCCTTGAGTGTGGAAGAGAGTGCCCCCCCTCTTCAGGGGGCCCATCGTGGAACACCCGTGCCAGCGCCACTACTCCCGGACCCCCAGCTGCCACGGGGCCATGGACTATCACCCCCGAGCCCCCCCTAGATACTGGGGAGCCCGCACCGACGACCCAGGTGACACATCAACTGAATGGAGAAAGTACCCCCGCTCTCCGTATGGCAAGGGACTGCTAGCCACCTGCATTGATTTTCACTACGGTGGGGCATGCATCAAGGAAATCCCCCGGGCTCTGGTCTTGGTGCGTGAGAGCACAACAGCGGAGGTGAAGGGACACACTAACATTTGCACCAGGCTTCCTTTCCTGCACGACGGGCAGCAATGCCCACTATAGGGGCACCAATGTCGGGAGATTTGTTCTACATTTCTCTTCCCTCGACCTGGGGAGGTGACGACAAGACCCGCTATCAGAAGGCAAGCCTCATGGGGAGCGACCCATACACTGTCCCCCCCCCCGGACTACGGGGCACCCCCTCTACTGCTTGTTGGGTGAGTGCCCTTGTTTTGCCCTCGGATGCCCCCTCACCCTCTCCCGCTGAAGTGGATTGTCGAGTGACATTGGGGTCCTAAAGGGGCACCGTCCGTCCCCTCTCCTGCTGCTCTTCTGCACCAACCCCCCATAGGGGCATACGCCACGATCAACAAGAGGTGGACAGGGGGACTTCCCCCCACCCCCCGATTGTGGCCTTGCGGAATACCCCCTGGACGACTCCGTGTCGACCTAAGAAGCACCCCTGCATGCAGGAAGGGCAGGGAAGACTCCAGTCCTTCACCCACATACACGGACCGCTGAGAGGCGACCGCTCTGGCTGCCTCACCTGTTGGCCTCCTCTGGCCCGTCCTCTGTCTCACCCCCTGGTCAGTCAGTGAGTGAACCTTCATAACAGTACTGGGACCAGCTTTGCAACACGGAGCGAATGTCCCCGGCGAAGCCCAGGAGTAAGTCCTCCAGACAGCTTCTCTTCACAGAGGCGCTTAAACTTCCACGCACCATGGCCACGAAAAGTGACGACCCCCTGGCAAGCAGTCCCCCGCATCCTTATCGACCCCTGCATCAGGGGTGACCATGGACAGCATTCTCCAGGACATCTCCTCAGTCAGCCGAAGACTGGAGGGGATGGACTCCAACATATCCAAGCTAGCGGATGAAGCCAAATCGATCCGAGCGGACATAGCTGGGTTTCATGCTCGGGCTGAGGGACTGGACCAGAGGCTGATGGCAGTAGAGGATCACCTCGACACAGTGCAAGATAGGGACCAGGAACTCCTCTTCCTCCGCAGCAAACTTGTTGATTTGGAGGACCGCAGCTGCAGAGACAACTTCCGCTTTTTTGGCTTCCCTGAGTCTATTGAGGGCCCTAATGCTGGCACATTCCTAAAGGAAACCCTCCTGAAACTCCTTGGGATCGCCTTTGACCCTCCACTGGAAATACAGCATGGTCATTGTATAGGTCCCCCACGTAAAGACTCTAACACACGCCCACGGCCGCTTATCCCCTGCTTTCTGCACCATGAGCACACAAGGCAAATTCTGGCAGCAGCACACGTCTACGGGTTGTTCACCCATGATGGCCACAATATCCGAATGGCCGCAGACTTTTCTAAAGAGACCAATGAGCGCCGTAAGGCCTTCCTCTCCCTCAGGCCCAGGCTTCATCAGGTAAACATCAAATATGGCCTTTTTGAACCCGCGAGGTTCCGTATAACCAGGGACGGCGACTCCAGGGACTTGTATGACCCAGAGGACCTGTGCCGGTTCTTAGATACCATGGGGCAGCAAAAAATGGACGTCCAACATGGAGACCCTGAACTTTCCCACCCACCCTGCCCCTCGCAGGCACCGTACGGCAGGAGACGGACTACCAGCGGAACTTGGCACCGAGGCAGGGACCAGGACAGGATAACTCGCACCCACGAGTACAAAGCCTCTGCCCTCCAAAGTGTGGCCGCTTTCATACACGACCAGCAGAGAGACAAATCCTGTTCCCCCTTGAAGCCCACAACGGAGGCTGAACAGGGGCGGAGGGGACCTGGAGGAGTTGGGCCAGGCTGATGGCCCCCCTTATATTGTTGGACTTCCATTGGTACAGTCAGAGGGACGACACCCAGGCGGCGGACAGCTGAGTATTAGCTTAATGTATTGATCAATAGAGTGTTGTGCAAGTTATAAGTTATGTATGTTGTAAACACCACTTCCTGGTGATTCTTGTTTTGCTCCAATAATGCTATCTGTTTTATTGCCTGTCTGATAACTCTGACTAGCGGTAACGCCCACATGCCCCCCGACTGACTGCCTGCCCCGCCGCCCCCCCTCCTTCGCCCTGGCCGTGCCACTGACTTTGACTCTGGCACCGACACTTTGACCATAGAGGGCAACCCGCGCGTAAATAAATACATGAGCCCAGCGGGGCGCGGCTGTGCTCTTTCCCCCCGTGCATTGCTGTTTCTACTTCCCCCTCTGGACCGTCTCGGCCCCCCCTCATTTTCTAGTGTTATTTTATGCAACGCCTGCCCCCCCCCCCTCGGTGGGCTGAACCCAATCTCGGGGCAGCACCCTGCTGAGTTTAGACCCGCGGTAGAAAGCTTAGTGCTCCCTGCGCTAGTTAGCGCCCGGAAAATCTGTTTCATATCACGTGTCCCATTGGTTTTTTCCCCTCCCTTAACCACCCTCACCCCCCTCAACCTCTCCTGCTTGGACACAGCGTATTTTCACCGCGTGGACCCAGTTTACCTATCCCTCCCCTTCTCCATTGCTTCATTTGGCCACACAGCATCTTCACTATAACAAGACCCCCTCTGACCACTAGAGGTTTAGACGACCCAGCAGAGCTCTACCCTGCCCGGAAAGTGCCAGGGGGTAACCTGAGACCGCTGTCCTTTCCCCCCTCCCCCCAGTACCCTTCCTCCCAGACTCCACGTTTCTTCTTTTTTCATAACCCCTGCGCTCTTCCCCCCCACCTACTCTTTTGACACAGGTTCTTTATATTCTTCCTTTCCCTCCATTTCTGCGGACCCTTACACCTCTTTTCCCAGGACACCCTACCCTGTCTCTATACACCCCTCCCCACCGGCTCTGATGTGCAGGCCCCTGCAAACTTTTTCAAACTTTTCTAGATTGGAGTCTCCCTCAGGACCTTCATACCACACACTTCCCCTGCAAGAACCCTCGCTATACACCGCCGGACTCCCCCGCCCCCTACTTACCGCGACTTCATATCATGAGTCCCTCGCACCCACTGCGCGCTATAGCCAGGAACGTTCATGGCCAGACACATTAAATAAAACAGAAGAAAATACTGGCCTATCTGCAATCCAAGCATGCAGACGTGGCACTACTGCAGGAAACTCACCGTGACGCCATAGAGTCGGACCAACTGCGCAGGGACTGAGTGGGAAGAGTGATACACAGCAGCGTACAGAATGGGAGTGCTGGAGACGTGGGACCCACAAGTAAATGTGGAGTAGCAATCCTCCTCTGGAAATCTCTCCCAGTGACGGTGACTAAAATTTGGACGGACCCTGACGGATGCTATGTACTCGCACAACTAAAACTAGGTGAACGCCATATATGTGTGGGGTCGGTTTACGCTCCAACAGGAGCAAAAAAACAGTTTCTACTACAGCTCAACCGGATCCTGACCAAGATAGGGGCTTCACAATTTCTTATAGGAGGGGACTGGAACCTAGCGAGGGATCCGGTTTTGGAAAGGAAGGGGCCGCTGGACAAGAACAACTGCATAGGATAGGGCTCTGTTGGAGGACATGATGCTAGATAACAGCCTGGTGCACCATTGGCGTTTGAGCCATCCCACAGATACAGAATATACCTTTACCTCCCTGACACATGGCACGCTTTCTCGGTTAGACTATTTCCTCATTTCCCACAAAGTGGTGCAGCTTACTCAGGAATCCCAAATCCAGGAGGCTGCCCTCTCTGATCACACCCCGGTTCTCTTCTCCCTGGAACCGGGATGGGCCAGTCCTGGCCAGTCCTGATCGCAAGCCTTGGCGGATGAGCATCCAGCGGTACAGGACCCTTACCGGTAAATCCCAATTGTGGACACATGTCAATGAATATCTCTCCGATAATCGTGGTTCTGTCAAATCTGTTAGGACCCTATGGGCCGACGCAAAGGCCACTTTACATGGCCGACTCATGCGAGATGCGGCACAAGCTAACAGGCAGAATACAGACAGGCAAAAGAAGGTGGAAGCCGACATTAGAGCCTATACCCGCTTATATTCCGCACACCCCTCCCCACAACATTGCAAATCACTCGAGCAGGCCAAAATGGCATTTAATAGTCTCTTCACAACCAAGGCGAGACATGTCCAAGCGGGCTTATGGGGACTGCGCTACTCCTGATCGCCTCTGGACGCCTGGGAGATCTTGTGACCTTTTAAGAGCAAAGGGAGACTGGCCCATTTTTCCCTTTAAAGTACTGTTGTACCTGGCACACGTATGGTTTGGAGAGGGGTCCCCCTGCACTAGGCAAAATGGTGGCTCCCACCGCGCTGCCCACCGTAATGGGAGATGTGTCCCAGCGTGCTTCCAGGGTCTGCGCTACGCCTTGAACGTCCAGGGACACAGGGGGAGAACTTGTGTCCTTTTTAAAAATCTAATGGGAGTCTGACCCTTCCCTCCCTACAAAGCTCTGTTGTACTCGGCTCACTCTGGAGATGGAAAAGGGTCCCAGGACGCCTGACCCCAACAAGGCCGACAATGGTGACTTTTTCCCCCTTGCTGAACTTTTCTTACTCAACCCTTCCTGGACTGTGTCTGACCCCAAGAGGACTTCTTGAATTCTTTCGGTCCATGGCTCTCCCCCCCCACACTACTCTGACAATTCTTGAGCACTCATGACCTCTGTCCTGACAGCGGAGACTGAGCATTATGTCCGACGCCCGGTGGAGCTGCTCTGTTCAGCTAATGAGGAGATCGGACTTAGTTCACCCCCTGACCGTCACCTGCCCAGCCGGACCTTGGGCACAGTTTCTCCCCTTCTCCCTGTCTCACCCACCCTCCCCCTCATCGTATATCTGCCGTTCTGTTTTTGCCTTGTCTCCTTTCTATCCACCTTTCTGACTGACACCCGTTGGAGCTTCCTTGAGAGCTATAGGGGAGACTGGCCTTGGACTACCTCCCTGGCCGTCACCTACCATTCGGTCGTTGGGCTGACTTTACCTCTGTCTCTTATTCCGGCTTCCCCCTCATTCTCTCCCTTCTCACTCCCCCTCTCCCCCTTCCTCTTTACTGGTCTCTCATTCTCTCCCATCAATGTATCTCATATATCGGATTTAATATGTAATTGTTATTATTGTTGTAACTTTGCTGACCTTATGTAAAGCGCTCTGATACCTACGGGTCTAGCCAGCGCTATGTAAAACTGTTTAAATAAATAAGGCGGAGTATGCCTTGCAGAGAATGAAGGGGAGACATTATGAGCAGGGGGAAAAGGCAGGGAGGCTGCTTGCAGCACAACTCCGCCAGCATGAATCGGTCATGGCCATACCGGCTATAAAGTCGGTGTTGGGCGAGACCTTCACCTGCCCTCAGGACATCACAAACGAATTTGCTTCATTCCTCAAGGCCCTATACACCCCAGGGCAGCCGGCTGAGGCGAACAAACTGGACACCTTCCTGCAGTAGGCGAAACTCCCCCGCCTTTCAGACAAGGGTAGAGAGTTAGTGGATGGGGAGTTCAGCAAAGAAGAGATAGCTTCAGCTATAGCAAAACTACCCTATCATAAGGCCCCTGGAGAGGATGGCTTCCCGTCGGAATTCTACCGTTGGGCGGGGAGGAGGTATTCAATACACTACAGGCGGCATTCTGTGAGGCAGAGCTGACAGATTCCCTGGGCCTCCTTTCCAATATCTCTGTAATAGCTGTCCTGCCTGTTAGACCTTGCATCATTGGTGCGGGTCTCCCTTCCTCTTTTCGCTTCTTACCTTTTATGTTGGCTGGATTTAGATGCTCTGGGCGCTGTGCCACTGCCAATCAGTAACACAGCGTGAATGCTCCCGGTGTAAGGATAACTGTATGAAGCAGCTTTTAAAGTATGTCTGTGTAGCATGTTCTAATAGCGAGTTACCCTCCATTTCACTGTTTACTATTGTGAGGCTATCCGTCCTCATAGGCCAGAATGGGCAGGCTGAGTATTACATGCCCTAATCCTACCTGCCCCCAGGAACCTGATAGGAACGTCTAATTTGATATGTTTAAGCTCAGGACATTGAGATACATCTTTTAGTAAGGATTATTTGCGTAGCCCGTGTTAAAAAATACCTCTGCTAGAAACGAGGTATTTTCTGGCCTCCACTTTCCTGTAGGCTTTGCTAGCGTGTGTATTGGCCGTCTGGTTTTGGAGCAGCAGGGCCAGCTGGGTGAGACCTGGCTGGAGAGAGAGATCGGCATTTAGCGGAGGGAGAGGGGTGACTCTTTGATCTGAGCAGGGCCGTGCCTGGCAAGGTGAATGATGGCTCCACCTCCCACTGGGCGTCTGATAGCAGACCCCCAGATTCTCAAAGGGCAGGATGTCGCCTCGTAAACCAAGTGCTCCCCGACCCCACCAAACTGGTTCTGGCTGGATGCAGTGATTTGTGACGGCCAAGAACAAAGACTTTTTAGGTATAAAACGCTGCGCTGAAACCTGCTTCGGTGTGTTCCTTCTGGATGTCAAGATGAAACTCTGTCCGAGCGGACAGAGGAAAGGACTTTGAAACTTTCACCAAGCTTGCTGAAGAAACTACCCAAGGGCCTGAATTGAGAGCGCCTCCTGTTGAAGTCTCAGGGACATTAGACTTCACCCCGTCAGCCGCCCGAATTCCTTTGATAGGAATTCTACTTGCAGGTGAGGCCTCCGTCGAGTAATCCGGAACCTCTAGTCCTACTGTGAGGAACGCGGACTGGTAACCCTTTTGAACTCTGTGTGTGGGCCGCTGCAGCTAAGAGAGAGCTGCCGCCGCTGAGTGTCCGCCTTAATTTCAATCTTCAGAACCTTCACTGAAACTGTGTGGGCCGCCGCAGCTAAGAGAGAGCTGCCGCCGCTGAGTGCCTGCCTTAATTTGAATCTTCAGAACCTTCGCTGAAACTGTGTGGGCCGCCGCAGCTAAGAGAGAGCTGCCGCCGCTGAATGCCCGCACTTGTGTCAGTTGTGCAACATCGTGGATTGTCCTGTAGGCCGCTGCAGCTAAGAGAGAGCTGCCGCCGCTGAATGCCCGCACTTGTGTCAGTTGTGCAACATCGTGAATTGTCCTTTGGGCCGCCGCAGCTAAGAGAGAGCTGCCGCCGCTGAATGCCCGCTCTTGTGTCAGTTGTGCAACATCGTGAATTGTCCTGTGGGCCGCCACAGCTAAGAGAGAGCTGCCGCCGCTGAATGCCCACACTTGTGTCAGTTGTGCAACATCATGAATTGTCCTGTGGGCCGCCGCAGCTAAGAGAGAGCTGTCGCCGCTGAGTGCCCGCACTGTGTCCGCTTTGCATTATCGTGATTTGTCCTGAGAGCCGCCGCAGCTAAGAGAGAGCTGCTGCCGCGGAGTGCTCGCACCGTTGCTAACTTTGCATCACCGAGGTTTGTCCTGTGAGCTGCCGCAGCCAAGAGAGGGCTGCTGCCGCTGAGTGCTCGCACCTTTGCTATCTTTGCATCACCGAGATTTGTCCTGTGAGCGGCCGCAGCCAAGAGAGGGCTGCCGCTGCTGAGTGCTCGCACCTTCGCTAACTTTGCATCATTGGGATTTGTTCTGTTGGCCGCCGCAGCTAAGAGAGAGCTGCTGCCGCTGAGTGCCCACGTCTTTATCAACCTTGCACCATCGTGAATCGTCCTGTGGGCCGCGGCAGCTAGGAGAGTGCTGCTGCCGCTGAATGCCCGCACTTGTGTCAGTTGTGCAACATCGTGGATTGTCCTGTAGGCCGCTGCAGCTAAGAGAGAGCTGCCGCCGCTGAATGCCCGCACTTGTGTCAGTTGTGCAATATCGTGAATTGTCCTTTGGGCCGCCGCAGCTAAGAGAGAGCTGCCGCCGCTGAATGCCCGCTCTTGTGTCAGTTGTGCAACATCGTGAATTGTCCTGTGGGCCGCCACAGCTAAGAGAGAGCTGCCGCCGCTGAATGCCCACACTTGTGTCAGTTGTGCAACATCATGAATTGTCCTGTGGGCCGCCGCAGCTAAGAGAGAGCTGCCACCGCTGAATGCCCGCACTTGTGTCAGTTGTGCAACATCGTGAATTGTCCTGTGGGCCGCCGCAGCTAAGAGAGAGCTGTCGCCGCTGAGTGCACGCACTGTGTCCGCTTTGCATTATCGTGATTTGTCCTGAGAGCCGCCGCAGCTAAGAGAGAGCTGCTGCCGCGGAGTGCTCGCACCGTTGCTAACTTTGCATCACCGAGGTTTGTCCTGTGAGCCGCCGCAGCCAAGAGAGGGCTGCTGCCGCTGAGTGCTCGCACCTTTGCTAACTTTGCATCACCGAGATTTGTCCTGTGAGCGGCCGCAGCCAAGAGAGGGCTGCCGCCGCTGAGAGCTCGCACCTTCGCTAACTTTGCATCATTGGGATTTGTTCTGTTGGCCGCCGCAGCTAAGAGAGAGCTGCTGCCGCTGAGTGCCCGCGTCTTTGTCAACCTTGCACCATCGTGAATCGTCCTGTGGGCCGCGGCAGCTAGGAGAGTGCTGCTGCCGCCGCGAGCCCACCACGGAGCTGCACGACGAGAGTCATCGCCACCACCAGCCCGGGCCGCCGCAGCCGCGTGCTGCTGCCGCTGGGAGCCCGCATGTCCCCGAGTGCCCGAATCACTGCGAGTGCACTTTGCGGACCACGGCCACCGAGAACTGGGGTCGCTGGTAGTCCGCCTGTCACCGTCTCCACTTCTTCGAGAAGCTACGTGCTGTGTCCCCATCCAATGGCGGGTATCTGGTGCGCAACGGGTCGCGTAGACCCAAGCCTTGAACTCAGTCCGTGCCCCGTTCTGGTAAATACGAATTGCCTTTTTAAGTCCCTACTGATTTACATGCCTTGTGACTGGTTAAAACGCTTTTGAGAGTCTCGTACTAAACCTTAGATAAAGATACTATTTTTTCAATACCTACTTGAGTTGTGTCCTTTTGTGGTGTCGTTACTGCCTTATTGTGCATGGTCATAAATGCTTCACACACTGCCTCTGAGATAGGCCTAACTGCTCGTGCTACGTTACCACAGGGTGGAGCAGGGGTTATCAAAGGGGGTAGCCCACTTGCCCTGACTTAGGAAGAAGGGTCCCTATTTGGCCATTGGCGCCAGCCATGGCCAACTAGAGACCCCCATTTCTAACATTGGTGGCAGCGGTGGGATCAGGACTTGCATTTATGATCCACGTACGATAACTCGTAGACATCACTAGTGAGTACAGACCAAAGCGCAGACACACGCAGATTTTTTTTTTTTTTTTTTTTCTTCTTCCCTCTTCGATTTTTTTGTGGTTGGTTGTTTTAGTATTGAATTGTTGATCGCAGCCATGAGTACTGCTAATATGGGAAAGCCAACATCCAATGCTTCGGAGGATCTCGCCTTTGAGGAGGAAAGATTAGATACCTATACTGCCAAACAGCTGAAGTCATTTTGTAAGCAGTTCGCAGTCCCCGTGACAGGTCTCTCTAGGAAAGAGGAGTAACACAAGGCGCTGAAGGCCTGGTGGGAAGCGAGAGAGTCCGCTGTGGATGAGGGAGAGAATGCTGGAGGGCAGCAGGATGATGCAATAGAAGGGGGGGGAGATAGAACACCCTCCAATCCAGGTACTAGTGTATCCCAAAGGAGCCTGACCCCTCAAGAGCTGGAGGACAGGGAGAGAGATAGGAGGCATAGTTTGGAGATGGCTAAATTGGAAGGTCAGAAGGACCTTGAGAGTAAGAAGTTAGACATTGAGAAGAATCGATTGTCATTTGAACTTGAGAAAATGAGAATGGAACATGAGAGAATGTTGAGGGAGATAGAGATCAGGGCGAGGAGTGTCCCGGTCTCCCCTCTGGTGGCAGCATACCTTTAGTAACTCCTGAGAGTAGAGTTTATATTCCTAAGGATGTCATTAAGGATTTTCACAAGAGTGAGGATATTGGGCAATGGTTTGCCGCATATGAGATAGCAATGGTGTCCCACCGGGTCCCTGAGCAGGATTGGGGAGCGGGATTGTGGGGGCGCTTTGTGAGTGATGGTAGGGATACCCTGTTGGACCTGCCTGAGGAGAGCAGGATGGTGTATGCCCATATGAAAGAAGCTTTGATGACCCGTTATGGTTTGACCCCAGAGATGTACAGGCAGAGGTTTAGGACCTGTAAGAAGTTAGAGGGTACCACGTGGGTTGAATATGTGTCTTTTTTCTGCAGAGCAATGGATTGCTGGGTAACGTATAGCAAAGTGGAAACTTTCGAGCAATTGTATGATTTGTTTGCGTGGGAGCATTTGTCCAGTAACTGTTTTCCAGAGCTACGCCAGCACCTGATTGATAGCAAGCTGACTAACCCTAGGAAGCTTGCTGAGGAGGCGGACCGCTGGGTGAGCACCCGGGTCTGCAAAGGTTTTGTGGGAGACTTCGCCAGAGGTGGGCAGGGTCCCCAGCAGAAAAGTGGGGGGACAAGGGTAAACAGAGGGTGTTCCAGAGAGGGCCCCAAAGTATATCCCCAGGGAACCAAGCAGTGGTGCCCCAGCCTCCCCTTGAGAAGAAGTCAGTCTCTCCGACAGGTAGGCCTGTTCATAGGGGACCCCTTACTTGTTTCAAGTGTGGTCAAGTGGGCCACCGGTATTATGATCCCCAGTGACCCCAGAGGGACCCCAATGCATCCCCTCGTGCACCACCCCGTGCACCAGCCCGCCAGATTGCCAGTGTAGCCCTGGGGGGGAGGAAGTGGAGGTCCAAGGTGGGTGGGATTCCGTAGAGTTAACCCTTGTCTCGCTAGGGGACTTCGAGAAGGTCCCTAACCCCACACTGCCGACCAACACTCAGAAGTCCCGGCAGTGGGTGACCATCAATGGCCATAGGGTGGAGGCTCTCAGGGACACCGGAGCTAGTGTGACTGCTGTCAGCTCCCGGTTGGTGTCCAAAGAACAAGTTGTCCCCCATGCATTCTGCCCCGTAGTGTCAGCAGACAACTCAGAGAGCCAGTGTGAAGTGGCTCAGGTTCCCTTCGAGTGGGGGGGGTCACAGGAACTCTTCAAGTGGCTGTGAGGGCCACCATGCCTGTAGACTGTCAGTTGGGCAACGATCTGGGCTATGGTGGAGAGAAAGTCTCATTTGGAAATGTTGGTTTTGCCTGAGTGGGCGTGTGTGACCACTCGGTCCATGGCAGCACAGAAGGATGTTCGGGAGGGTCTGGAGCCTGAAAGTATGGCCCAGGCCCCTGCCTCAAAGAGAAGGGGTAAGGGGCGTGGGCAACCGGCCCCCGCGGTTCCCACGGTCCCGGAGGGAGCAGACCTTGAGGGGGATGCCCTGGAACCTACAAGGGAACAAGTGGCCGAAGTGGGGGACCTACCGGAGCTGACCCATTGGCAGCAGGAAGGGGGGCCCTCCAGGGAGGAATTTTGCGAGCAGCAGAGAACCTGCCCTTCTCTTGAGGGGGTGCGGCGACAGGCCGCCGCACAGGCAGTAGGTGACCAGACAGGGTCACATTGGATCTATTGGGAGAATGACCTCCTTTACAGCGAGCCTACGGTTGCTGAGCCTGGGTCAGCCCATGTGCTGGTGGTACCCCAGCGCTTCAGGACCTTCCTACTGGGGTTGGCTCATGATGTGCCACTGGCTGGACATCAGGGGCAGACCAAGACCTTTGAGAGGCTGGTCACCCACTTCTATTGGCCCCAGATGCGCAGGAGCTCAGATGCTCACTGCAGGACGTGTGAGACTTGCCAGGCAAGTGGGAAGAGTGGGGGGAAGATTAAGGCCCCACTACAGCCCTTTCCCGTGGTGAGCACCCCATTCGAGAGAGTGGGCATTGATATTGTGGGGCCTCTGGATCCCAAGACAGCCATGGGCAACAGGTTCATCCTGGTCTTGGTGGACCATGCCACCCGGTACCCTGAGGCCATCCCGCTCAGGACAGTGACGGCCCCCGTGGTGGTACGGGCACTGATGGGGATTTTCTCCCGTGTGGGATTCCCCAGAGAGGTGGTGTCTGATAGGGAACTAACTTCATCTCCAAGTACATGAAGTCTCTGTGGGAGGAGTGTGGGGTAACGTATAAGTTCACCACTCCTTACCACCCCCAGGGTAATGGGCTGGTTGAGAGATTCAACCGGACCCTCAAGGGCATGATTATGGGCCTAGGCGAGCCCATGAGGCGTAAGTGGGATGTCCTCTTGCCATGCCTGCTGTTTGCTTACCGTGAGGTGCCACAGAAGTCCTTAGGGTTCAGTCCCTTTGAGCTGCTCTATGGTCACCCGGTAAGAGGGCCTCTGAGTCTGGTGAAGGAAGGCTGGGAGCAATCTCCCAGGAAACCTCCCCAGGATGTGTTTAGTTACATGCTGGCCTTCAGGAACCAGACACGGCGTTTCAGGAAACTTGCTGAGGCAAACCTGGAAATCAGCCAGGAAGAGATGAAACGCTGGCACGATCAGAATGCCACTCTGATCGAGTTTCAGCCTGGACAGAAGGTTTGGGTCATGGCCCCGGTGGAGCCCTGTGCACTCCAGGATAGGTGGACCGGCCCCTTTGAGGTGGTGGAGCGCAAGAGTCCTGTTACCTACGAGGTAGAAATGCAGTCTCTCAGGAACCCCTTGCGGGTCCTGCATGTTAACCGCCTGAAGCCCCACTTTGAGAGGTCTGAAGTGGGCATGCTCCTGGCCACAGATGCTGGGATGGAGGAGGAGAGCGAGCCCCTTCCTGACCTCCTGTGTGCAGGGGAGCGAGATGGGTCAGTGGAGGGTGTGGTCCTCTCCACCACACTGACCCCGGAGCAGCAGGGTGATTGTCGCAAACTGTTGGGGCAATTCAGTGATCTGTTCTCCCTAATACCTAGTGTCACTGATTGGTGTGTCCATGACGTGGACACCGGGGACAGTCCTCCCATTAAGCACAAGGCTTACCGAGTGACTGACCGGGTAAGGGCCTACATTAAGGATGAGGTTACCAAAATGTTTGCCCTTGGGGTGATTGAGTCCTCTAGCATCCCGTGGTCCAGCCCAGTGGTCCTGGTACCAAAAGCTGCAGCGCCTGGTATCACCCCAGAACTTCGGTTCTGCGTGGACTATCGGGGCCTCAATTCAGTCATGAAGACTGACGCGCACCCCATCCCCAGAGCTGATGAGCTCATAGATCGGTTAGGGGCTGCAAAATACCTCAGCACATTTGATTTGACGTCTGGGTGTTGGCAGATCGCCTTGACCGAGGGAGCAAAGGAGAGGTCAGCCTTCTCCACACCCGATGGGCACTACCAGTTCCGGGTGATGCCCTTTGGAATGAAGAATGCCCCTGCCACCTTTCAGAGGCTGGTCAACAGGGTGTTGGTTGGGCTGGAAGACTTCAGTGCCGCCTACCTGGATGACATTGCGGTGTTTAGCTCCTCTTGGGAGGACCACCTGCGCCACCTCTGGGAGGTATCGATGGCACTGTGGAAGGCAGGCCTCACAATCAAAGCCAGTAAGTGCCAGATTGGGCAGGGTTCTGTAGTGTATTTGGGGCACCAGGTGGGGAGCGGCCAGGTGGCGCCCCTTCAGCCCAAAATTGAAACTATCCTGGCATGGGAACCCCCCAAGACTCAGACGCAGGTGAGAGCCTTCTTAGGACTCACGGGGTACTACAGGAGGTTTGTCAAGGGATATGGCAAGATTGTGGCCCCCTTGACTGAGCTGACTTCTAAGAAGCAGCCAAAGAAGGTAAACTGGACTGACACCTGTCAGAACGCTTTTGACGTTCTGAAGACCGCCATGTGCACTGCACCCGTGCTTCAGGCGCCCGACTTTTCAAAGGAATATGTTGTCCAGACAGACGCCTCAGAGCATGGTATAGGGGCTGTTCTGTCATAGATCAATGAGGAGGGACTAGACCAACCGGTAGCCTTCCTAAGCAGGAGGTTACTTCCCCGGGAGCAGAGGTGGAGTGCAATTGAGCGTGAGGCATTTGCTGTGGTCTGGGCGCTGAAGAAGCTAAGACCATATCTGTTTGGGACTCACTTCCGGGTTCAGACAGACCACAGGCCCCTTAGATGGTTGATGCATATGAGGGGTGAGAATCCCAAGTTGTTGAGGTGGTCCATTTCCCTACAGGGTATGGATTTCACGGTGGAACAGCGCCCTGGTACAGAACACCCCAATGCTGACGGTCTGTCCAGGTTTTTCCGCATTAGTGATGAGAACTCCCAAGGAAATGGTTAGTTCTCCCCACATTTCAGCTGGAGGGGACGCGTGTTAGACCTGGCATCATTGGCGCGAGTCTCCCTTCCTCTTTTCGCTTCTTACCTTTTATGTTAGCTGGATTTAGATGCTCTGGGCGCTGTGCCACTGCCAATCAGTGACACAGCGCGAATGCTCCCGGTGTAAGGATAACTGTATGAAGCAGCTTTTAAAGTATGTCTGTGTAGCATGTTCTAATAGCGAGTAACCCTCCATTTCACTGTTTACTATTGTGAGGCTATCCGTCCTCATAGGCCAGAATGGGCAGGCTGAGTATTGCATGCCCTAATCCTACTTGCCCCCAGGAACCTGATTGGAACGTCGAATTTGATATGTTTAAGCTCAGGACATTGAGATACATCTTTTAGTAAGGATTATTTGCGTAGCCCGTGTTCAAAAATACCTCTGCTAGAAACGAGGTATTTTCTGGCCTCAGCTTTCCTGTAGGCTTTGCTAGCGTGTGTATTGGCCGTCTGGTTTTGGAGCAGCAGGGCCAGCTGGGTCAGACCTGGCTGGAGAGAGAGATCGGCATTTAGCGGAGGGAGAGGGGTGACTCTTTGATCTGAGCAGGGCCTTGCCTGGCAAGGTGAATGATGGCTCCACCTCCCACTGGGCGTCTGATAGCAGACCCCCAGATTCTCAAAGGGCAGGATGTCGCCTCATAAACCAAGTGCTCCCCGACCCCACCGAACTGGTTCTGGCTGGATGCAGTGATTTGTGACGGCCAAGAACAAAGACTTTTTAGGTATAAAACGCTGCGCTGAAACCTGCTTCGGTGTGTTCCTTCTGGATGTCAAGACGAAACTCTGTCCGAGCGGACAGAGGAAAGGACTTTGAAACTTTCACCAAGCTTGCTGAAGAAACTACCCAAGGGCCTGAATTGAGAGTGCCTCCTGTTGAAGTCTCAGGGACATTAGACTTCACCCCGTCAGCCGCCCGAATTCCTTTGATAGGAATTCTGCTTGCAGGTGAGGCCTCAGTCGAGTAATCCGGAACCTCTAGTCCTACTGTGAGGAACGCGGACTGGTAACCCTTGTGAACTCTGTGTGTGGGCCGCCGCAGCTAAGAAAGAGCTGCCGCCGCTGAGTGCCCGCCTTAATTTCACTCTTCAGAACCTTCGCTGAAACTGTGTGGGCCGCCGCAGCTAAGAGAGAGCTGCCACCGCTGAGTGCCCACCTTAATTTCAATCTTCAGAACCTTCGCTGAAACTGTGTGGGCCGCCGCAGCTAAGAGAGAGCTGCCGCCGCTGAGTGCCCGCCTTAATTTGAATCTTCAGAACCTTCGCTGAAACTGTGTGGGCCGCCGCAGCTAAGAGAGAGCTGCCGCCGCTGAATGCCCGCACTTGTGTCAGTTGTGCAACATCGTGGATTGTCCTGTGGGCCGCCGCAGCTAAGAGAGAGCTGCCGCCGCTGAATGCCCGCACTTGTGTCAGTTGTGCAACATCGTGAATTGTCCTGTGGGCCGCTGCAGCTAAGAGAGAGCTGCCACCGCTGAATGCCCGCACTTGTGTCAGTTGTGCAACATCGTGAAATGTCCTGTGGGCCGCCACAGCTAAGAGAGAGCTGCCGCCGCGGAATGCCCGCACTTGTGTCAGTTGTGCAACATCGTGAATTGTCCTGTGGGCCGCCGCATCTAAGAGAGAGCTGCCGCCGCTGAATGCCCGCACTTGTGTCAGTTGTGCAACATCGTGAATTGTCCTGTGGGCCGCCGCAGCTAAGAGAGAGCTGCCGCCGCTGAAGGCCCGCACTTGTGTCAGTTGTGCAACATCGTGGATTGTCCTGTGGGTGGCCGCAGCTAAGAGAGAGCTGTCGCCGCTGAGTGCCCGCACTGTGTCCGCTTTGCATTATCGTGATTTGTCCTGTGAGCCGCCGCAGCTAAGAGAGAGCTGCTGCCGCGGAGTGCTCGCACCGTTGCTAACTTTGCATCGCTGAGGTTTGTCCTGTGAGCCGCCGCAGCCAAGAGAGGGCTGCCGCCGCTGAGTGCTTACACCTTTGCTAACTTTGCATCACCGAGATTTGTCCTGTGAGCCACCGCAGCCAAGAGAGGGCTGCCGCCGCTGAGTGCTTGCACCTTCGCTAACTTTGCATCATTGGGATTTGTTCTGTGGGCCGCCGCAGCTAAGAGAGAGCTGCTGCCACTGAGTGCCCGCGTCTTTGTCAACCTTGCACCATCGTGAATCGTCCCATGGGCCGCCGCAGATAGGAGAGCGCTGCTGCCACCGCGAGCCCACCACGGAGCTGCACGACGAGAGTCATCGCCACCACCAGCCCGGGCCGCCGCAGCCGCGTGCTGCTGCCGCTGGGAGCCCGCCTGTCCCCGAGTGTCCGAATCACTGCGAGTGCACTTTGCGGACCACAGCCACCGAGAACTGGGGTCGCTGGGAGTCCGCCTGTCACCGTCTCCGCTTCTTCGAGAAGCTACGTGCTGTGTCCCCGTCCAACGGCAGGTATCTGGTGCGCAACGGGTCGCGTAGACCCAAGCCTTGAACTCAGTCCGTGCCTCGTTCTGGTGAATACGAATTGCCTTTTTAAGTCCCTACTGATTTACATACCTTGTGACTGGTTAAAACGCTTTTGAGAGTCTCGTACTAAACCTTAGATAAAGATACTAATTTTTCTATACCTACTTGAGTTGTGTCCTTTTGTGGTGTCGTAACTGCCTTATTGTGCATGGTCATAAATGCTTCACACACTGCCTCTGAGATAGGCCTAACTGCTTGTGCTACGTTACCACAGGATGGAGCAGGGGTCATCAAAGGGGGTAGCCCACTTGCCCTGACTTAGGAAGAAGGGTCCCTATTTGGCCATTGGCGCCAGCCATGGCCAACTAGAGACCCCCATTTCTAACACTGCCTAAACCTGGGAAAGACCCCCTGTTATGCAGTAACTACCGGACCATCTCGCTGTTAAGTTGTGACATTAAAATCTTGGCCAAAATCCTGGCATCCCACCTCCGCAAAGTTCTCCCCTCTCTGGTGCACGCCTTGCAAGTGGGCTTCGTGCCAGGCCGATCCTCCAGGATCCACCAGGGCACCCTTGCAAATCCCTTCGGATGCACTCGCCCTCTCACTCGACGCGAAGAAGGCGTTCAATCGTATTAAATGGGGCTATCTATTCAAGGTGTTGGAACACTTCGGTCTCGGTGACCAATTTATTGCCAAGGTGCGCTTACTATATGGCCAGGGCTACCCCCTCTCGCCACTCCTCTTTCTCCTGGCCATGGAGCCCTTGGCTGCTACCATGCATAATTCGGACAACATCACAGGGATACGCCTTCCGGTTGGCGAATCCAAACTGTACCTATAGGCGGACGACACCCTGCTTACCCTCACAGACCTGCACCGCTCACTACCATCTCTGCTCCAAATCTTGATGACTTCTCCTCCCTCTCTGGATTCAAAATCAATTGGGGTAAGAGTGAAGCACTCCCCATTTCGGACGGGACCACGAAGGTGGCTATTCATGGCCTCCCATTCCACTGGCAACCCTTGTGCCTAAAATATCTGGCTATCCTTGTGAATAAAGGCCTATCAGGAATGGTCCAGGACAACCTAAACCCACTGATCACTCAGATACAACGTGACTTCGAGAAATGGAAGATGCTGGGACTCTCTCTGTGGGGCAGAGTGCAGGCTGTCCGCATGGTAACGCTCCTGCACTTTAATTATACAATTGGGATGCTCCCTATGCAGATACCCCTCACTACACTGCGACAGATAGACTCCAGGATCAGAACATTTATATGGGGCTCTTCGAAATCGCGCATAGCCGCATCCAAGCTGCAAGCTCACCGCACTAGCGGGGGACTGGGTCTCACCTCGGTAGAACTCTACGCCCTGGCCCTACACCTCTCCCAGCTCGCATATTTGCTGCCAGAGATTCCGGACACACCATAATGGGTGCATTGGAGCGCCACTTGCTTTCAGCCGAGACAGGGTTATCCGCACTATACGTGACAGGGCCCCAGACACGACATACCAACCACCCGATACTATCCGCTATGTGCAAGGCCTGGTACCGAGTGCACCGACTACTCGGCTCGCACCCCCGGGTGCATGAGAAAGCCCCCCTATGGGGGAACACCACCATACGCATAGGCGGACAGGACCTGTTGTGGCCTGCATGGCAGGCGGCGGGCATCCATACACTCGATCAGCTTATCAGCAATGGCTCCCTGAAAACACTGGCACAATTGAGAGAGGAGTTTGGTCTCCCCGCGGCTCAGTACTGGAAACATACCCAACTGCAGAACTGCCTGAGACAATGCCTAGGGCCTCATCCGTGGTCCCTGCCCACGTCACCGGGGGCAACATATCTCTCCATGTGGGGGAAACATAAAGGGGTAATGTCTGGCCTGTACGGAGTGCTCTCGTCCCATCTCTTCTTGAAACCTCTGTCGCAGACACTATGTACCAGGTGGCAGGCACGGCTATCGGATTCATATGAGGAAGACGAATGGGCGGACATTTTAGAAGCCCTAGACAAGGGCACCAGAGAGGCGTGGATAAAATTCTGCCTTTTTAAAGTCCTACAGGACTGGTACTGGACCCCTCTGAAACTCCATAGAGCAGGTCTTTTACTGCACGCTAACTGCTGGAGATGCCCGACTACCTGCTGCGACACGACACATATCATTTGTGAATGCCCCTCAGTGCAGCCCTTCTGGGAGTACGTGGGCCGGACCTTGAAAGCCTACATGCCTATTCACCTGCCGCTCACCCTCCCCAATATCCTCCTGCACGATATGCAGCAATCACCAGAACTATTGAGACCTCAACGCCACCTCTTTCATACGGCAATAGCCACGGCCAAGCTCTGCATATTGCACCAATGGAGGGCTTCGGTCCCACCCACGCAGGAGTCGTGGCTGGTGGCCATGCTCCAAACCACATCCTACGAATGGGTCATCTACAATTTGCAGGACCAATCCGACCTATTCCTACAGACTTGGACTCACTCCCTTTTTGTGCACAGAGGCGATCGATGAAGACCCTCGACACCACGCAGGGGGATCTGAGCCTCCTCCTGCCCCAGCCCTAGGGCCTGCATTATAGCCACCCCCTATTGCCATCACTTGCAATGTAGCACCTCAGTTATTCAAATATTTATTCAAGTATTTATTTTGCTGCTGCTCCTCTACTCCTTACGCCCACCCCACATAAAACTACAGCACCACAACATCTTCGCGCAGCTGGGGACCCGCGGTCTCCGCTTCTACACCCTCTTTATTACACAACCCACACTTTTCATGATTAGTGACTCCGCAATCCTTATACACGCACCAATCCCATCCCTGCAAAATAGTCGGCGACACAGAGAGACATGACAATTACGGATACCACTCTTTTATCTATCTATTATCTTCCCCCCTCTTCTCCTGCCCTTCCTTTCTATTCTCTTTCCCCCCTTTTTAGGTCTCGGCTAGGCAGCGCATGCGCTGTCTCGTCGAGAGATGCTGTATACACTATAGTGGGGGAAGCTCCACCCACTTTCCGCCCATCTTTTTGATTGGCTTTAATCATGAATGCTGCATTGTGATTGGTGTTTGGCTTGTAAGTCCCTCCTCCTGATGCCTATGTCGTCATTTTGCTCCTTCCGAGGCTATCAACCCCTTTACTTTAAAAACTAATTTGTTCCCGTGGCTCACCCCCTCCACTTTCGCAGTACGTAACTTCTTGGGCTACCACCACCCCCCCTCGCACTCCCGTTTGTGACTTTTTGCCCGCCTGCGCTCCCATTTGAAATGCAATAGAACTCGCGTAAATGCGAGTTCTATTGCATTGCAAATGCTTATTTTTAAAGTAGTGTGTGATGCCTTACATCATACGCATGCGCGCCACATGAACACTTTTCTGGTGCCCACTAGTTAAAAAGTGCACGTCAAGACAATTCAGTTAATTAAGCCAACTTTTTAGTTTACCGGATTTCAACACGCGACAGGTTCAAACATACATTTCTGAAGTGGATGCCTCCGCCGATGAGCCGCCGGCTCCGGCTGCTCGGGCAGGCTGAGATGCTCGGAAGGGATGAGAAGTCCGCCTATGAGACAGGACGCAGCATCTCAACCAAGCGGAGAACGACGTCAGCTGAAGCGATGCTACATTTAATGTAAACACATGTACATGACGCCCGGATGTATGTTCGATGCCTCAGGTGTGCGGTTTGTCACCAGTGATAGATGCCAGGGGTGAAGGGTCGCCTGAGGCCATTGTGAGCGAGAGGGAAGGGCGTCGGTGACAGAAAACGCAGCGATTACAGATGCCAGCTCTGTGTCGGAGGGGCATGCAGCTCAGGGCGGGGGCGCCAGCGCACAGAGGCCTTCATGTAATGATCTATGCGCCTCGCAGCCTGCCTGTGCCAACGCAGCCAGGACACGAGAGAGGGACCCCACCCAGCTTGGGACATTGGACTAAACACCGGTGTATGGCACGATAAGAACATTCGTAGTCAGCCTGCTTCCTTTTGAGAAGCGCCGCACCATGAATGAATGAATGAATGAATGAATACACCCGCAGAGCACAGCTCTCCTAAATGTCCCACTGCGACCCTAGAAGCAGTGATGAGAAGTACTGTTACTATAAATGAATGACTGAAGGGCATTGTAGATCACAGCTCACTGTTACTTTGAATGAATGATCGAATGAGTAGACCAGTAGAGGGCAGCTCTGCAAACTATCCCATTTCATGTATAGAAGCACTAATGCGAGTTACTGCTACTTTGAATAGATGTATGAATGAATGAATGGCTGAAGGAAGAGACTTGAAGAGCACTGCACTGCGAATATAGAGGCACTACTGACAAATACTGCTACTTTGAATGAATGAATGGATGGATGGAGATAGCTGTACAGCTCAACCCTGCCCGATGTCCCTAAGGAAGTATACCACACCACTGAGAAGCACTACTATTGAAAATGAATGAATGGATGCATGATTGATTGAAGGAATGAGTGACCGAACGACTGGCCTGCCCCGTTGAACAGGTCGCAGTATTGCGGGAAATGTTGATACTGTGAATCAATGAAGGGTTGAGTGATTGGAAGAATGAATGAATGTGACAATTAGTGCAGGGCAGCCCTTCAGGCTGATTCCTTGCACTCACAGATGCATTGCCAAGAAGTGTTTCTCCGCTACTGAATGAATGCCTCAATGAATGGACGGCCGCTGTAGAGGCGTGTCACCTCGCAGCACTAGTGAGAGGTGCAGCACTAACAATGAATGAATGAATGAACGAATGGGCTCGTACATCACATCTGCTTCATTGGCAAAATAGCAGAATTGTTGGAAAGTGGTGGCGCTGTGAATGAAGAAACTTGTATAGCACACCCCTATGAACCGCGGAACAGAAAGAGCCATTTAAAGATCTGTGGAGAGCCCGTCGCCGCAGTCTTTAACAGTGACCTGCAGACTGGAAGGAAAGGTGCCATCTTTCACCAGGACCCCCCCACCCCCACCCCGGGCTGTGCTCTTCCTACGGGAGCCTGGCAGACTCAACACGGACGGGCTCATTTGTGCCGGTGTCACTTGTTCAACACTGCGTTTTGATATTAGACGACCTGGCAAGGTATGACCGAAATGTAGCCAAGGATTTTATTGTAATGTTAATTGCTAACTATAGAAATATCACATCCTAATAGGCCGCGTGATAGATTATGATTAATTCCTAATTGAAAGTGATGAAGTACATTGTCATGGAGCCAAGTGCGGCTTGAACCTCGCTGGAGAATTCATTCTTCCAAAATGTATACTTTTAACTCTTGAAAGGTTCCAATCTTCTACTGAATGGTTCAGTATGTTGGTGTTTCTGTGTTTTCTCGCCAGCATATCCATGTAAAAAATGACCACATGTATTCCGTCATACAGACGTCTTAAAGTGTTGTGCTGTTCAGTATTTTCTGCAACGTGAACACATTTTCCTTCCCCCCCCCCTGCCTTAAAGCCCTGCTCGCCGCTATCTGTGCCAGTAGACAATGTCTCACCAATGCTTGCAGACTTTCGCAAATATGAAAGAGTGCACGCTGTCTTTCCAAAAACAATTCCATTTTTGTACATGTCAAGCATTGGAGAACTGGTGAGGGGACTGAATTGCAACCTCGAGCTTTAACAAGCATTGAAAATGCAATAGGTCTCGCCTTTCATTAAGTTAAAGCCATTTGCTTTGCTAATGGTATTGTATAGCAAAGCAAATGGCTTTAACTCAATGAAAGACGAGACCTATGCATTTTTAATGCTGGTTTCCTCTATATTCTTACCCCCTTCACCCCTCTGCCCCTCCACCGCCCTCCCTAGCCCCTCCCCTCGGCACACCGACAGGATCTCGTGGGCTCTTGCCCCTCCCCCCACTCACGGCGCTTCTACTTTGGATGGTGACCAGACGGCCCCCACCCACTTCCAAAAACTGAAGGAGACCGCTGAGAGTAGAGAGACTATTATGACACCACGGAGGATGTGCCCACCAGGGGATAACGGGGGAACAGTGACAGAGTCAGGGGGTTCGACCCCCCCCCCACCACTCCCTACGACCCTTCTTCCCAGCGGATGAAACCCGACCCAGCCCAGCACCATGGCATCCAGCCTTTTCTGCGCTAGCCAAAAACTGGAGTTGCTCATAGCAGCTCCTGTAATGCTTGTAGGACATCATACTCAGGCAAGCCGCCCCTCTAACATTATCATCCCTTCCGGGATACCCCCCCTCTCTTCTTAGACCCTGATAGGATGCTAGCGGCCCGGATAAGACCCATGCAAGTAACTCGTCTGCTATGACATCGTGACCCCAAAGGCGCCAAGAAGCACCCAACGATCCTGGCACGCGACCCCCGGCCCGTAGAGATTAACCCCGCAAATGAAGGATCGCAACAGCTCAGAGTAAAAGGTACAAGAGCATGCATATTCCCCAGGCACGCCAATGCCCCTCCTCCATCGTCCCCCCCTTTCCCCCAACTCCACCCTCCCTACTCCACCCTCCACACCAGGTTAGCACTGTTTGTTTTTTTATATAGGCCAGTTATCAAACACCTGAGGCTTCCCCTCATTGCTGTAAATTGGAGATAATATACCGATGACTGAAATTCATTATTGCGTACTCACCTCTCCTGTGTATTTGATGTGAAAATTCAATAAAGAATTACGACAGAAGAAACAAGAGTTTGAGCTATTGTCATTGTAAATGACGATGCCTTTTATTTATGTGTTTTGAAAACCTGCAAGCGATGGGTAAACACGCACTTTGTACTTCTAGTCCTTGCTTACGCGAAGCAAGACTGGCAGTAAAAGAGGCGCAGTTACTGGCAGCCTCGCTTCTCATAAGCAATGACTAGAAGTTCAAAGTGCGTGTTTACACACCGCTTGCAGGTTTTCAAAAGACATTAATAAAAGGCATTGTCATTTATAATGCCAATAGCTCAAACTCTAGCAAATGCGAGACCTATTGCATTGCAAATGCTTGTTTTCTTTACTTTTAGCCATGTTGCAACATGGCTAAGAAACTTTGGCAAAGCCAAAAGTTCTCACATAGAGAGGACCTATTGTCTTTGTCAAATGATTCACCCTTCACAGAGCGGTATTTTTTTAATGCTCCGTGCAATGGATGAATTGCAGCTGGAAAGAGCTACAGGTGCCCCATCAGGGTCTCTTGAAAGCAAGACTCCTGCTGGTTCTTTTGTGATGTTTTGGCTCATTACATCTTCGCACAATGCATTTATTTCAGGTTACAGATAGTGTAGTGAGTTAAACTATCGCCACTGAAACATGCAGTGATATGAAGGTCACATGTTTCAATCCCCACAAGGCCATCTGAGCCTTTCTTCCTTCTGAAGTCGGAAAATTGATTAACTAACTTCGGTAAAAGAAACACTTTTTATTTGCGGCACTTGGACACTACAGAAGTGCAGTGCGACGATATGTTCACATTTTTAACTTTTTTACTTTTCTGTATTTGCATTGAATGCCGTGAATGTCACAGTTTGGCAGCGGTTGTGTCTGTGAGTGTGTCAGTAAACGTGAAGGCTCACGTGGTGGTGAGGTAAGTGGGAAATCCCCAAGGAAAGCAATGTGTTAGTTACTTATCTAGTGTTTTTTGTGAATGTATTTTTTTGGCAAGGTGTAGTTTGGGAGCGTTTTTGTGTCACAGAGTTTCAGAGTGATTCCTTCAGCAGGGACTTAGTTCCTTTTATTGAGTTTAGGAGTCTTACAAGCAGTCTTGGTTGTGAATGTGTCAGAATTCAAGGCAGAGTGTCTGAGTTCTGGCGACTTTCAGTGAGTTTGTGACGGTTTGTACAAGTGACTAGCAGGGTTTGCCATGAAAGTATAGTCGTCTTAAATATCAGCTGCAAACCATGGACCTACTAGTGCCAACAAGTGAACTCGTGTGCACTGCCTGAGAGTACTGGAGGCCCACCAGCTTTATCCTAGGTGCAGGGTATATCATGACAGAAACGGGAGTCCTTTCAAGTGCCAGGAAGTCCTTCAGCTGCGTTCCATATGCACTATATATATTTAGAAAAAAAGTACACTCCGTGTGTAATGTCGGCGGCCACAGGAAGTAGTCTTTTGAAGTAACACCGAGCCATTCAGCTGATTTTTGTTTGTCACTTCACACATACCTTAACAGTCTCGCGGAAGTGCACGTCGTGTCTCAGCTGTATTCTATTTGCAATAGGAAGAAAAAACCAGAGAACTCGCACTTTTCAGAGTGGTTCGAAGAGTGCACTCGGTAGAGCTGCGCAGGGAAAGCCGTTTGATTTTGGTGTAAATAACGCCTGTGCAGAAAAGGTGCCAGACAGCGCCCCTTGTGCACGGTCACTTTGGGTGACCTTAAATACGAGAAATATGGGGATCGGATTAGACGACGGGATGTGGAGTAAGAAGCTCAAGGAGGGCGAGGGGAAGAACCTGTGGGAGGGGGGGGGTGGGGGGGGGGAGGAGGTCGGTAGAAGGAGAGATCGTCGGCATTGAATGGCGGAGAACACCCGCGCGCCAAATTAATTAAATACATAAACCTAGTGCGGCCGCTAAAGTTAGTGGACCGCGTTCTAAATTAAAATAAATAAAGAAGCGCGAGGACTGTGAGCTAATGGAACAAGCTGCCGAACACAGACACGCCGTGAGCGTGCACATCAGCTGTCCGGGCAAGTGCACATCAGAACGCGCCATGAGCGTGCACATTTGCTGTCTGGAGATCGCCAGAAAAGACCAGCGTGACGTGAGCTCTGGGGACACGCTGCAGGGCATCGCGTGAAGCATGGCGGAACGACGGTAAGGTGGGGGTGGGTGGGGGGTGGCTGGCGCATGGCTGACTGACACTGGAGGGGGTGCAAGGACAGCTTGACACTGGAGGGGGTGCAAGGACAGCTGGGGAGTGCGTGCAATGCGGCTGGAGAGGACGGAAGGGGGACAGGAGATGTGCACATCGCGTGCCTGTACGTGCGTGTTCACATTTCCAGTCCGGCCTGCGCGTGCACAGCTCCTGTCTCCCTTCCGAAGCAAGTCAGTGACAATAGATCTCGCTAGCGACAGCGCTTCGCGCTGCGTCGCCAGGCGAGACCTAAAAAGGAATGTAGGTTAGAATATAATCTAATTGTTGAAAAACTAATGCCCTGCGGGCGTGTCCACCATTCCAATATCCAGCCTGTTGGGGGTCTTGAAAATATCTATGGTTGTACAGACAGTAACCCTAAATTAGGCTCCGAGTAAAACATGCCTCCACTCTATGACGGCTCACTTAATAGCAAGAAGGTCCTTTTCCATATTTCCCACTGAGACACAAAGAGAAAATATCTGAGAAAATAGATCGATCAGTTTTTAATATATTGTAAAATCATATTTATTGATATTCAGAATGGATTGCATTTTTATTTCACATGATAAAATGTGGATTTCACATTGGATATCTGGAACTACACTAATTCTATTCACCACCCAATACTCAGGATGTGGTCCGGATCGCCTTCTTTTCACAGCTCCAGCTGTTCCTGGCGATGCAGTCTTCGGGTTGGATCTCTTTGCTTCTGAAGGTCCCACAGCTGCCTCCACGTCCCTGGTCTTTCAGTGCAAGGCTAGTAAAAAATTAAAAATTTAGGAGATATAAGTATGTACAGTAATGAATTAATGGAATGATGTTTTTCTGTTGTGTGATGCCAATGACTTGTCCATGGATTCTGCACACAATCCCATGTATGAAGCTAATCCATAGTGCAGTCAGGAGCATAGAAGCTAAAATCAACGAGGTAAGAGGGATCAGCCCTTGTGTGTCAATGTAAGATGGACGGAACATCCAGGCATAGGAGACAAAATCACATCTGAGTGAAGGGACAGTTTCCACTGAGGAGTTTATTCCAAACTACCAAAAATTATTTCAGGTCTCACCTTCTGTGGGACCTAGAGGATGTGCCAACAACATTTGGAATTTCAGTCCAGGGGTGGTTTTGCTCCTTCCCTCAATATGAAGAGCAGCGCATCGGCCAGACATTCACTTACTCCCTTTCCCTCTGAATTAACCCTGTAAATAAACTCTTTATTGAGCATCGAGAGCAGAGTCACTGTTAATTGGTGTTTATATAACGCGTAATCACCTGCAGGTCTCTTAGCGCTTAGTGAAATGTGGAGTCCATCTTTAGTTCTATTGAATTAAAATGTCATTGCACTGGAGTGTGCAGTCATGTAAGAAGGGAGCTGTGGGCACTTATGCAAGTAATAAAAATGGGTACCTGCTGCCCTTGATGGGTACTAAAAAACATTGGTAATTCAAAAGCAGTAGGCCCTTCACACTCCATTGCCACTGCACTTGTTGCACTAATGATAGCGAAGTCCGTACTTGTATGCAAGTGTTATATGGTGTTATGTGGCCCTTAAATACATTGTCGACATTCCTAAGTTAGCATGAGTTTGCTTGCCCTATTCTGCTGCTTTTGCGCACGCCTCTGCTAGAGTTTGTTTTTGCGACACTTTGCCTCTGCCCTGTGCATGATAACAGATTGTTTATTAAGTTCTCAGCTTTCCCTTCAATTCTGTCTGAACATAATGTGCAAGGTCGATCAACAATGTCTCTTGTTATTCTGTTCTGGTCAGTCCCTATTACCTAGACAAAACATGTTACCAACAGCTGCAATATGGAAGAATCGTGCTATGATATAGCGTTGTTGCATGTTTTTAAAACACACTTGAAGAAAGCCGTTCCATGGAGCTGAGCTCTGCTGTTCCTATGATGTAAACCTTTGCATTTAGGCTTTCAGGTAGGGGGTCTGCTAACAACGCCTAGAGATCTTCTGTTATATAAAATAACTTCTTACTGCCAAGGGGAGGGTGATTAGGCCTAGAGTTTTTGCCTTTTTCACAGTCTTTATAAAATGACGACTCCTTTTGTATTCTATGGTATTGTAACAATGCTAATGATGCTAGCTTTATGCATTTTGTTGCTGGTCGTGGTTCGCATACTGTTTTATGAATCACTATAGTCAAAATAAACATTTTGAACTTATTTAGTGACTCTGATTATTCTTATTGTGGACAAGTACGAGAGAGCGAAAGATTGCCTTGTTCCGGCGATTCCTGAGGTGAATCGGGAGTGCTCGTGTTCTGGGTTGTCTAAGCATTCGTAGCTTCTTACTATTTATAGGAGACCGAATGAGACACTATTGCTAGTCGGTTGGAATTTTGGGTACTAATGTGGTAGGAGGTACACCCCTATTTACTGAAGTCCTGTTTTCTTGTGCATAGTTCTGTGTATGTGCAGAATCCCCGCAACATGGCGCCGCCAACGTTTGGTCTGGTTCTTATCTGCGAGATGCTTGAGTAGTGCTCGTGCTGGTCCACAATCCCCTCACTTCTGTTTCCGGAGACAGCTGTGATGGAGTAAACTCCTATATTGACATTTTTATAGGTTTATTCAAGCTTGAAGTTTTAAAAGGTATTTCTTTTCTTATAGCCCGTGTTTGCACTGCCTCTCTTTAAGTTGTTCTACTGTCTTCTCTATAATGGCTGCAGTTGATATTCCGGCTCACAGCAGAGCCGCGCTGATGGCGCACTTGACTCGTTACGCAGTTCCTGATGCTGGGCCGCGCTTATTTTCATGGTGGAAGCCGATCCGGCTCACAAATTTGAAGTATTTTATTCTTCGGTCACCTTACCGGCGGTGGATGGTACTGATAATATGTTTCACACATACACTCCCACTGCTGTTCCTCAGCAATATCAGCCTTATAGAGCTCTTGAGATTCCGCTTACAGCTTGGCAACACCGTATATGGTTTAATGGCACCCTTCCTCACCCATTAACGGCCGTCCGTTTAGGCCCTTTATCTATAGATGGGGCCACATGGCCCGTTTTGGCTGGGTTTACCCCACACCCACGTGCTTTTACAACTGCCACTCAAGCAGACCTCCGCGTCTTACACACTTCGTTAATACGCGTATATAGAGCTGTAATACAGTACATAACCTGCACCGTCCAAGTGGGACCACCTGGCGCTGCTGTACAACCTGCGGGTCCTGGTGGTGTGACCATCAGTCCCCTTATGGTTAATTCTGTCATGGGCAAGCGCCCACAGAATAAGGATGAATTCCCTTATTGGCTTGCCGAGAAATTTGGACAGATAGAAGCTGTCTTTCCTAATACCACTCCTGTGGAGAAACACAGGATCTTAACTATTAGTTTACCTAAAGACTTAATTCCCGAATTGGCTGATTGTAACACCTGGGGCAGGGTGTTTGCAGTGTTATATTCTATGTGTTTCAGCACTTCCTCCATGACCATACTCCCCACTGTGATTAAGCGCGTTCAAGATGAACACGGAGACGAAGCGGCTGTCGAGCTGGGATTGAGCTGGGATGTTCGACATGGTTGCTGATATGATTCTTGCGAATGTCAAGGGCGATGCTGTTAGCTTTCAAGTAGCAAACCGCTTAGAGATGGTTGCAGAGGCTGACAAACCACGAGAATTACCTAAGGTAATTGCAAAGGCTTATAAAACCATAGGCCGCAATAGTCTGGGAAATAAGCCTACAACTCAAACACAAACGCAGTCTCTAAATCAACAGAAAGCCCATCCTGATAAGGATGGGCGCCCTTTCTTTCCTAAAAAGAATTGGCAAAGAACTAAAAAACAAGGTTCACAACAGCAGAAGCAGGGTTCGCGTGCAAGTTCACCTACCCCTGAGGCTTCTGAGCGTACTTATGACTTGCGCGACCGCGCTAAAATTAAATCTCCTGATAGATTTTAGGTTCCTGATCAGCGTTCTCCTCGTTCTTTACAGGAAACATCAGGCTCACAAGCCGGTGGAGGTGATCGCCAGGATCGAGGTAGAAGTCAACCTGTGTCACAAACTCATGAACAGCCTCGACAGTTTGAGGTCAAGGACAAGCAGGGTGATTTCCCTCGTACCCGACCTCCTTTTCAAAAGAAAAAAGTTGCCGCTTTAACAGCGAGATATGCCACAGATGGTGAGAACGCGACTCCTCGATTGGACATGGGCAGTGACTCTGCTCGACAGTGCGGCATAAGTTACCATAGTCAGGGAGGCTGTGCGTCTCCGTCTGGATGCGACAGCAACTGACAAATTCGTTACCATTGAGACTGCGGATACCCGGGTTGCCCCCCCCCCCCCCGGAGAGACTCGACAAAGTCATTTTCCGAATTGAAGGTGATATGCAGCGTCCCATTAAGGCGGTTTTCTGGGAGAATCTGACCGCTTCATATGACATTTTGTTAGCGGAGAGGGATTGGCCTCCTCCCTTTGTGTTAGCCTCTTCTCGAGGGGAAGATGTGATACTTCCGAGTTTTTCACGTTGTGTCCCTGAGGACCAAGCGCAGGTTTTCGCGGAGGAATTGGCTTTGGCCCTGGCCCAAGCGTTGTATCGCAATCAGGTGGGTTGGAATGTTGAATCACGGGCTCATGAAATACCATTGCGCTCCATGCCACAACCTCAATATCCCATCAAGCGTGCAGCAAAAGCTTCCGTTTGTGACATTGTAAGACAGTTGGAGTATCAGGGAGTAATTGAGTCATGTACATCATCTATGAATAATCCTCTCTTTATGGTCCCTAAACCGGATGGTTCATTTCGGATTGTATTGGATTATAGAAATTTGAACAGCCATTGCCGCACCTTTGCGGTACAAAACACACACAGCTCAGCGCTGGTGAATAATCTTGTTCGTAAAAAATACAAAACAACACTTGACATTTCCAATGGCTTCTATAGTCACAATCTCGACCATGTGAGTAGTGACATGACAGCATTCAGTGCCGTCGGAAATCAGAAACAATTTACACGATTGCCTATGGGGTATAAGAATAGCCCCGGGGCATTTGCGGCGCACATTGTGTCTTTGTTGCATGACATTGACCCTGAGGCCTTGTCGTACGTTGATGACATCTATTTGACTGACGACGACCTTGCGCCGCATCTTGACCGAGTCGACCACATAATATTGTCTTTTGCCGACTATGGTTATAAGTTCAATTTTGCAAAGTCACACATTGCCCATTTGGCAGTGCTCTTTTTGGGCTATGAGCTCAATAACGAGGGAAAGGGTTTAGCACCTCACTTCCTAGAGAAATGTGCACATTTGCATCCACCTTCATCATTGAAAAAGTTACAGTCCCTGCTGGGTTTTTTTAATTTCGGGAGGACTTACATTCCCGATTACGCCCAGCATATCAAACCGCTTTATGCGTTGATACAATCTAAGTTTTCATCTGCCAGCTGGCTTCTGGAACATACTTCCGTTCTGCAGTCTTTGCAGGCGGATTTGCTTGCGACTAACTTCTTAATGACTCGTGATAACACCACCAACCTCGTAATACGTATCGTTTCACGAGCAGTGGGTTTCACATACTTAACATTCAATGAAGGAGACACAATACCTATTGCATACAAATCACACTTGTACACTGCGGCTGAAATGCATTTTTCCTCTGTTGAAAAAAATCTTGACGGCAGTGCAGATGGCGATTCTGAAAGAACGCTCAATGGCGCAGGGCAAACGCATTCTTATGGTCACCCCCTTCCCTGCTTTGGAAGCGGTGACTAAAGCAAGTGTACCTAACTCGAAGGCACTACACCAACGTTGGATTCAGTGGGCTACTTCCTTGACATCTTCGGATGTCACGTTTGTCTTTGATCCTTCACTTCAGACTCAGGAGTTTTTACAGTATGAATTTGTCCATCCTCCTCCTTTGTCGCTTCTTCCTCTGAGTGAATACAAATGCATCATTTATACCGATGGCTCGGCGCAACCGGCCACGGATTCCAAACATGCTTATTCAGCGGCTTGCGCTATTGTAGCTGGCTCCATTGTAGATGGGGAGTTTAAGTCTTCCATTATGCACACTCAGGCACTAGGTGACTTTACAGCGCAATTGGCGGAGCTGCGTGCTCTTGTTCTGGCTCTCAAGTTTGCTGATCCTCTTGTGAATACTCTTATTGTGTGCGATTCTTACTATTGTGTCCAGTCGTTCCATGACAACTTATTCTTTTGGTCTCAAAATGATTACCGCAATTCTAAAGGCAGCGCAATTAAGCATAACACGCTTTGGGTTCGAGTGGCAGATCTTAAACAACGTCTGCCTCTCACACACATTATTCACACTCTTGGCCAACAGCGTGTCGGAACGCACGCTCTTGGTAATTCTTTGGCTGATGAAGCAGCCAAATCTGCAGAAGCCACGTGTTGCATAGCAGCAGTTACAAGATCCATGACTAAGATAGATGATAAGATTCTGGCAGCGGTCGCTGCAACTAGGGAGGGAGGTAATTATCCTTCAGGTTTCCCTTCTAAGTACTCATATCATGTAACTCCCGAATAGGTTCCTTATGCTACCATTACTTCGGTTGGGGATCGGCTGATTCCCAACTCAGACCGCAGACAAGGTTTGATCAAGGCCGCACATGAAGGCATTGCTTCGGCCCATGCTGGTGTGTCGGCAACAGTCTCTATTCTTCAGCAACGTTACTGGGGGCGTGGTTTATATAAACAGACTCATAACTATGTTCTTTGATGTGATGTTTGTCAACAAATCAAGGCTTCTACGGTCCCACATCTGCCACAAACTCAGCTACGTATTTCTAATAGACCTTTTGGCTGTGTCTATCTTGATCACTGCTTTTCAACATTGGCGATATACTTATGTGGTAGTATCCAAACCCGGAAGAAGTTCGTTAGGGCAGGTAGGCCGTCTTTTTCCTTTTCGATTTTAACACATCAGTTCAGCATTATTTTCGAACTACCGCATAAGTATATTGCCTATGTTGAAAAAGCCGATATCCTATAAGTACAGCTGAATCACACGCTATACCTGACTGCCTCTTTGATGATGGCTCAATCCTCAGAGCAATGCTGATTTTTAATCTACATATTCGGTGGCCCTAACGAACGACAGAAAACTATGACACACTAATCTAAGAAGGTTATCCTGTTTTATTTTTTGGTTGAGCTTCCGCCCTCCATATCAAGTGGCATAAATTCAAGAAAAGTCCTGATATCCACAAAATGTCAATAGACCTGTTGAAAACTTTGTCCTGAAGAAGGTGAAGAAATTACGCTTTCACCGAAACGCCGCGTCAACTGTTTTTAAAGTGTTCCTGTTTATTCACTGTAAAGTACAATTAATGTATATGCATCTCCAGTGTAGAGATTTTTAATATTGAGATATATCTTGTTTTATTATATTTTTTTATCTGTTAAAATAAATTGAATGAAGGTTCACTATTGTTTTATTAGACCCATTCTACACTGATTTGTTTATTTGCTGTTCTTTGTCTGTTGCTCAACACCTGATCCATATTGAGGGACATCTATAGTACAATACAAAGTTGGTTATTCCACCCTTTATTAGGGACTTTGTGTGTTTTTTCCTTCAGTATTACCCCGTCCCTTTTATAAAATTAGGGTACCTCCCCCTTGTTTTTGACTTTTTACCAATGAAACACCAGTGCTGAGCTTTCCATCCCGTGACAGTGACATCATTGCCGGGCTTCCCATTCCCTGACATCAACACCAGTGCTTAGCTTCCCATCCCATGACAGTGACACTAGTGTCAAGCTTCCCATCCCCTGACAGTGACACCAGTGCTGAGCTTCCCATCCCCTGACAGCGACACCAGTGCCGAGCTTCCCATCCCCTGACAGTGACACCAGAGCCGAGCTTCCCATCCATTGACAGTAACACCAGTGCTGAGCTTCCCATCCCCTGACAGTGACACCAGAGCCGCCGAGCTTCCCATCCCCTGACAGTAGTGACACCAGTGCTGAGCTTCCCATCCCTTGACAGTGACACCAGTGCCGGGCTTCCCATTCCCTGACATCAACACCAGTGCTTAGCTTCCCATCCCCTGACAGTGACACCAGTGCTGAGTTTCCCATCCCCTGACAGCGACACCAGTGCCAAGCTTCCTATCCCCTGACAGCGACACCAGTGCTGAGCTTCCCATCCTCTGACAGTGACACCAGTGCTGAGCGTCCCATCCCCTCAAAGTGATATCACCTGCGAGATTCATAGATACTCCCAGTACGACACATAACCATAGACGGATTGTGTCATCAAAACAACAGCCAGACAGCACAGCTGTATGGTAATACTATAGGCTGAGACTGATGTCCCCTATAGATATCAGGTGAAATTGTGCCCAGAGTTCGATTGTCTTTTAATGCATTGAGAAATATCAAGTTGCAAATATCATAATTATTAATATTGTGTCAAGGATATCTTAGAAAAAAAATATAGTGTCACGGAATATTGTTGTCAAGAATATTTCTTTGTTAGGTATTTAATATAATTTTAGATGCTATACTATACTTTAATATATTTGACTTAAATATATTTGTAAATAATATTGTTTTTTACATTATTATGTTTTAATATCAGTTAAAATATTAATTTCAGTTTTTAATATTGTTAGTTCAATCTCTATCATTTTTTCAATCAAAGTTTGAAATTTAACTCCTTAACCGCAGCGCAAATTCCGCCGCGGTGCGGGTGTTCTATTGAGTGGGTGGGGCCGCGTCGGCCAACGGACGTGCGCAGCACTACCGAGGTAGTGCTCGTGACGGCCGTTAGCCGACGCGCGCACGCAAGGGGTTACATTTTTTTATTTATTTTTAAGTTAAATGACTATTTTATAATGTAGCAGGTTTTTGGGTTTATAAGGGATTAGGGTGGGAAGTAAAATAAATTATAAATAATTAAATCTTATTGATAATTAAATTTGTATTGTAAATGCATTTTGTATGTCTTCATTATTACGTAAATTATGTAAATTGTTTTACTTACTAAGTATTTATAGCATAAATATACGTTTATTTTTTATTTTTAATGTATATTAAAATGTTTACATTTTTGCTATTTTTAGTAGCGGGGGACTGGGTGTCATGAGCGGTGGTTACTCACTATGCCGACACTCCCAGGAGCAGAACGACGAGATTTTCCAAATTCCACCACTGGTTTTCCCACAGCCACCTACTCAGTAATTACCAGCGGCCGTGTGAACCCCGCTGGGGGAAAGGGGAATGGGACAGAGAAGAGACTGCCTGGTCTTTGGCGCTTCCACCTCCTTCTTACTTCTGCATTCCGTTCTGTTCTTTTCTTACACCCTCTCTATCGTCTAGCAACTTGTGGAAGCACTGCAACAGAAGAACACATAATTACTAATTCCCTTCTACTTCCCCCACTCTCCCACTCTCCCCCTTTGGCTCTTTCCTTACCCAGAGTGTCTAAGGCTTTCGCTCCTCTTCTATTCTTTCAAATGCGATTTTTTAATTCCTCTGAGCTCTGTATGGCAATGATAATTTGATACTTTAAAACATTATAGACTTTCTTATTTTCTCTCTTTCATTCCTTTATTCTCTCACACACTCTGCCTTACTTTCTCTTCTTCGTTAATTCGCTTCTGTTTTGTTCCGTAGGTACTTCAGAAATCAAAGCCATCAACAGGACGACGAAGGAAGGTCAGGAACTGAGATTCTGGATGGTGAGTATGGTAATTCTTTTAAACTTCTGCTTTTATTTCTTTCTATTTATTTTTCCTTCTAACTTATAATTTTCTCTTTGCCTTTTACCTAACTAACTAACCGACGAACCGAAACGCTCTATCCTACGCCTAAGCCTAGCTCCCAAAACTACTCTATTTCTACCTAACTAGAAGTCTGTCTTTTCGCTACTTAACCCAGAAATTCCGTTGGTGAAGTGCGCGGTTCCACAATCAACCGGCGCACTTCACAGCTGGTCCAGACCTCGCGCTCGCGTCCAGGAGCGCAAGACTAGACCAGCCACTGCCTCTGCGGTCCTCCCTGTTGGGAGTACAGGAAGAAATGACCGGCTGTGCGCGACGATCACCCTTTTGCGAGCGGGTGATCTCTTAACAACGGGCTCATTACAAGATACGGAGGAGCACTGGAGAGTCTTTGCTCCTTTTTCCAGCACCCTGACAGTACCCCCCCGCAAGATTAAGCCTCCGGGCTGAGGCTTGTGAGGATACTGTGAGTGAAAATTTTTGGTTAATCGGGGAGCATGAACATCTGATTGTTCCACCCAAGACCTATTCTCGGGGCCAAAACCCTTCCAAACTACGAGATAGAAAATTTTACCTCGAACAGACTTGGAGTCTAAGATTCTTTTAACTTCAAATTCTTCTTGTCCTTCTACTAAAATGGGTTCTCTACTCCTCAACTCTTTCAAATGGGGTGAAACCTTTTTAGAAGGGAAACATGAAACACTGGGTGTATCTTCAGCTGGGGAGGCAGTTTTAGTTTGAAAGTCACAGGATTCACTATTTGTTCCACAGAAAAGGGACCTACAAAACGGGGTTGGAATTTTCGATTTCCTTTAAGTTTGAGATTCTTGGTATTTAACCAAACCCTGTCCCCTACATGCAAATCTGGCTCTGGCCTTCTCTTCTTGTCTGCACTTTGCTTGTAGCATTCTTTAGCTTTCCTTAAGTTCTTAGTGGCAGACTCATGTACCTCACTAAGATGTTGTACAAAATCTTGAGCCGCTGGCACCAACACTTCTTGAGAGGAAACCACAGAATTTGGATGCCTTCCGTAATTCAAGTAAAAGGGGAAAAACCAGTAGAGGCATTCTTTGCATTATTATGCGCAAACTCTGCGGTCCAAAGAAGATCGGGCCACTCTACCTCTTGATCCAAAAGAAACAGCCTAAGATACTTTTCTAACTCTTGGTTTGCCCTTTCTGTTTGCCCATCTGTTTGTGGATGAAAACTCGTTGAATAACGCGTTTCAATTCCCAAACCCTTAGTGTAGGCCTTCCAGAAATGAGATAGAAATTGAGACCCACGATCTGTGATCAAAACCTTGGGTATGCCATGTAACTTAATCACACTTTGGTTGAATTGAGTGGCAATTTGTCTTGCAGATGAATTCCCTTTCAGGGCAACAAAATGCGACATTTTGGAAAAGGTGTCTACCATAACTAATACAGAACTGAATCCTTGACTAGAGGGTAGTTCTACTATTAAATCCATGGTTACTGTGTGCCAAGGATATGGTGGGGTAGGTAAAGGTCTCAATAACCCTTGAGGAGCCCGCTTATCTGTCTTCCTCATTGCACAAGTCCCACAGCCTTCCACATGAACTCGAACATCAGCAGGCAACCCAGGCCACCAAAATTGTCTCTTTAACAACTCCTCAGTTCGATGGATTCCTGGATGACCAGCCAACGGATTGTCATGGCAGTCGATCAACGCTTGCTGTTGAAGTTCTTGAGTTGGTAAATACAAGGCCTTGGAATGAAATGGTACTCCATCGATAATCTCCCGAGCTGGATCCTTCAGAGCCCAACTTTGCATTTCTTCAGAAGTTAAGACTTCTTTAACCTTTTCCACGAGAGTTTTCTCACTTGTGGCTCCAATGATCTTAGTTTCTGGAATTATGTTTTGATCACTAATGAGAATCTTCTTTCCATCTGTGTCTATTCGAGACAAAGCATCTGCCTTTCCGTTATTCCTTCCGGGCCGAAATGTGATTACAAAGTCATAATCGGCAAAATATAAGGACCATCTAAGTTGGCGTGGCGTAAGCATCCTGGCCGATTTCAGAAACTGGAGATTTCGATGATCAGTGAATACCGTCACCACGTGTCTGGCTCCGTGAAGGTAATGTCGCCACTCTTGGAAAGCATCTTTGATAGCGAGGAGTTCCTTATCTGAAATTGTGTAATTCATTTCCGCTGGTTGCAGTTTTCTGGAGTGATATGCCACCGGATGCAACTGCCCAGTTTCTTTGTGTCTCTGTGAAAGTACTCCTCCAATGGCTTGCTCAGAGGCATCTGTCTCCAGGTAAAATGGTTGAGCAGGATCTGCATGCAGCAGAATGGGCGCCGTGGTAAAGCTCTTCTTCAAAAACTGGAAAGCATCTTGTGCCTCAGAAGACCATTGAAAAAACACTCCTTTTCGCAGCAACCTAGTTATTGGTGCTACCTTCAGGGAAAAATCTCGAATGAATCTGCGATAAAAATTTGCAAATCCAATGAAGCTCTGTACTTCTTTCACCGAGGTTGGAGGAGGCCAATTCAATACCGCCTCAATTTTTTTAACATCCATGGTTAGACCTTCCGGGGCAATCACAAATCCCAAAAAGTCTACAGATTTCACTCCAAAAGCACATTTCTCCAGTTTTACGTAAAGTTCATTTTCCTTCAGACAACGCAAAACTCCTTTGACTTGGTGTTGGTGTTCTTCTTCAGATGAGGAGTAAATCAAAATATCGTCAATGTAGACGATAGCGCACTGATCTATAAAATCTTTCAGGACATCATTAATGAAGTATTGGAAAGCAGCCGGGGCGTTGCTTAACCCGTAGGGCATGACTTGGTACTCATACAATCCATACTTGGTTCTAAACGCCGTTTTCCATTCATCTCCGCTTCTCACTCGAATTAGATGATATGCTCCCTGCAAATCTAATTTTGTGAAGATCTTGGCATCTTTTAGTTGGTCTAGTAGAACAGAAATCAGAGGGAGGGGATAACGATTCTTGATAGTAATTTTATTCAGGGCGCGATAATCAATACACGTTCTCAGATCTCCGTCACGTTTTGGAACGAAAAACAACGGCGAAGAAACTGGGGACTGTGATGGACGTATGAAGCCATTTTCCAAATATTCCTGAATGTAATCCTTAAGATGACGGTTCTCAGCCTCGGTAAGAGCATATATACGACTGCAAGGAAGATTTGCTCCGGGTTCTAAATCAATTTTGCAGTCATACGACCGGTGTGGGGGCAATTTCTTTGACTCCAATTCACTAAAAACTTCAGCAAACTCCTGATATTCAACTGGTAAGCTCACAGTTTGCACAGCACAAACCATCATTCCTTGTTCGCATAGTAAGGCTGCTGGGTTTTCATCTCGGTCTTTTTGCTTTTCACCGAAGCAATGTTCCAAACAATAGCTCGAGTTAAACTTCACTGTTCGATCGCTCCAGTTAATTGTTGGGTTGTGTTCAGTTAACCAAGGCAACCCTAGGATAATTCCGAACTGTGGGGCATCGATTAAGTTGAATTGAATTTCCTCCTTATGACCTTCTACTGAGACAAGTTCCACTAGTTCAGTATGACTGGTTATGGGACCGGAAGACAAATTTGTTCCGTCAACGGCTCTGACTGCTTCGCTTCTTTCTTTCGGTAAAGCTTTCAACCCAATTCTGGAGGCATATTTGAGATCGCAAAAGTTTCCCGTGGCTCCTGAATCCAACATCACGACCACTCCCAAAAGAACTTGATCTTGAAACTTTAAAGTCATCGTCAGAATGAGGTGTGGAGCAGAAGATTGTAGTGTATTCGCCACTTGGTGAGAGATTGGAGTTGTATTCTTGTTTGCAACCACCAGCCCAACTCCATTTACTGGTGGTGCAGAGAGTTTTCCTTCTTGTAGATTTTGGGTCTCTTGGGACATTCCTTTATAAAATGACCGCTGATCCCACAATAAAGGCATAGGTTATTCAGTCGACGCTTTTCTTTTTCTTCTTTGGAAAGGGGGCCTCTGATAGTTCCAATTTGCATGGGTTCTACACCATGCTCTCTATCTCCAGACTTAACAACTTCCGACCTGACTCGATCAAAGCGAGGTACACTGGGTCGAAATTCATGTCGTCTTTCACCTCTTCTTTCCGTTTGTCGATAGTCCATCTCCAAAGCTAAATCAATCAAAGCAGATACTTCTGTGGGGCAATTTGGAATCTGTGACAGGGCGTCTTTCAAATCATCTTTTAAACCCCGATAGAACAAGGCTGCCCTTTTGGCCTCAGGCCAATCTGTTTCGACAACAAGTTTGTTAAATTGGGCAAGGTAGGTGACTAGTTCTCGATTCCCTTGCCTCAACTCCAGTAGTTCATTATCCGTAGCCTGTGCCACCTGTCGACGATCAAAAATTCGCAGAAACTCTTTCTTGAATTCCTCGAAGTTATATAAAATTGGAGAATCCTGAGTGACCAAGGGCATAGACCACGAAGCTGCGTCTCCATTCAGGTAAGATAGGATGAAGGCTATTCGAGACTGTGCATCCGGGAAGACAGTGGGCCGACACATGAAATGCAAAGAGCACTGGGTTAAAAAAATTTGGGCCTTTTGGGGATCCCCACCAAAGCGTTCTGGCGGAGCCAAAGGAATTACAGGCGCCAAGGAATGAATGACCTGCGTAGCTGAACCCCCACTAACTGCGGAACTCTGATTAAATATACTGGTCCCAGAAGGAGAGGGGTGGAACCTATTCCCAGACTCTTCGCTCTTCAACTGAGATGCTATCTCTTTGGTCTCGCGTCTAGTGGCCTCCATTTCCAATTTGAGTACCTTATTTTCCTCCCTGACTGCCATCAACTCATGCTGAATTTCCTTAAGAACATTCCCTAAATCTTTTAAGTCGAACCCTTCTGCCATTCTGCTCGGGTGAGTATTGACGTGGGCACTTCACTCTGTCATGAGCGGTGGTTACTCACTATGCCGACACTCCCAGGAGCAGAACGACGAGATTTTCCAAATTCCACCACTGGTTTTCCCACAGCCACCTACTCAGTAATTACCAGCGGCCGTGTGAACTCCGCTGGGGGAAAGGGGAATGGGACAGAGAAGAGACTGCCTGGTCTTTGGCGCTTCCACCTCCTTCTTACTTCTGCATTCCGTTCTGTTCTTTTCTTACACCCTCTCTATCGTCTAGCAACTTGTGGAAGCACTGCAACAGAAGAACACATAATTACTAATTCCCTTCTACTTCCCCCCACTCTCCCACTCTCCCCCTTTGGCTCTTTCCTTACCCAGAGTGTCTAAGGCTTTCGCTCCTCTTCTATTCTTTCAAATGCGATTTTTTAATTCCTCTGAGCTCTGCATGGCAACGATAATTTGATACTTTAAAACATTATAGACTTTCTTATTTTCTCTCTTTCATTCCTTTATTCTCTCACACACTCTGCCTTACTTTCTCTTCTTCGTTAATTCGCTTCTGTTTTGTTCCGTAGGTACTTCAGAAATCAACGCCATCAACAGGACGACGAAGGAAGGTCAGGAACTGAGATTCTGGATGGTGAGTATGGTAATTCTTTTAAACTTCTGCTTTTATTTCTTTCTATTTATTTTTCCTTCTAACTTATAATTTTCTCTTTGCCTTTTACCTAACTAACTAACCGACGAACCGAAACGCTCTATCCTACGCCTAAGCCTAGCTCCCAAAACGACTCTATTTCTACCTAACTAGAAGCCTGTCTTTTCGCTACTTAACCCAGAAATTCCGTTGGTGAAGTGCGCGGTTCCACAATCAACCGGCGCACTTCACAGCTGGTCCAGACCTCGCGCTCGCGCCCAGGAGCGCAAGACTAGACCAGCCACTGCCTCTGCGGTCCTCCCTGTTGGGAGTACAGGAAGAAATGACCGGCTGTGCGCGACGATCACCCGCAGCCTTTTGCGAGCGGGTGATCTCTTAACAACGGGCTCATTACAAGATACGGAGGAGCACTGGAGAGTCTTTGCTCCTTTTTCCAGCACCCTGACACTGGGATTGTAGGGGAATAGGGTGGGTTTTTTATTTCAATTAAACATTTTTATGTTAATGTGAATACATTTTTGATTGTCAATTAAGTGTTTAATTAGTAATTAGTTGTAATTAGTTATTTACACTTTTTGCTTATAACAGTTTTAATTATGTAATTATTAGTATGTTAAAATTTTGACTATTTTTAAGTAATTTACATTTTAGTAATTGCTTGTTTTTAGGGGTTAATGTTAAATATCTTAGTGTTGTTTGGAGGCATGGGGAGGGTTGGCCAAGCGCCCCCTGCCCTTTTTAAAATAGTGTTCCTGGAGGATGGGTTCACAGGGCCTTAGGGGGCCTGGGGAGGGACGCTGCATGCTCCCCTCCCCTTTTAAATAATTTCAGCCCCAAGGGATGGGGTCCCTGGGGACTATGCAGGCTCGGGAAAGCAGGCTGCATGTCTCTTACCCTTTAATTTAATGCCAGCCTGGGGGAGGTAATGGGGCCCCCCAGGCCTCCTAGAGGCTTAGATAGGGACCCCCTGCCCTAAATATACAAATGTGCCCCCTGGACCGTGGCCCACCCAGGATGGGAGAGTTTGATTTAAACGGAGTAGAAACGAAAAATAAAGACTGACCATATTCTTTCAAATCAGTGGCATCAAAGTCTCCTTATTGGATGATACATCACTGATAAACTACCTCAGTATCATGGAAATTTTGAATTTTTCTCTGTTTGAATATGCTTATGACTAATGAAGAATTGAACTAAACATTTTGAGTGCTTTCCCTTTGTGAGGCTCCTTGTATGTGGATACAAGGGTTGTAAGCAGTGCTTAATTTGCAAAAAAAAGTTCCAGGGGCCTCGTCAGGCAGCCACTGCACCTTGTAGCACACATTGCCCCTGCCATGCTGCCAATGATGGTAACAACACAAGTACTAACATTCACACCCCTACAAGTGTGACAGTTTTGACTATTTCAGGCCCCCAAAGCTATAAGTATAGCTTTGGTGGCAGGTAATATTAACTTTTAATGTATATTGAGTTAATAATTAACTGTTGAGGTGAAGCAGGGATAGTTTTCTTTTTTCTTCCTTGAATTTACCACAGGGTGTGGCGTGTGTGGAGTGGTAGGTCTGGCTGCCTCAGCCCTCCAGGGTCTCCCTTGTGTCTGCTCCTTTGTCCCCCTGTGGTCTGCTGTCTTGCCACAACGTCCTCTGTGGCTGGTCACATCTCGCCGAGGTTCTTCGGTACTTTCCGTTCTGCTCTCATCGGCTCCGTCGTGGTTTCCTCCTGCTTGTATTCTATTGGCAGTTCTCAGTATTGTTTCATAGTGCTTTCTGCTTCCATATATACTATGATGCTCTTCGCTTCAGGTTGCCGTTCCTTATTTGATGAAATAATGTTATATATATAGGTTAGAGTCCTTGGCACATGGGTATCTAAACTCCTAAATAGGTTGGAAGTCCTTGATACTGCACATGGGTATCTAAAGTCCGCCACAGGTTTGAGTCCTTGCTACTGCACGTGGGTATTTAAAATCTGCACGTGGGTATCTAAATTCTGACACAGGTTGGGAATCCTTGATACTATCCATGTTTGTCTAAATTCTGACACAGGTCCTTTGTGTCCTTGGCACTGTGCACCAGTGTCTAAATTCTCACTGCTGACTATAGGTTGGGGTCCTGCTGCGTTGTACTATATAGGGTGTGGTCTACATCTTCTAACAAGTTTTCAGTCCTCCGCGGGTGCCCTGCCTTCTCTGCTCCATACTGTATGACAGTGTCTCAATTTTACAGTGTTTTCAGTGTTGTTGTACTGCGGTCTGTCGGTTGTGCTCTACACCATTTTATTGCCTTATTGTGGTTCCTACTTGGTCCATACCGCCCCCACGCACCCGCTTCTCTGCTCTTCGCCTCCTCCCTTCCCATCCCGTCTCTCACGTGTATCTCCTGATAAGGTGCTCTTTTAAATGCGCGTTTCTTTTCCCAGGTTTCTTTCCGGTACTTTCACTCATTCGTTCTTCTCCCTTTCTGCTGTGTCCTTTTCCTTTTCTTACGATTCCATTCTGCATGGCTTGGGTGTCTTCTTATTTTTATCTCTCCAGTTCATATCTCTCTCTGCCAGGCGCACCTCTCGAATTTTAGCTGCGCACTTCCGAAAAGAGGAACTATCTCTCTCGGAGCCTCTGTGCCCTTCACAGATTCCCCCCGCCTTCTTCTGCTCAGCGCGCTCGCAGAACGAGGAAGTGCACCTCTCCCCTTCGCAGCTTCAGACAGCCCCTCCCTGCTCTGTCCTCACCAGTTGCCCTCTCTCTCCTCCAGCTCTTGAAACACATTTATCATTGTGATCACCATTATTTTTGCATATGCATCACTCTATGTAATAATTGTTTATTTATTGTCTATTGTTTCTGTTTTTTGTGCTTCTGTTCCTTCTTAAATATTTGTCCGCCCTGCTGCCCCACCACAGTTGCCTCCCAGCCCCGCCCCTTCTGGTGCTGCCTTGCCAACTCTACACTGAATAGCCGAGTGGCAGGGCTGCTAGTTATTTCTTGTTGTCTGGGCTGCCTCTATCTATTATTCACTACTTTCAGCAGCCCCGCTAGGTAGCTGTTGTCTGGGTTGCCCCCATTGTTTCTTCATTAGCCTCAGCAACCCTGCTAGGTAATTGTTCACTTACCGCCATTCACCATTGCACCTTCATTGCGCCTCTTTTTCTGTCTCTCACGCTTTTGCCTACCATTTGTCCAAGCCAATTGGTAGCCAAAGGGGGGTGGAGTTGTGTCTCCATTCCTCCTGTCAGCTCCCTTACCCCCTCCCTCCCCGGTATGTCCCTTAGCCTTCTTATTCATTCAGTGCGTGGCACAGCCACTGCAGTCTACCACGCATCCCTTGATCGTTTTATTCCCCTTACGCGCCATCAAAGTGACGTTCTTGCTGTTGCTTGGGAGATCCTAGGGATCACCTTTACACCTACCACTGAAATACGCCTCTCCCTATTATCTCTCACAGACTTACCTCCCTCATCCACCGCTTCCTCCCAGTCTCCACCACCCCCAGACACCACTCGCCCTGATCTGCTTTGGCCTGATCACTCCTCTAATTGCTCCTCCCGCTCCGCACCATCCTTGAGCTCCTCTGTCTACTTTGTTGCTTCCCCCATTGTCATTCCCATAGACGTGGAGTCTACTACAGACTCCACACACTCCACGACATCCTCTGAAGAGGCAACACTCCCTGATCTTACCACCCCTGCCTCCCCCACAGTATCAGCATCAGCCTCTAGCAGTGCTCTCCACCAACCACCGTCTCCTGGTAACGTGTCCCCATTCCTCGCGGCACTCCTGCAGGATTATTCCATAGACCTGCAGGACCCTCCACCAGACGTCCTGATCGTGCCTCCCCCTGCCTGCCCCCCTCTGCACTTCCAGTCACTTTAGGGAATGTGTGACCCCTCCCCTGACAGCACAGCATCTCATATTTTTGTATATTTAGTGAACAATCACGTTGTAGGTCTCTCCACTGGTCACCCATCTTCCTTCGTCCACGTTACACCCTTAGCAAGTACTGTCCTTATCACCATATTTCAAGTTTTAGGGATTGATTACACCCATGCACAGCAGATAACGCTCTCACTAGCACCGTCCTTCCCACACCCCAGTTGCACCAACGCCAAAGAACCAAAGTCCTGCAAGCACTGACATTTCAGGGAACACTCTCGTCCCCCATCTACTACTGGTCCTCATGAACAGAATTTTAGGTACTTCTGTTCACAAAACACCGGATTGCATTTACATACGCATTCGCTTAATATCCCCAGGCTTGGAGATACCCACCACATTAACCACATCCTATCCACGCAACCCACTACAAAGCAAGGTCATTGCTGCTCTCTCTCGTAACCAGCTCCAATTCCCTGACTTCTCCCCTGACGGAATATACACCGGACCACAGGAACTGGACTTAAGAGAAATAATATACCAAATTGTTATTAGCGCCATAGGAGAGGAACTAGTAAAAGACATCCTTCCCACTACCCCTAATGCCTAACCACATCTCTTCCTAGAGTAGCGACACTCACCCTGAAAGAGTGGCGCTTTAAAATAGGGCTCCATGAATGGCATATTGAGCTCTACAGTGTATAAAACGTCCACTAACTTTCACATATTTTTCATCATACGTCCCCCAGGTTCACTACTCACCGCCATATTATCAAGCACTTGGCCAAGGCACCCACTCCAGAGTTACATTGCTGAGGCCTGCTTTGACGGCCAGCTTCGCTTTCCCCTGTACACTGTTGCCCAAGAGCGCGACTTACAGGACGGCATATACGACATTGTCATTCAGGCTGTGGCACAAGAACTCATCAGAGATATTGACCCTAGCACCTGAATGGGCAAACACCAGTACAAGTACCACATACCTCCCCACACCAACACCCTCTCCAATTCAGGCCTAAGCATATAGCGCCCTGCTTTGCACACACCAACATGGCCACTCCACTGCAACATGTTTTGAAAACGTTTGGAGGGCAAGAGCAGCGTATACTAAAACATTGTAGGGAGCTGCATAAATGTACCACAAAGATGAGCCCTCCCTGGCCATCAGAAGGGAGTTTTGATCCAGTCATACTAGAGCATGCCACCACCTTCCTAGACACTAAGTACTCCGGCACCAAGCTACAGAAGAGAAAGGCTACCTTAGACCTCTGGCGCATTTTCAAAGACAAGGCTCAAACGCACTCTGACATGACACACACACCCACACCCAGTGCTCCCCCGCCTCCCCCGCCATACCACTTCAGTGGTATGTATACCGAACGCACTCACAAGGAACAACCAGACTTACCAGTTACCACTAATAATTGTCCGGCTGCTGGTTCCCAACCACTACCAAGTGATGCATCTCCCTCACCACACCCCGGTCCAGACACAGACATCACACAAACGGATGAACTCCAGACTTCCCACACATCACCCAGTCACCCCTACCACCACATGGACGGATCACAGACTCTACCCATGCCCCCCGGTGATGTATACCCGCGCCTGACCGAACGTCAGAACACACACATGTCCGTCCCCCACGGTACAATAATGGAGACAGCAGTATCAGGTCTCCCTGGCCATATAGATGCACAACTGTCACTGAAATTTACACCAACTGTGAATACTGCACAACCACGCCCAGGTGAAGAGGAAGAGGAAGACTCTGACTCTGCATCTCAAGCATCATCTTGCCACTCACGCACAACAAGCAACCTTTTCCTTGACTCCGCAACAAACCCTTTCCGTAACTCTGTTGCGCCACCACTGGTAATATCAGGCCCCGTTCCCCCAAGTCACCTGTCCCAGCACACCACTGTACCTCTGTATGAGGGACAAGGGTCCGGCCATATGACAGCTCAACAGCAAATATCTGAGTTCCACAACCCACCATTGCTGTGCATGACTGAGGGACAGCTTGTCCCCCACACAGATCACCCCACCCCATACGAAAACTGGAGAACAAATGTAGATTTGAGCAAAAGCCTGAGCCTGGAAAGCATCTCACCAGAGCACCTTGAAAAAGAACGCTCATACATGCATCAGCCGCACAGCCACATAGAACAGATGCACAAAATGAGACGCATGTCAAACAAATTAGAAGACATGCAGAAAACATTTTCGCATCTGCTCACTAAGGTCACCGCTCCAGCATCACCACGCTCACCTTCACTGCACCAGCTCATGCAGGACCACCCACAGACAAGTATCCATGGGAATGGGGAAGGGATTACACAATGTCTCCATAATAAGCACCCCCCCCAGTATGGAGATGCTACATCTGGGATAACACACACACACCAGGCCCACCAACCGCAACAAGCATTCGGGTTGGAAAGGACACACCTCGTACCAGAAGGCCACAACCCCTTGTTCACAGAGCCCCCGCAGCCAGAAGACCCTGTTGCTCCAGTTGTCAGGAGAAAGGTTAAGCTCACGGAAGCACAGAAACTAAAAGTCTTGGGAACGCACGGGTGCCCAGACGACATATTATATGACGTCTCGGGCTCTGCTTCCCTACGTACCATTAGAATGAAAAATCGTCACAACATTTGTCTCAGCAGACCATGCGCACCACAAACTAGCAATGATCTCACTCCCAATGAGATAGTGACATTAGGGGAAGGCTCAGACTATGCAGTTAACCCCTTCTCAGACGACTTGGCAGGCTGGTCAGAACCCTTAGCACCGCAAATGCTCCCTTGGCCCAGAGAAGGCTCCTTTGAGCCTCAGTACATGGCAACAGCAGTTGAATGAATTCTAAAAGGATTAGGAGATGAGGATTGGGACTATGAGTACATGCGGGAGAGTTTAAAGGTCTGGCAAAAATATGCCCGCCAGCATGACTCTACAGGGCCTACAGTGCCACGCACAGGAGTGATGCGCCAGATGCCACTGCTGTACAAAAATGTCACTGATCCCCCCCATCTATATCCCGTGGTCTACACTAGACAAAGAAAATCTTAAAAAACAACTCCCACCACTCACGGAGGGTGCGGGAAAATGGATTGCGGCTTTTGAAAAGCACACCGCAGGTAACAACATAGCTATAGGAGATGTGAAAAGCCTGCTGATCTCCCTCATCGGAGAAGACGCAGAAGATCTCTTCACACGTGTTCATGCCAATCTTACAAAAACAAACACCAATCATGATGGTGTCTCCTTTAATGAGATCAGAACACTAGCATGGTCTGAGTTGCGCAGAAAATTTCCTGATGTTCCCGATATTGGGGCTCTGTTGTCACAGACCATGCAACCCAATGAAGACCCTGCCAACTATCTCTCCAGAATGAAAGAAAAATGGTATCAGGAGTTAGGGCAACGATGGGATGCAGCAGGAGGGTACGGAAGACTATTTTACCACACAATAAAAAAGGGTCTGCCAACTGAAGTGCAGGAAAAATTAGATGGCATAGTAGCAATGGAATGTAAGCCATGGCCTGAGATACAAGACCACATTATACATTACTGCAAGAAGAGGCAGGAACAGGAAAAGAATAGACAGTTGGCCATAGAGAATGCTGCTGCCATATTGGTGCAGCAGAAACTTAATAAGAAAAAAGACAATACAGACACAGTCATGTTTTCAGCACCGGTCACTCAGATGACTGCAGTAACATCCTTCCCCCAGGCTGCCATCAATGCTCTTACAGGCAACACCCAACCTGCCCCACAACAGGTTCAAGCACAACCTGCCGTACAATACATACAAGCCCAACCCCAGCCTACCATACAGTATGCCCAGCCACAACCACAGCCAATTTTACAATACATGCCAGCACCACCTGCTTACAGTATAGACATACAGCCCTACTACAATAACAGACAAAATATGAACAGGAACACAGGTATACAGGGAAGAGGGCGAGGGATGGGACAGCAGAGGTTTCCACAACAGCCAGGACTGGGGATCCCACCGATCATCTGCTATTATTGTCAGAAAATAGGCCACGTGCAAAGAGAATGCCGCACTAAAATGCGAGATGTGGGACAGCAGTACATGGGTCCCGGTTACCAAGCACCAGCACCATTCCAACAACAGCAGCGCACGCAACAACACCCTCAACAGCCCCAAATACAATACTCTTATGCCCAACCAGTACAGCAGCAACGAGTGCAGCTCCAAGCACCCATAATGGCTCAAGTTCAGCCATCTGTCCAAGCTCAGCCATCGGCCCAACAGGTGCAGGCTCCGATGCAACAGCCACAGCCACAGCAAGTACCTGCTTATCAAGTGGTCCCCCAAACACAAAATAATGTACCCCTAGGAGGAACGATTATTGCCTCCAACAACCCATTCACCCAGGGCACCATCCAGCAGTATCAGACAGGAGGGTACACTGGCTAGGACAGCCCACAGACAACTCTTGTGTGCCCAATTTTGTCATGCACTAGCAATACTGAGGAGGACCCTATTGCTTGTGTCACGATAAATAACAAAACATACAGCTTTCTTGTTGACACAGGTGCCACATACTCCTGCATTACAGGTGGCCCTCTGCCCATTTCAGATCAGATAGCGGACACATAGGGATTCTCTGGGGCGATAGCAAGGGTCCCCTTCACCAAGCCAGTATCAATTGAGATAGGAGGCCATGTAGTGGAACAGCCACTGCTCTATTCACCAAGGTCCCCAGTCAATCTCTTAGGACGTGACCTCATGGCCAAACTGAACATGACTATCCACTTTGATGAGAACGGAACAATGATTTGCTCCATACCAGGTACCCCACTGACTAGGATAATGGCAGTCACTGCACATTCTTCCTTAAGCAGCCAGGTCAGAGCACGTCCAGTGGATGAGCCCGCCTTCTCTGCAGCTGTCCACACTATTGTCGCCACCACTCCCGAATTGCAAGGCCGCACTGTTCAGTTACCAAAAGAGTTTCTTTTCAGACCCCAAGCATCAGGCTCACAGACATTAGACAAACACGTGACCCTTGACATATGCGCCCTTGAGATAACACCCACCTACGGCGCATTCCTGGCATGCAATGACAATGCTCATACTTGGGCTTGTGTCATTTTCATTCAACCTAAAGGGTTAGTCAGAGACATCTCAGATGCCCAGTTATTTGGATCCCCTGAAGACTCCTCTAAAACAGAGATTATCTATCAAAATAATGTGCCCATCTCACTTACAGTGGAAATTAGAACACCAACTGTCACCCCCAGCTATGACTCTGTCCGAGAGGCAGACTTGGCTCAAGTACCAGCACATCTTTGGACAACAGGCCCAAACGATGTAGGCCTTATCAGCTCTGCCGCGCCATTTAAGATAACTCTCAAACAAGGCGCTATCCTGCCAAGAATAAAACAGTATCCCTTGTCCAAGGCAGCAGAGGAGGGCATTGCCCCTACCATACAAGCATTGCTAGATCAAGGAGTAATATATCCTTGTATCTCTCCCTGCAATACGGCCCTTTTTCCTGTGCGCAAGGGGAAGACAAATCAATGGCGCCTAGTTCATGATCTTTGTCCCGTTAACAACGTAGTCGTACCTGAGTTCCCAATCGTCCCAGACCCCTCTGTCATCCTCACAAACGTCCCCCCCCCGATGCACAGTACTTTTCTGTCATCGACCTGAAAAATGCTTTTTTCAGCGTTCCCCTGCACCCAGACAGCCAATACTTATTGGCTTTTCAATTTAGAAATGTGCAAATGACATATACCCGACTGGCTCAAGGGTACTGTGAGTCCCCTAGCGTCTTTAACAGAGTTGTCAAAACAGACTTGTCCAATTTCCAATGTGACAGCACCCTACTGCAATATGTCGATGACATACTGCTCTGCAGCCCCACAGAACAACAATGCAGGAAAGACACCATCTCCTTACTCACCACTCTGGCACAAAGAGGATACAAAGTTGACAAACAAAAGTTACAATATTGCCAAAAAGAGGTACACTATCTAGGTCAGCTGCTGTCACCGTCAGGCAGACGAGTGACTCCAGATCGAGTTGAGACTATAAAATGCACCTCTGAACCCCAAACTGTAAAAGATATGCAAAAATTCCTGGGTTTGGTCAATTATGTCCGCCAATGGGACTTTGATTTCTCAACAATAACTGCCCCTTTGTTGAAAGCAGTAAAAATGGGCAAAGACAGACACAACAAAATAGAGTGGACACCTGAAATGCGAACAGCTTACACCCAGCTCAAAGATGAGATAACAAATGCACCAGTGTTAGGATCACCTGATTATACAAAAGAATTCTACCTATTCACTCACTGTGATGGCCAAGTTATGACTGCAGTACTCACCCAGAAATACCCCATGGGCCATAAGCCCATTGCCTACTTCAGCGGCATGCTGGACTCTGTCATGAAAGGTCATTACCCCTGCGAGAAAGCCCTCGCTGCAGCAGCATTTGCAGTTGAGAAAAGCACCCCCATTGTAATGGGTTCCCCACTGACTATGTACACCAAACATGCCGTCTTTGCAATAATACAAAAAGCCAAGACAACATTAACAACTCAAAGAGTGTCAGGTTACGAAGTCATACTGTCATTACCTTCTCTGAAAATTGTCAAATGCCACACAGTAAACCCGGCCACGTTCTTTGCCCATCCCATTGCAACGTCAGATGATTCCCTAGACATTGCACAGCAGCTCACATTACCATCACATTACTCAGCCCAGGCAGCTGAACTAGTAGCACTCATAGCTGCCTTAAACATTGGAGCTGATGACCGCATTACCATTTACTCTGACTCTGCATACGTCACCACAACAACACACTCCAGCATCCTTCTCTGGAAAAGGCGTGGCTTCCTCAAATCAGATGGTACGCCTGTCATTCACAAGCAGTTACTGGAGGAACTTATTGAGGCCCTTACACTACCAGCTGAAGTAGCCGTAGTCAAATGCGCAGCGCACACCAATGGCCAAGATTTTGTCTCCAGAGGTAACGCCCTGGCAGATTGGGCAGCTAAGGCTGCAGCCAGAGGCCCCCCAGCAACAGGCCCCCCACCTCAAACCACACCAGAAGTTCCACTTGCTCCCATCTTACTTGCCCAAACACTACCTTCAACAGAGCAAGACAACATAAATGAAGGTACTTTAAATACACCATCTCAATTACTGTCCCCATTTGACATTGACTCAACACAGCAATATGATCACATTGCACAACTGCACCTCAGAGAAATACAAGAAAGTGCACCAGATCAAGAGAAAGAGTTATGGAAGAAGAGGGGAGTTCAACAGGACTCCGCCGACTTCATTTACAGACAGACAATAACAGGGAAACCTGTGATGCCCCAGACTTTATTGCAAGTGGCATTGGATCAACTCCACCTTCCTACACATGTCACCCGAGATAACATGTCCACAACATTACAAACAGACTGGTTCATTCCTAATGCCCACGAACAGATACAACTCTTTGTTAATAAATGCCTCATTTGTCAACAATACTCACCAAACCCGACTCTCAAGACAGTTGCATCCACAATTCCCAGACCCTCAGGCCCCTTCAAAGAACTACACATTGACTATGTCGACATGATCGATCGCTGCCAAAATTACCGCTATCTCATTGTAGTAGTGTGCCCATTCTCACGCTGGATCGAAGCTGGACCTTGCGTCCACTGCGATGCCAAAGCAGCAGCCACATTCCTACTCCGTGACGTCATTTCTCGCTGGGGTGTCCCAGACGCCATCCGGACCGACAACGGAAGTCATTTTTCAAACGCAATCTTTTCCTTCCTGACCACAATGCTAGGCATTAAACATAAACTGACATCAGCCTATCACCCACAAAGCAAAAGCATTTGTGAGCGCCTAAACGGCTTGCTCAAAAATAAAATAAGCAAAATAAGTGCCACAATAGGAAAGAAATGGCTTTAGTTTCTTAGTGCAAAGAGTGCTATGGGCAGGCAGCCCATAGCACTCTTTGCACTAAGAAACTCCCCAAGTTCGGATCACCACCTCACGCCCCATCAGCTTGTCACTGGACGATCCATAAATGTAACTGTCCCGTCCACACGCCCCAAAACTGACAGTGAGTCATCCTCTGAGGTAGTTAAGGCTGATCTTTATGACTATCTGTGTCAACTAACAAGCGCAGCGCAGTTCCTTTTTACCCAGGTATCCAAGAGGAAAGAAAAGGGCCCCACCGATCCTGAGCTCCCACCAATCCGTCCTGGAACACTGATCTTTGTCCGGAAAAACGTCAGACGTTGGAAGGACCCCAAGTTCGAAGGCCCCTTCCAGGTGATAGACTCATCACCAACTGCAGTACGAATAGCTGAGAGAAAGGCATGGATCCATCGCAGCCACGTCCGCTTGGACCCCGCACCACCACCTCAGCCAATGGACTAGAGGAGGGAAATGACATACCACTGATACCACTCCACGAGGACAGCGGATTTCTATCCTCCTTTGATGAAGAAGACAACGACCCTCACGTGTTCATTGATGAAGACCATAATGGAGATGCCAAGTTATGTATTTCATTTGTCCTAACATGCTGTATTATTGCTACAGTGGCACTCGCAACATTCAATTGGTATATGTTTTACCTTACAACCATTAGGCTGTATTATCCTACAAACACTACCACACCTTTTACAGGACAACCATTTGTACCAGCAGTTACACATGCCCGAATACACTTCCAATACCACACCAAAGATCCACAACTCCCAGATTATACCACTGATAGCACACACACTAGCACACATCCCACATCCCCAACTGCTGTCCTGATCCCAAGTACTACTCCATGGGATGGTATTATGGACATCACAATAGGTCCCCAATTGCCCCGCCGTTCCAATTCCCGCAATACCCGTAGATTTAGACGAGGCAGGCCAAGGTTTTGGAGGACCCGTAGACCAAAGCCTGAGGCCAAACAAGATTGGGCCACCGCTCTCCAGGACACAATGGTTCACATTGCACACCATCATCCCAGGCCCGCCTTCCATTCCACACGTCCTGACAAATTAGCTGAGGATCATGGAGCCCATAACGCCCTGTTAGATAACATGTGGTATCGGCACATGTCCAAAATAGGGAAAAAGGTAACAAAAGAAGCATGTTTTGTGTGCTCACACATTCCTCATGCAGTGGGCGCAGATAAACTGATTTTTCCACAAGAAGTCCCACCACCAACTGCCAAGTGTCTCCTCCATTTGTTTCTCTGCCGTATACACGGACTAATCCAGCTTCTGTCAGCAGAACTAGACGCTGTGTTTGTAAACACCACAGCGTGGGATTATAAGTACATCTCACATAAGGTTGTGACTGACGCACGAGGATTTCAGAGGGAGTTAGAGCACGATTACACAGCTGAAACACCTATGGTACTGATACAGGGTTATGAGGATTTCTTCAAGGAGGTTGGGTACTTCCTCTTTCCCACACCCCCACCAATATGCCAAGCAAAAGAGAGCAGGCGAATTCTCAACGACACTTCACGTAGGACTCACTACCCCTGTGACCTCAGGACTGCACTACATGTACAGGCCAATATTTATATAAAATATAGATGGCATGGCCCCCACAACCTCACCTGTAAGGCAGCTTCTCTAGGAAAACCATTTGTAGATACACAGTATGAACATGATATTGATTGAGATGTTGAGACTAACTGCACGCAGGTGTGGGCACAGCAAACTAGAAGGTATACCTTTGGTAAAGATACAACATACAAATGGAAACAAGCATACAAGCTAAAACATCCTCTCCTTTGCTTCCTAGATAATGGTACACGTCCTGTGGGCCGCAACACCAATTGTAACAGCACTATCTTTAATTTGGACCTCCAAGACGGCACCTCCGGCCTCATGGACATCTTTTGGGCATGCGGAGAACGCCTCTATCTCCAGTTGCCTCCTCAATGGAACGGCCTATGCACCATGGTCACTATGCATGAGCTGCATCTGGTTGTCACTGTGAGAAGTTGGCCTGGTATATGCTGTCCACTAATTATAGTGGGCACCTTGCACCAGTCCAAACAACCCCTTATTGGAGATAGGTTAAAGACAACCTTTATTGAAAGCTATCCTAGTGGTAGCTATGGAGAGCAGCCTTCAGGCTAAGTCTTGAAGGAATGTAAAGCAGCTTGTTTTACCAGTCTATAATCTCTTGAGTGACCAAATGAAAGAGGACCACACCAGGTATATATTCAAAATATATGTATTTATTGCTAAACACACCCCTCTAGTCTCTTTATGAGGCTAGAGTTCGAAGTACATAAGTTATAAGTTAGTTATCAACAGTAATAGCACAAATACACGTTTGAGCCCTAGGGGCGTACCAAACCATATACCAATAAAGTGGTATAAGAACCACGACTGAGCTAGACGCAAGGCCTAGAGCCTGTAGAAGTGCTTGGGCCACAAGGAACCACCCAAGGTAGTGACACAGGGGACCCATGGGGGACGCGTGCAGTGTGAGAACACAGCCGCGAATCGCCGATTGACTTCTATGGGGAAAGTCGCGGTTGGAATTTTAAAGAAAAGGGACACTTAGAGGAGGACTTGGAGCAAACCCCTTTAGAACTGGGTTGTTCTAGAGTCTATACCCACGGGAGCACCGGAGTACTCGTGTTACCTCACCCAGGGAAGCCGGGTGCATAGGTGTCTTTCGGGGTCGGGTTTCGTCGTCGTTTTCAATGGCGATCTGCTGCAAAGTGCTGCTGGCGGCCAAATCGAAAGTGTTCGGGTGGATCCAAAGGTGGATCGAAGATCTGAAGAACCTGAAAGCAGAGGGGACAGAGTCTGGGTCACTAGCCAGTGACCAGGAAGGCGATGAGCAGATGCCCACCGATGTTGAGTGCTTCAGGTAGGTTGACAGTCGTCTTGACTCTTCAGCCACGAGGTCCAGGAGGCGTCGACGATGACCAGGAGCTGGATTCGAGCTGTCCCACGACGTCTGTCGATTGCAGTGGTGTCGGCGACCAGATTGGACCCAACAAGCCTTGGCAACGACAAGTCTCGTGGAAATAGAAGAAGGACGGTGGTGCAGACCAGCAAGGTCTGAGGGACTCACCCAGCAAGGGTAAGTCAGGGCACGCCTGGAGCAACCAGGGAAGCCCAAGCAGAAGAAGATTGGCGTTCGGGAGGGCCTACTAGCCAACAGACTAGCGACCGCAAAGGAGCCTTGAGTGGATGCACTTAGAGCTGGCTCACGGGACACTCGTGGAGTGGAGGCCAGTGATCTTCGGTTCAGTCGGTGCTGGAGGCTAGGGCTACTAGGAGCCCAAAGCACAACTTCGTGGGAGACCCAGAAGAGGATCACTTGCAAATGCGATCGGTTTCCAGGGGTCACGGTTCCACGTTACCCACGACAGCTACGGGCCTCAGCTTTGCTGGGGACTCAGAGCAGCCTTGGAGAAGTCTGGAAATCCACCTCTGGTGATGCAAAGACTTCGGCGTCCGGCGGGAGCTTCAGCGATGCAGACTGAACAATTGCTTCGTTGGTGCCTGCCAAGCAGGGGAGTCACTCCTTGACCCCAAGGGAGACGCTTCAGTCCTCTAATCTTAAAGTAGAGCGTCGAAGGTCCAGGATTCTGTGTCAGAGTTTCGTCCAGGTAAATCTAAAGTCCTAAGGACTGGGGTCCCATACTTATACCAAGTTAGGGGGTTGGACATACTCTGGGGACCCACCTATGGGAGGGTCAGGGCAGAGGGGTGGTTACACCCCTTTCCCTTTGTCCAGTTTCGCGCCAGAGCAGGGGCTGGAAGCCCCTGAGCCGGTTTGAACTGGGGTATGCACAGGGACACCAAATGTGCCCCCAGTGCAGGACTTCAAAGCACCAGAGAGTGCTCCCGCCCAGCCCCAATACACACTATCCTGTCTGGGGAGGTGGTTACACCTCCCTGGGACAGGAAACCTATTGTCCAGACCTCTCCTGCCGGAGTTTCGGTCAGCAGCAGGAGGCCAGACTCGTGTCTGTGGCAGCGGCATCCATTTTGTGATACCAGGGCTCTGGAAAGAAGTTACCGGGTAGGCCGTTGGATACATGTCTCTCCCTCTAGAAGGGTGGAATGGTACCCCCGCCGCCAGAACTGGCGGGGGGGTAGTATTCCAAGATGTTTGACACCAAACACGACATGTTTCCGTGCAGCCATCCCAAAGTTAGCATTTAACGCGAGGTTATAATGCGCTTAAGAGTATATGGTCAGGCTGCACTACAAACAGCATCAGAGAAGGGTCTCCGAACGCTGCAGAGGGGCTCTGCTCATGCAGGGGCACCCTCTCACATAGGAACCAAGCACTCTGCCTTCAGTATTGACAAGGCCTGCCATAGGAGTGACTTATAGGTTTATATGTGTGTATGTATGTAGTGATATTGGTAACCTATATCACAGTAAGGGGTGCATGCACCACCTTACCCAGGCTGCAGTAGCAGACCTGTGGTGTCCTTTTGGCTGGACTTCCAGGGGTGGCACAATACATGCTTCAGCCCCTGGCAGGCCTCTGAGGTACCTATGCCCTGGGTACATAGTATACCATATACTAGGGACTTACAAGGGCACTCCAGATACCAATCAGAGATGTGCCTAAGGCACATGGAAACCATTTTAGAGAGGAAGCAGCTAGGCTGGGGTTCTGTTTAGCAGGGCCCCAGCCAGACTAAAGTCGAAAAACAGTGAAGCATCAGCAAAAAGTGGGGGTACCCATGTGAAGCAGATCCTACTCTCCTACACAACTGTAGGAAAGTGGCTCTGTATATACTGTACCCAAGTAAGGTTCAGGGTGTACAGAGTCCACAGTCCCCAGAGGGTTGACAGAGGCTAAAGTTAGATATAACCTTACTCTCCAAAGTGGTAGCTTGGTCGAGCAGTAAGGCAGTATCAGAGGACAGTGTAAAGCATTTGTTGTACCCACTCAGTCAGCAAATGAAGCCACACACTCAAGAACTGAACTCTAGGCCAATGGTTTGTATATAAAAAATATATGCTTGTTTTATTTTAGAACCAACAATAGGATCAAAATATACTTTCTCAGTATGAGATGCTTTGGTTATTCAACTTCCAGATAGGGAATAGACTTTTTAGATAGTGGTAATCACAGTTGGTGCAAGAGGCAACACAGGGTCAAATTCAATGCAACATTGAGCTCAATGGAAAATTATGCTTAATTACAATTGATTACTTTGCAGAGCACTTTTCTAACCACAGGACTGGATCCTGGATTCAGTCCTGGGACACTTCCTGTAAACAGGTAAGAAAAAGCGTTTTGGTTATTGTAGTGATTTTTGAAGAATATTACTATATTTCAAAAGCTGACACTTAGAAACTTTTCTGGGTAAAATTACCAATGTTATCCTATGAAAGGAAATACAGTGTGCAAGCAAAGTATGTTTACGTTACTTTTGTAATCCAGTGCTGGACTCCTAGGTTCAGCACTGGGACATTTACTTAAAACAGGTAAGTAATTACGTTTTTGTAGTTTGTACGATTTTTAAAGAATATTTGTAAAATACAGAAATCGACACTTAGAAGAAATTTCACAGAAAACCAGTCAATGGGTCCCTATGAAGGAAAAGTGAGTTAGCGGTAAGTAACGTTGCGATTACTTTTTAGGGCCAGTGTTGGGCACTCGGGTCCAGCACTGAGGCCCCTTCTAATACTAGGTGAGTATTTTCGTTTTCGTGACTCGGTTGATTTTTGGTGAATATTCTAAAGTTTCAGAACTCCACACTTAGAAGAAATTTCGCAGAAAACCAGTCAATGGAACCCTATGGAAGAAAAGTGAGTTATCGGATTTCGGGTAAGTACTTGACTGGCAGGGTTAAGGTTCTGGGTAAGACTCAGGGGTCCCCAGGATCAGGTAAGTACAGTTTTTACACCCTCAGCGGCACAGGGGCGGCCGGGTGCAGAGTGAGAAGGCCCAATGTTATCCTATGGCAGGCGGGGGCTCCGGGTTGGTGGCTGCTGGCAAGCAGGCCACGCGACTGTGGGAGCTGGGCTCCTGGTCACTTGCTCAGGGCAAGTAGGGAAGTAGGTTAGGATAGAGGTTGCACTTCCAGGGGCACTCGGGCGGCTGGGTGCAGGGTGCTTTTGAGCCGTCGGGCGCTCAATGTTAAACAATAGAGGTCGTGAAAGGTGAAGAAAGGCTGCAGGCTCGGGGACGGTGATTCTTCAGGGACGACCAACACTTCAGGAGGTAAGTTGGGGTCTTGGAGGATAGGTAGACACCCAGGAGTTGGGCACAGGGGCCGTGGGGCGCCGGGTGCAGGGGTGTCTTTGAGGTCGGGAAATCTTACCCCTGCTGGTCGCGGTTGGAGGGGTCCCTTGTCCTGAGGCTGCAGGCGTCGTCTGGGTCGTCGAGGAAGGTCCTTGGCCACTGGATTCCAGGTCAGAATCGCCGGGGGACGTCCTCGAGGTCTTTGGTCACTCAGGCACAGGCTGGACTCGGCGGGTGCAGTGTGTGCAGGTTTCGCGGCTCCGTGCCAGGGCCGGGTCTTTGGTAGGTTTTCTTTTGAGCAGTACCACTGCTCGTGGGAGTCCCTGGGTCGAAGGCTGTAGCACAGAAGTCAGGTCCTCCGGGGTTTGTGAGGTTGCTGAGGCCGGGATTCCGCAGGAGCAGGTTCAGAGGTCGACAGGCCGGTAGGGCTGGGGCCAAGTCAGTTGTTGTCGCCTCCTTTTTAGCAGCTGCACGGCTGGTCTTCTTGCTTCGTCTTCTCTTCTTGTTTTCGGATTTGGGAACTCCGGAAGGAAGGTTCAGGGAGCCCCTAAATACTAAATTTAGGGGTGGTTACAGGTAGGTAAGGGCAGGGACCAATGGGTCCCTTCCCTGGGGTGGGTACACCCCTATTCTGTTCCTCTCCAGTGGGAGGGGGGCAGGAGCCTGTCCCTAGTTGGCCAGGTCCCCCCATCCTCAAGATGGCGGGGACTCGAAGTTTGTGCTTCACCTCGCCTCCCCCACCTTAGGGGTGGAGTTGGCAGAGGTGGGCACAACCCATTTCCTGCCTCTGGTTTTCCCGCCGGTTCTCCCGCCAGGAGTGGGGGTAGAACCAGTGGGGACCAGTTTGCTGGAAGCAGCAAATGGTCTGGGGAAACTCCAAAGGCGGCAGGCCTTTGAAGCTCCCTCTGCCCATCCTGGGGAGGAGGCTTTGGCACCTCGTCCCAGGATGTGCATTGTTTCAGGCCCCTGAGAGCAGAGGCTCTCGACCCAGGGGTCCAGAAACATGTCTGGTGGTGGCAGCCTGGGCAGCCACTCAGTCCGGACACTGGAGGTCGGGTTGGTTTCAGGGGGCATCTCTAAGATGCCCTCTGGAGTGCGTTTACATTAAATCCCACACTGGCATCAGTGGGGGTTTAATGTGCTGAGAAGTTTGATACCAAACTTCTTAGTCTTCAGTGGGGCCATTATGGTGCTGTGGAGTTCGTAATGACAGACTCCCAGCACCATATACTCTTAATGGCAGCACTGCACTTACAATGCCCAAGAATGGACTTGGGCACTGTAGGGGCACAGGGCTCATGCCTCTATGCCCTCACCACTGGCATAGTGCACCCAGCTAGAGGGGTGGCTGACCTAGGCCAGGGCAGTGGCTTGTAGGCATGGCACACAGGGATGTGAGCCATGTCGACTCTTCACTTTTGTTCTGCACCAAGACACGCAGCCTGCAAAGGCAGTGTGTGTGTGTAAGGTGCAGGGTCCCTAAGGGTGGCACAACAAGTGCTGCAGCCCTTAGGGGCCTTCCCTGGTCACAGTGCCCTGGGTACCCATGGTACCATTTACCAGGGGCTGACCTGTGGCCAGGGATGTCAATTGGGTGTAGGTATCAATGCAATTTTAGGGAAGGAACACAGGCCCTGGGTACCTGGTTGGCAGGAGCCCAGTGCACACTCAGTCAAAGTACATCAGCCATTCAGCAAAAAGTGGGGGCATACCATGTAAGAAAGATGGCACTTTCTCACAACAACCCCCCCCAAACGTAGGGACATTAAACTAACCTTGTCCAGTTAAGTCTTCATGTTCTAAGTGGAAGTACCTAGAGAGTCCATCTGCATTGGCATGGTTACTCCCAGGTCTATGTTCCACTGTGAAGTCCATCCCCTGTAGGAAATGGACCACCTAAGCAGTTTGGGGTTTTCACCCTTCATTTGTTTTAGCCATAAGAGGGGCTTATGGTCTGTTTGAACAAGGAAGTGAGTACCAAACAAGTATGGCCTCAACTTCTTCAGAGCCGAGACCACAGCAAAGGCCTCCCTCTCAATGGCTGACCAACGTTTCTCTCTAGGGGTCAGCCTTCTGCTAATAAAAGCTACTGGCTGATTCTGACCTTCATCATTCAATTGTGACAGTACAGCCCCTACCCCCAATTCAGATGCATCTGTTTGGACAATGAACTTCTTGGAGTAATCAGGACTCTGTAGAATGGGAGCAGTGCACATGGCCTGCTTTAGGTCATCAAATGCCTTTTGACAGCTAACTGTCCACTGAACCTTTTTGGGCATTTTCTTGGAAGTTAAGTCATTCAGGGGTGTCACTATTGATCCATACCCCTTGACAAATCTCCTATAGTACCCAGTCAGGCCTAAAAGGCTCTCACCTGAGTCTGGGTAGTTGGAGCAGTCCAGTCCATGATGGTCTGGATCTTGCTCTGCAGTGGTTGAACCTGGCCTCCACCCACAAGGTGGCCCAGGTACACAACCTGACTCTGCCTTATCTAGCACTTGGTGGCCTTGATAGTCAGGCCTGCTTTCTGCAGGGCCTGTAAAACATTTCTGAGGTGGACCAGGTGATCCTCCCAGGTGGAGCTAAAGACAGCAATATCATCTAGATATGCTGCACTATAGGCTTCCAGACCTGTAAGGACTGTATTCACCAACCTCTGAAAAGTGGCAGGTGCATTCTTCAGACCAAAGGGCATCACCACAAATTGATAATGCCCACTAGGGGTTGAGAATGCTGTTTTTGGCTTTGCATCATCAGCTAGTCTGATCTGCCAGTAGCCAGCTGTCAGGTCAAATGTGCTTAGATACTTGGCTGAGGCCAAAGTGTCTATTAGCTCATCTGCCCTAGGTATTGGATGGGCATCAGTCCTAGCGACTGCATTGAGACCCCTGTAGTCCACACAAAACCTCATCTCTCTTTTTCCACCATTGGTGTGAGGTTTTGGCACAAGGACCACTGGACTAGCCCAAGGGCTATCTGAGGGTTCAATAACTCCCAAATCCAACATCTTCTGGACTTCTGTCCTGATACAGTCCCTGACATGGTCAGGTTGCCTATAAATCTTATTTTTAATAGGCAGACTGTCCCCAGTGTCCACTTCATGAGTGCACCAGGTGGTCTGACTGGGTGTCAGTGAGAATATGTGCCTAAACTGATTGAGCATCTGTCTGCAATCAGTTTGCTGCTGGGCAGTGAGGCTGCCTGCCAAGGCTACACCATCCACTGACCCATCATCAGGGTTCTGTGAGAGCAGGTCAGGGAGTGGGTCACTCTCTTCCTCCTGTCCCTCATCAGTAGCCATGAGCAAGCTCATGTCTGCCCTGTCCACATATGGTTTTAATCTGTTGACATGGAGAACCCTGTGGGGACTCCTGGGTGTTCCTAGGTCTACTAAGTAGGTAACCTCACCCTTCTGTTCAACAATGGTATGGGGTCCACTCCATTTGTCTTGGAGAGCTGCTGGGGCCACTGGCTCCAGCACCCACACCTTCTGTCCTGGCTGGTAAACAGTCAGTACAGCCTTTGGTCATGCCAGGCTTTTTGAAGTTCCTGGCTAGCCTCAAGGTTTTTAGTTGCCTTTTTCATGTACTCAGCCATCCTGGAGCGGAGACCAAGTACATAGTCCACTATGTCTTGCTTTGGGGGCTTGAGAGGTAACTCCCATCCTTCCTTCACTAAGCACAATGGACCCCTGACAGGGTGACCAAACAAAAGTTCAAAAGGGCTGTAGCCAACCCCTTTTGAGGCACCTCCCTGTATGCAAATAAAAGGCAGGGCAAGAGTATGTCCCATCTTCGCCTAAGCTTCTCTGGGAGCCCTTTAATCATGCCCTTCAAGGTTTTGTTGAATCTCTCAACTAAACCATTGCATTGTGGGTGATAGGGTGTGGTGAACTTGTAAGTCACTCCACACTCCTTCCACATTGCTTTCAAGTATCCAGACATAAAGTTAGCACCCCTGTCTGATACAACCTCCTTAGGGAAGCCCACTCTTGAGAAAATTCCCAGGAGGTGCTGTAGTGGTCCTAAGGGGAATAGCCTCTGGGTACCTGGTGGCATGATCCACAACCACCAGGATAAACCTGTGCCCAGATGCTGTTTGGGGATCCATGGGACCAACAATGTCAATCCCCACCCTTTCAAAGGGAACCCCCACCACAGGTAGTGGTATCAGGGGGCCTTTGTAGTGCCACCTGCCTTGCCACTGGCCTGGCAGGTTACACAGGAGCGACAAAACTCCTTGGTGTCTTCAGACATGTGGGGCCAGTGAAAGTGAGGGACAATTCTGTCCCAAGTCTTGTTCTGACCCAGGTGACCTGCTAAGGGAATGTCATGGGCTAGGGTCAATAGGAAGCCCCTGAACTTCAGAGGTATAACCAACCTCCTGGTGGCACCAGGCTTGGGGTCTCTACACTCTGAGTACAAGAGTCCATCATCCCAATACACAGTATGGGGACCACTAGCTTTCCCAGCAGCCTCAGCAGCAGCTTGCTGTCTGAGGGGTTCAAGGGAGGGGCAGCTCTGCTGCTCCTGGCTCAGATCTGCCCTGGAAGGGCCCCCTGTCCCCAAGAACTCAACCTGGTCAGGTTCAAGCTCCTCTGGGACAGTTCCTTCCTCAGGACTGAGATCATCCCCCTCAAGAGACTGATCTTCCTCCTGAGCCAAGGGGGAAGGCACTGCCTTAACCCTACTACTCCTCTTCTTGGAAGGCACTTGGTCCATTATTCCAGAATCCAAGGCCTGTTCAGTGCTAGACATTTTGGCTTGTGACCTGGTCACAGCAAACACATCTGCAGGGATGCCCAGCATTTCTGCATGGGTCCTGAGCTCCACTTCTGCCCAAGCTGAAGTTTCTAAGTCATTGCCAAGCAAGCATTCGACTGGTAGGTCTGCACTCACCACAACCTTCTTAAGGCCAGTTACCCCATCCCCAGGAGAAGTTAACAACTGCCAGAGTATGGTCTGTTCTGACATTGCTAGCATTGGTCACTTGGTACATTTCACCAAGTATAACTCTGCCCAGGATTCACAAGGTCTTGTGTCACCATTGTGACACTTGCCCCTGTGTCCCTAAATGCCAAAGCCTCTCGTCCATTGATTAAAGGCTGTTGCTCTGTACTTGCCCAGATTACTGGGACTCACAGAGGAGGTCACATCCATGCCTCCATCACAGACTAGCACAGCCTGAGTGAGTTCTCTGACTAGGTCAGAGCCCAACTCAGTACCCAGGGTGAACCCTACTAAACCCTTGGCTGGAGCACTCCCACCAACTGTAACTGTACTAGGGGGAACAGGTGCCTTAGGGGCATTGGTGGGTGCTGGACTTGAGTCTTTGGACTTGGTGCAATCACTAGTCCAGTGGGTCTTTTGCTTACAGACCTTGCACCATGGTTTTCTTTGGCCTTTACCTTTGGTAGACTGGGAATCCCCACCAGAAGAAGATTTTTGGGGGCCTTGATGAAGACTTTTGATCTTTACCCTTCTCCCCACCCTTTTCAGAGTTCTTAGCATCTTGCTTCTTGGTTTCCCCACCTTGGTTCTGTACCTTCTGCTTCACCCTGGTTCTGACCCATTTGTCTGCCTTCTTTCCCAATTCTTGGGGAGAGGTCAGATCAGAGTCCACCAGGTATTGATGCAACAGCTGATTTTGACAGTTATTAAGAATCTGCTCCCTCATTATCAGATTGTACAATCCTATGAAGTCACACACCTTACTGCCCATCAACCAGCCTTCCAGAGCCTTAGCAGAACAATCCACATAGTCTACCCAGTCTTGAGTCTGTGCTTTTTGGGTGTCTCTGAACTTTAACCTGTATTGTTCAGTGGTTAGGCCAAACCCATCAATAAGAGCACTCTTCAAGACCTTGTAATTATCAGCATCCTCCTCTCTAACAGTGAGGAGCTTATCTCTACCTTTGTCAGCAAAGGAGAGCCACAAGATTGCTGCCCACTGCTCCTGAGGGACCTTCTGTACCTTACAGGCCCTCTCTAATGCAGTCATCCATTTGTGGATGTCATCCCCACTCTGGTAGGGAGGGACAATCTTGTTCAGGTTCCTATGGTCATAGGACCTTTCCCTGTCTCTAGGGACTTGGCTGCCACCATGGGACTCTAGTCCCAACTTTCTTCTCTCTTTAAGGAGATCTAGGGATTCCCTATCTAAAGCTAATTGTCTTCTTCCTGAGTCTCTAGCTGAGTTTCCTCATACTGGACCAGTCTGTTTCTTCTCTCATGAGAGGATTCCCTCCTGTGAGATGAGACAGAGCTCCCTATTGAGGTGCCAGAGTGGTTAGACTCCTGAGAAGGAGATCTAGACTTTCTGGGCACACTCATAATCCTTCCTGGGGGGACAAAGGTGTGGTCTTCTTGATCCTCATCCTCATCTTCCCCAGGAGGGATTGGGTTATCCAGGTCAGGGTTATTGTCACCCTCCTGGTCAGTTTCAGAGGGGGGCTGGGGGTAGTGGTACCCCTGGCCCCTTCCTCATCTTCTGCCCCACCCTCAGCTCCTACCCCTTCAGTCCCCAAGGGCTTACTAAGGTCATAAGCCACCAACAACTCCTTGAGGTGTTGGGTGGTGGGGCTTTGGCCTGTCCTTAATTTCCTCAAGTTACATAATGCTCTCAATTCCAAGAATGGGAGTGTATCATACTTGGAGGGTGGAAGCTCACTGACTTCCTGCAAGGATTCTTTGGATCCTACCCTTAAAGACATTACTAGTGTGGTGTGGTGTATGCACTACCTACTCTAGTGTGGCCTACTAAACTCTCTTGAGTTGTAGAAAGGGTTGTGCTATCCCTTAACACACAACTCTAAGTTCAGTAGAACTTACTGTATTCTAAGCTTAAATTATATGTACCTTAGGTACCTTTAGTGGTTTTCAGTTGATCAATTCAATTGAGATTATCTGGTAAAACAATAGCAAGCTGGAATCCCACACGCTGCACACCAATGTGAGAAGTTGGCCTGGCATATGCTGTCCACTAATTATAGTGGGCACCTTGCACCAGTCCAAACAACCCCTTATTGGAGATAGGTTAAAGACAACCTTATTGAAAGCTATCCTAGTGGTAGCTATGGAGAGCAGCCTTCAGGCTAAGTCTTGAAGGAATGTAAAGCAGCTTGTTTTACCAGTCTATAATCTCTTGAGTGACCAAATGAAAGAGCACCACACCAGGTATATATTCAAAATATATGTATTTATTGCTAAACACACCCCTCTAGTCTCTTTATGAGGCTAGAGTTCAAAGTACACAAGTTATAAGTTATTTAAACACAGTAATAGCACAAATACACGTTTGGGCCCTAGGGGCGTACCAAACCATATACCAATAAAGTGGTATGCGAACCACGACTGAACTAGACACTAGGCCTAGAGCCTCTAGAAGTGCTTGGACCACAAGGAACCACCCAAGGTAGTGACACAGGGGACCCACGGGGGACGCGTGCAGTGTGAAATACACAACCGCGATATCGCCGTTAACTTCTATGGAGAAAGTCGCGGATCGGGAAATTAGAGAAAAGGGACACTTAAAGGAGGACTAGGACAAACCCCTTTGAGATCTAGGACTTTGAAGAGTCTCTACCCACTGGAGCACCGGAGTACTCGTGTTACCTCACCCAGGGAAGCCGGGTGCATAGGTGCCTTTCGGGGTCGGGTTTCGTCGTCGATTCGTATGGCGATCTGCTGCAAAGTGCTGCTGGCGGCCAGGAGAAAAGTGTCCGGGTGGATCCAAGAGTGGATCGGAGTTCTGAAGAACCTGAAAGCAGAGGGGACAGAGTCTGGGTCACTAGCCAGTGACCAGGAAGGCGATGGACAGATGCCCACCGATGTCGAGTGCTTCAGGTAGCGTTGACGGTCGTCTGTGACTCTTCAGCCACGAGGTCCAGGAGGCGTTGTCGGCGACCAGGAGCAGGATTCGGGCTGGTACCACGATGTCTGTCGAGTGCAGAGGTGTCGGCGACCGGATTGGCCCCAACAAGCCTTGGCAACGGCAAGTCTCGGTGAAGATGTAGAAGGTCGATGGTGCAGACCAGCAAGGTCTGGGGAACTCACCCAGCGAGGGTAAGTGAGGGCAGACCTGGAGCAACCAGGATGCCAAGCAAGAAAAGGATTGGCCTTCGTTGAGGGCTACTAGCCAACGGGCTAGCGACCGCGAAGGAGCCTCGAGTGACGCCGCACGTGGAGCTGGCTTACAGGACACTCGTGGAGTGGGGGCCAGTGATCTTCGGTGCAGGTCAGTGCTGGAGGCTAGGGCTACTCGGAGCCCAAAGCACAACTTCGTGGGAGACCCAGAAGAGGATGCACTTGCAAATGTGCTTGGTGTCCAGGGGTCACGGTCTCCAAGTCACCCACGATAGCCACGGGCCTCAGCTTTGCTGGGGACTCAGGGTAGCCTCGGGGAAATCTGAGAATCCACCTCTGGTGATGCGATGACTTCGGCGTCCGACGGAGCTTCAGAAATGCGAACCGGACAGATGCTTCTTTGGTGCCTGCCAAGCAGGGGAGTCACTTCTTGACCCCAAGGGAGATACTTCAGTCCTCTAATCGCAATGTAGAGCGTCGAAGGTCCAGGATTCAGTTTCAGAGTTTAGTCCAGGGATATCTAAAGTCCTAAGGACTGGGTTCCTACCTTTATACTAAAGATAGGGGTTGGACTACTCTGTGGCCCCACCTATGGGTGGGTCAGGGCAGAGGGGTGGCTACACCCCTTTCCCTTTGTCCAGTTCGCGACAGAGCAGGGGCTGGAAGCCCCTGATCCGGTTTGAACTGGGGTATGCACAGGGACACCAAGTGTGCCCCCAGTGCAGGACTTCAAAGCACCCTGTTGGTGCTCCCGCCCAGCCCCAATACACACTATCCTGTCTGGGGAGGTGGTCACACCTCCCTGCAACAGGAAACCTATTGTCCAGGCCTCCCCTGCCGGAGTTTCGGTCCAGCAGCAGGAGGCCAGACTTGTGTCTGTGGCAGTAGCATCCATTTTGTGATGCCAGGGCTTTAGGAAGTAAGTTACCGGGTAGACCAGTGTGTAACATGTCTCTCCCTCTAGAAGGGTGGAATGCTACCCCCGCCGCCAGAATTGGCGGGGGTAGTATTCCAAGATGTTTGACACCAAACACGACATGTTTCTGATGCAGTCATTCCAAAGTTAGCATTCTACCGCGAGGATATAATGCACTTTAAGAGTATATGGTTCAGACCGCATTTACAAACAGTACCAGAGAATGGACTCTGAGCACTGCAGAGGGGCCCTGCTCATGCAGTGGCACCTTCTCACATAAGAACCAAGCACTCTGCCTTTAGGATTGATAAGGCCTGCTATAGGAGTGACTTATAGGTTTATATGTGTGTAAGTATGTAGTGATATAGGTAACCTATATCACAGTAAGGGGTGCATGGCACCACCTTACCCAGGCTGCAGTAGCAGACCTGTTGTGTCAGTTTGGATGGCCTTCCAGGGGTGGCATAATACATGCTGCAGCCCCTGGCAGGCCTCTGAGGTACCTATGCCCTTGGTACATAGTATACCATATACTAGGGACTTATAAGGGCACTCCAGATCCCAATCAGTGATGTGCCTAAGGCACATGGAAACCATTTTAGAGAGGAAGCAGCTAGGCTGGGGTTCTGATTAGCAGGGCCCCAGCTAGACTAATGTCGAAAAACAGTGAAGCATCAGCAAAAAGTGGGGGTACCCATGTGAAGCAGATCCTACTCTCCTACAGGAAGTGAGTACCAAACAAGTATGGCCTCAACTTCTTCAGAGCCGAGACCACAGCAAAGGCCTCCCTCTCAATGGCTGACCAACGTTTCTCTCTAGGGGTCAGCCTTCTGCTAATAAAAGCTACTGGCTGATCCTGACCTTCATCATTCAATTGTGACAGTACAGCCCCTACCCCCAATTCAGATGCATCTGTTTGGACAATGAACTTCTTGGAGTAATCAGGACTCTGTAGGATGGGAGCAGGGCACATGGCCTGCTTTAGGTCATCAAATGCCTTTTGACAGCTAACTGTCCACTGAACCTTTTTGGGCATTTTCTTGGAAGTTAAGTCATTCAGGGGTGTCACTATTGATCCATACCCCTTGACAAATCTCCTATAGTACCCAGTCAGGCCTAAAAGGCTCTCACCTGAGTCTGGGTAGTTGGAGCAGTCCAGTCCATGATGGTCTGGATCTTGCTCTGCAAGTGGTTGAACCTGGCCTCCACCCACAAGGTGGCCCAGGTACACAACCTGACTCTGCCTTATCTGGCACTTGGTGGCCTTGATAGTCAGGCCTGCTTTCTGCAGGGCTTGTAAAACATTTCTGAGGTGGACCAGGTGATCCTCCCAGGTGGAGCTAAAGACAGCAATATCATCTAGATATGCTGCACTATAGGCTTCCAGACCTGTAAGGACTGTATTCACCAACCTCTGAAAAGTGGCAGGTGCATTCTTCAGACCAAAGGGCATCACCACAAATTGATAATGCCCACTAGGGGTTGAGAATGCTGTTTTTGGCTTTGCATCATCAGCTAGTCTGATCTGCCAGTAGCCAGCTGTCAGGTCAAATGTGCTTAGATACTTGGCTGAGGCCAAAGTGTCTATTAGCTCATCTGCCCTAGGTATTGGATGGGCATCAGTCCTAGCGACTGCATTGAGACCCCTGTAGTCCACACAAAACCTCATCTCTCTTTTCCCACCATTGGTGTGAGGTTTTGGCACAAGGACCACTGGACTAGCCCAAGGGCTATCTGAGGGTTCAATAACTCCCAAATCCAACATCTTCTGGACTTCTGTCCTGATACAGTCCCTGACATGGTCAGGTTGCCTATAAATCTTATTTTTAATAGGCAGACTGTCCCCAGTGTCCACTTCATGAGTGCACCAGGTGGTCTGACTGGGTGTCAGTGAGAATATGTGCCTGAACTGATTGAGCACCTGTCTGCAATCAGTTTGCTGCTGGGCAGTGAGGCTGCCTGCCAAGGCTACACCATCCACTGACCCATCATCAGGGTTCTGTGAGAGCAGGTCAGGGAGTGGGTCACTCTCTTCCTCCTGTCCCTCATCAGTAGCCATGAGCAAGCCCATGTCTGCCCTGTCCACATATGGTTTTAATCTGTTGACATGGAGAACCCTGTGGGGACTCCTGGGTGTTCCTAGGTCTACTAAGTAGGTAACCTCACCCTTCTGTTCAACAATGGTATGGGGTCCACTCCATTTGTCTTGGAGAGCTGCTGGGGCCACTGGCTCCAGCACCCACACCTTCTGTCCTGGCTGGTAAACAGTCAGTACAGCCTTTTGGTCATGCCAGGCTTTTTGAAGTTCCTGGCTAGCCTCAAGGTTTTTAGTTGCCTTTTTCATGTACTCAGCCATCCTGGAGCGGAGACCAAGTACATAGTCCACTATGTCTTGCTTTGGGGGCTTGAGAGGTAACTCCCATCCTTCCTTCACTAAGCACAATGGACCCCTGACAGGGTGACCAAACAAAAGTTCAAAAGGGCTGTAGCCAACCCCTTTTGAGGCACCTCCCTGTATGCAAATAAAAGGCAGGGCAAGAGTATGTCCCATCTTCGCCTAAGCTTCTCTGGGAGCCCTTTAATCATGCCCTTCAAGGTTTTGTTGAATCTCTCAACTAAACCATTGCATTGTGGGTGATAGGGTGTGGTGAACTTGTAAGTCACTCCACACTCCTTCCACATTGCTTTCAAGTATCCAGACATAAAGTTAGCACCCCTGTCTGATACAACCTCCTTAGGGAAGCCCACTCTTGAGAAAATTCCCAGGAGGGCCCTTGCCACCACAGGTGCTGTAGTGGTCCTAAGGGGAATAGCCTCTGGGTACCTGGTGGCATGATCCACTACCACCAGGATAAACCTGTGCCCAGATGCTGTTTGGGGATCCATGGGACCAACAATGTCAATCCCCACCCTTTCAAAGGGAACCCCCACCACAGGTAGTGGTATCAGGGGGCCTTTGTAGTGCCACCTGCCTTGCCACTGGCCTGGCAGGTTACACAGGAGCGACAAAACTCCTTGGTGTCTTCAGACATGTGGGGCCAGTGAAAGTGAGGGACAATTCTGTCCCAAGTCTTGTTCTGACCCAGGTGACCTGCTAAGGGAATGTCATGGGCTAGGGTCAATAGGAAGCCCCTGAACTTCAGAGGTATAACCAACCTCCTGGTGGCACCAGGCTTGGGGTCTCTACACTCTGAGTACAAGAGTCCATCATCCCAATACACAGTATGGGGACCACTAGCTTTCCCAGCAGCCTCAGCAGCAGCTTGCTGTCTGAGGGGTTCAAGAGAGGGGCAGCTCTGCTGCTCCTGGCTCAGATCTGCCCTGGAAGGGCCCCCTGTCCCCAAGAACTCAACCTGGTCAGGTTCAAGCTCCTCTGGGACAGTTCCTTCCTCAGGACTGAGATCATCCCCTCAAGAGACTGATCTTCCTTCTGAGCCAAGGGGGAAGGCACTGCCTTTACCCTACTACTCCTCTTCTTGGAGGGCACTTGGTCCATTATTCCAGAATCCAAGGCCTGTTCAGTGTTAGACATTTTGGCTTGTGACCTGGTCACAGCAAACACATCTGCAGGGATGCCCAGCATTTCTGCATGGGTCCTGAGCTCCACTTCTGCCCAAGCTGAAGTTTCTAAATCATTGCCAAGCAAGCATTCAACTGGTAGGTCTGCACTTACCACAACCTTCTTAAGGCCAGTTACCCCATCCCCAGGAGAAGTTAACAACTGCCAGAGTATGGTCTGTTCTGACATTGCTAGCATTGGTCACTTGGTACATTTCACCAAGTATAATCTGCCCAGGATTCACAAGGTCTTGTGTCACCATGGTGACACTTGCCCCTGTATCCCTCAATGCCAAAGCCTCTTTTCCATTGATTAAGGGCTGTTGCCTGTACTTGCCCAGATTACTGGGACTCACAGAGGAGGTCACATCCATGCCTCCATCACAGACTAGGACAGCCTGAGTGAGTTCTCTGACTAGGTCAGAGCTCATCTCCTTACCCAGGGTCAACCCTACTAAACCCTTGGCTTGTGTAGTCCCACCACCAACTGTAACTGCACTAGGGGGAGCAGGTGCCTTAGGGGCATTGGTGGGGGCTGGAGTAGAGTCTTTGGACTTGGTGCAATGACTGGTCCAGTGGGTCTTTTGCTTACAGACCTTGCACCATGGTGTCTTTTGGCCTTTCCCTTTGTTAGACTGTGAATCCCCACCTGAAGAAGATTTTTGGGGGCCTTGTGAAGACTTCTGGTCTTTACCCTTCTCCCCACCCTTATCAGAGTTCTTAGAATCTTGCTTCTTTGGGTCACCACCTTGGTTCTGTACCTTCTGCCTCACCCTGGTTCTGACCCATTTGTCTGCCTTCTTTCCCAATTCTTGGGGAGAGGTCAGATCAGAGTCCACCAGGTGCTGATGCAACAGCTGATTTTGACAATTATTAAGAATCTGCTCCCTCATGATAAGATTGTACAATCCTGTGAAGTCACATACCTTACTGCCCAATAACCAACCTTCCAGAGCCTTGGCAGAACAATCAACAAAGTCCACCCAGTCTTGAGTCTGTGCTTTTTGGGTATCTCTGAACTTTAACCTGTATTGTTCAGTTGTTAGGCCAAACCCATCAATCAGAGCACTCTTCAAGACTTTGTAATTGTCAGCATCCTCTTCTCTTACAGTGAGGAGCTTGTCTCTACCTTTGTCTGCAAAGGAGAGCCACAAGATTGCTGCCCACTGCTCCTGAGGGACCCTCTGTACTTTACAGGCCCTCTCCAGTGCAGTTATCCATTTGTGGATGTCATCCCCACTCTGGTAGGGAGGGAAAATCTTGCTCAGTTTTCTATGGTCATAAGACCTTTCCTTATCTCTGGGGAAATTGCTGCCACCATGGGACTCTAGTCCCATCTTTTTCTCTCTTTGTAGAGATCTAGGGACTCCCTGTCTATAGCCAACTGCTGTTTTCTGAGCTCAAGCTGGGCTTGCTCATACTGAATCAGTCTCTTTCTCCTGTCATGAGAGGATTCTCTCCTATGAGAAGAGACAGAGGTCCCTATTGAGGTGTCAGAGTGGTTAGACTCCTGAGAAGGAGATCTAGCCCTTCTTGGCACACTCTCAACTCTTCCTGGGGGGACAAAGGTGAGGTCATCCTGATCCTCCTCTTCATCCACAGGAATAGCTGGGTTTTCCAGGGCAAGGTCATTGTCACCTTCCTGGCCAGTTTCAGAGGGGGGCCTGGGTTTCTTCACCCCTGACCCCTTCCTCATTTTCTGTCCCACCCTCTCTGCCTACCCCATCAGACCCTAGGGGCCTGCTGAGATCATCAGCTAGTAGCACCTCCCTGAGGTGTTGGGTGCTGGCACTTTTGCCTGCCTTCAGCTTCCTAGTATTGCATAATGCTCTCAATTCCAAGAATGGGAGTTTATCATACTTGGAGGGAAGAAGCCCACTGGCTTCTGGCAAGGACTCACTGGGTCCTGGCTTTGAAGACATTACTAGTGAGGTGTGGTGTATGCACTACCTACTCTAGTGTGGACTACTAAACTCTCTTGAGTTGTAGAAAGGTGTGCTATCCCTTAACACACAACTCTAAGTTCAGTAGAACTTACTGTATACTAAGCTTGATTTATATGTACCTAAGGTAGCCTTAGTGGTTTTCAGTTGATCAATTCAATTGAGATTATCTGGTAAAACAATAGCAAGCTGGAATCCCACACGCTGCACACCAATGTGAGAAGTTGGCCTGGTATATGCTGTCCACTAATTATAGTGGGCACCTTGCACCAGTCCAAACAACCCCTTATTGGAGATAGGTTAAAGACAACCTTTATTGAAAGCTATCCTAGTGGTAGCTATGGAGAGCAGCCTTCAGGCTAAGTCTTGAAGGAATGTAAAGCAGCTTGTTTTACCAGTCTATAATCTCTTGAGTGACCAAATGAAAGAGGACCACACCAGGTATATATTCAAAATATATGTATTTATTGCTAAACACACCCCTCTAGTCTCTTTATGAGGCTAGAGTTCGAAGTACATAAGTTATAAGTTAGTTATCAACAGTAATAGCACAAATACACGTTTGAGCCCTAGGGGCGTACCAAACCATATACCAATAAAGTGGTATAAGAACCACGACTGAGCTAGACACAAGGCCTAGAGCCTGTAGAAGTGCTTGGACCACAAGGAACCACCCAAGGTAGTGACACAGGGGACCCACGGGGGACGCGTGCAGTGTGAGAACACAGCCGCAAATCGCCGTTGACTTCTATGGGGAAAGTCGCGGTTGGAATTTTAAAGAAAAGGGACACTTAGAGGAGGACTTGGAGCAAACCCCTTTAGAACTGGGTTGTTCTAGAGTCTATACCCACGGGAGCACCGGAGTACTTGTGTTACCTCACCCAGGGAAGCCGGGTGCATAGGTGTCTTTCGGGGTCGGGTTTCGTCGTCGTTTTCAATGGCGATCTGCTGCAAAGTGCTGCTGGCGGCCAAGTCGAAAGTGTTCGGGTGGATCCAAAGGTGGATCGAAGATCTGAAGAACCTGAAAGCAGAGGGGACAGAGTCTGGGTCACTAGCCAGTGACCAGGAAGGCGATGAGCAGATGCCCACCGATGTCGAGTGCTTCAGGTAGGTTGACGGTCGTCTTGACTCTTCAGCCACAAGGTCCAGGAGGCGTCGATGACGACCAGGAGCTGGATTCGAGCTGTCCCACGACGTCTGTCGATTACAGTGGTGTCGGCAACTGGATTGGACCCAACAAGCCTTGGCAACGGCAAGTCTCGTGGAAATAGAAGAAGGACGGTGGTGCAGACCAGCAAGGTCTGAGGGACTCACCCAGCGAGGGTAAGTCAGGGCACGCCTGGAGCAACCAGGGAAGCCCAAGCAGAAGAAGATTGGCCTTCGGGAGGGCCTACTAGCAAACGGACTAGCGACTGCGAAGGAGCCTCAAGTGGATGCACTTAGAGCTGGCTCACGGGACACTCGTGGAGTGGAGGCCAGTGATCTTCGGTGCAGTCGGTGCTGAAGGCTGGGGCTACTCGGAGCCCAAAGCACAACTTCGTGGAAGACCCAGAAGAGGATGCACTTGCAAATGCAATCGGTGTCCAGGGGTCACGGTTCCACGTTACCCACGACAGCTACGGGCCTCAGCTTTGCTGGGGACTCAGGGCAGCCTCGGGCAAGTCTGGAAATCCACCTCTGGTGATGCAAAGACTTCGGCGTCCGGCGGGAACTTCAGCAATGCAGACCGGACAATTGCTTCGTTGGTGCCTGCCAAGCAGGGGAGTCACTCCTTGACCCCAAGGGAGATTCTTCAGTCCTCTAATCTTAAAGTAGAGCGTCGAAGGTCCAGGATTCTGTGTCAGAGTTTCGTCCAGGTAAATCTAAGTCTAAGGACTGGGGTCCCATACTTATACCAAGTTAGGGGTTGGACATACTCTGGGGACCCACCTATGGGAGGGTCAGGGCAGAGGGGTGGTTACACCCCTTTCCCTTTGTCCAGTTTCGCGCCAGAGCAGGGGCTGGAAGCCCCTGAGCCGGTATGAACTGGGGTATGCACAGGGACACCAAATGTGCCCCCAGTGCAGGACTTCAAAGCACCAGAGAGTGCTCCCGCCCAGCCCCAATACACACTATCCTGTCTGGGGAGGTGGTTACACCTCTCTGGGACAGGAAACCTATTGTCCAGGCCTCCCCTGCAGGAGTTTCGGTCAGCAGCAGGAGGCCAGACTCGTGTCTGTGGCAGCGCATCCATTTTGTGATGCTAGGGCTCTGGAAAGAAGTTACCGGGTAGGCCGGTGGGTACATGTCTCTCCCTCTAGAAGGGTGGAATGCTACCCCCGCTGCCAGAACTGGCGGGGGGATAGTATTCCAAGATGTTTGACACCAAACACAACATGTTTCCGTGCAGCCATCCCAAAGTTAGCATATAACGCGAGGTTATAATGCGCTTAAGAGTATATGGTCAGGCTGCACTACAAACAGCATCAGAGAAGGGTCTCCGAACGCTGCAGAGGGGCTCTGCTCATGCAGGGGCACCCTCTCACATAGGAACCAAGCACTCTGCCTTCAGGATTGACAAGGCCTGCCATAGGAGTGACTTATAGGTTTATATGTGTGTATGTATGTAGTGATATAGGTAACCTATATCACAGTAAGGGGTGCATGCACCACCTTACCCAGGCTGCAGTAGCAGACCTGTGGTGTCCTTTTGGCTGGCCTTCCAGGGGTGGCACAATACATGCTTCAGCCCCTGGCAGGCCTCTGAGGTACCTATGCCCTGGGTACATAGTATACCATATACTAGGGACTTACAAGGGCACTCCAGATTCCAATCAGAGATGTGCCTAAGGCACATGGAAACCATTTTAGAGGGGAAGCAGCTAGGCTGGGGTTCTGATTAGCAGGGCCCCAGCCAGACTAAAGTCGAAAAACAGTGAAGCATCAGCAAAAAGTGGGGGTACCCATGTGAAGCAGATCCTACTCTCCTACAGTCCCGGCATCCAACATTTCCCAGGTGCATAATCACCCCATGACAGGCGATGTCACCCTGCTCCACCGGCACCGAAGGAGTGCTCAATATTTTGCTAACGACGCCTTTAGCGAAGTTCCTCAGGAATTTCGCCTTTTTAACGGCGCACAGGAATTCTTTGGGGGCCTGTGGCCCCTGTGGCAAACATCAGCTAATGCCAGGTGGCTGCAGGTCACACGTTACGAACTTATGACTCTGATAAACAACACCCGCGATGGGTTCAACGCAATCCAGGAAGAATTACGACCTATAAGGCTTATGGCTCTAGAGCATAGATATGTTCTAGATCAGCTCACAGCTATGCAGGGTGGGGTATGCGCCCTGATCGGAAAGAGCTGCTGCACTTTCATACCATCTAATGATGCTGATAATGGGACACTTGCTAAAGCCATTGAGGGCCTAGACAATCTGGGAAGAAAGATGCGTGACGAGGGAGGTGCTGAAGCAGACGTTATTTCTAATTGGTTCAACTTGGACTGGATGCCTTCATGGCTGTCTGCTATCTTGAAAATTGTGCTACCTATTTGTTGTGTGCTGATGTTAGTGTGTTGCGGTGCACAGGTGATAATGAGATGTGTCAACAGATGTAGCACCAAAGTGGTAGGGATGAATTACGCTAACACAGGAATGCACAAGAATGCACATTACCAGGTCATGTACCGCGTTCCTGAGGATGGGGATAGGCCGAACCACGTAGAATTAACAGAACAAGCAGCCCCTGACGCTTCTCCCAACACACCAACAGCTCCACCAATTCCGCCACATAGATACACCTTGAGGGAGGAGCATGACACTCACGAGTATGACCAGTTAGTTAGCAATGATGGTGGAGAGTATGTTACCATAACACCAGGAGTGCCACCTCAGACCGAGTGCCTGTACGTTAATGACCCACTCTGTATGCACCAGACACCAGAGGGTCCAGCAAAGTATTATACGAGAGTTGTGTTCAAATATGAACAAGAGGAGGGAAATGAAGTAGGGTTCCGTTCTACCATATAACACAGACCTATGTACCTTTCTGCTCTGCCCATGAAACATGGCACTCCCATATAGGCCCCACCAGTCAGGCCCTGATAAATGACCTAAGTTGTCCATTTTTCTTCAGCCTTTTAGTACCTGTCACAGTGGTCCACACCCCCTTAGATACATACACATAGGCCCAATCCCACCTCCTTAGATGCACACACACATGTAGGCCCAAGAGGCCACTGCCTCTTGCTATCATTTTTTAATAGAACAAATCTCGTAGGCCTCTCTACCCTGACAGCAGGGACCTGTGCCATCCACCGCGGCACCAGCCCCCCCTTGTAAATTTCCACAGTTACAAGAATAAGGTTAGCCCACACGTACGTGACACTCTGCTGGTACTTCTTGATCTTTCACAAGCAATGTTTGCAATATTTTTACTTATGAAACTTTCCACGCTTGCTCAACTGAAACTGAAAAGGTGGCTACGTGACAGAGAAATAATATATAAAATATTAATTTCTGAGCATTTACGGTAAAAGTTATCTTTTTTTTAATGTTTGCGGTCAAGAGCACTGACCACCTGCTAAAAGCCCCTGTTTCCACCATGATACCACTTCTCTGTTCTTCAAAAAACTTTCCACAGTTACTGTAAGTGTGCGGTCAAGGACCCACGTCAGGGCCCACGTCAACTGTGGGTGGGAGTTCTGCATTAAGCCATATAAAAGATTTGCACCCATGTCCACGCCTTGAACTCTTCATACCAGTGCCTTGCTGCATGGTGAGGGTTCGCGGTCGACCGTTCTCCTGATCTTGGGCCTAGAACTTCTACTCTCAAGGTGGTAATGCTCTTTTCTGATTGCTAGCCTTTTGGCTTTGTCAGCCTCTCTAATTTAGCTCATCCACACCCAAGTCATTGCATTTATCCTAGCTTAAATTGTGTAGCCTTGGATGGTTTTTGCTCTCTCATTTAAGATTTGCCCTCTAGGCGCTTGCCTATTAATCATCTCTAATTTTGGGGTTGCCCTTCAGGCAGCTGCACATTCAATGATATATGCATAGATATTTTTGCTTCATTTAAAACAGCTGACTTATAATATTGTCAATGCTTTTATTTCATCCTGCTCATGTGTTGATGGGCAACATTTAACTGAACAGTTTTCTGTGTTTCTGAATTGCTTAATAAAGTGCCACTGTATTTCACACCGTTGTTCCTTCTTTTCAAGTGAACGAGCAGAGTGCGGGTCTTGCTCTCATGAGCCGGTAAGCAGAAGGGTGTGACCACCCATTTACCCTCAGAGGTCATCTGTTGAGGTCCTCTCTAAATTAGCCAGACAGCACCATCTTGTGGCAGACTGTCACAGGCCCTGGTGCTGACAATTAAGTGCCGGTGCTGAGCACCGGAAACCACCGGCTCAAATTAAGCACTGGTTGCAAGTTATATCGACCCTGGGGTTCAAGCACCAAATTAATTCAATTCTCACACTATATATTTGTGCAATGGAGGTTTAACCATTTCTGTCAAGAGTGTTGGGGTTTTGAATTTATAATGAACTACAATCTAATTATACTATATAAGCACTCATCTTTATGTAATTTATGCTTTATATTACTCTGTACCATTTAGTACATATTTACATATTTCAAAGTTGTATTGGTTCATGGAGTAAGTAGAACAGCGGTATGGTGGTATGTACCGGAGGTTCATTTGGGTGTAAAATAGAATCCAGGCTCCTGTGCTGTAATACCCAGGTACTTACTTTGCTTAATAAAACTCTCAAATAAATACTTAAGTAAATAAATAAATATATAAACTAAATTGATCCTTAGGTTTGCATGGATGATGAATCATGTACTTTAAAATTGTAGGTTCATGGAAGAAAGTGGTGTATTATTTATCGTCTTGTAGCTTTCCTCTAGTTGTCTAGACTGTCAACAGGACGCCATCAGTGGAAAACAAGCCAATTGTTGATGCTTAGTCTGGTATAAGATCTGACCCCCCCACCCCCCACCACCAGCCTCGCCCCAAACTCCGTATCCTTTCTGGAGCTATTAAGAAAATGAAATGATGAGATGGGTTGTTGAGGGACCGCTTTAAGCACAGGGTGGGGCTTTGGAATACAGATGCAGGCATCCTGATGTCATTGCAGCTGAGAGCCAAACTAATTTGCAGTAGCAATGACTTCAAAGCAGTTAACAACAACTGCCAGAAATATCTGCTTAATCTAATTGTTTCCTATAGGTTCAATGCACAACACTGAGTTAGTTATTGTAGAATACCACCTGTACGTTTAAAGATGTCATGCCTTCTTATAGAGCTCATGTCCAGAGTTCATGTCATCCTGGTCTCTCTATGTGGCCTGCCTTTGTCTATGTACATGTGCAAGGTCTCTCCAGCAGTGTCTGAGCTGATCCTTCTTCTTCTCCTCTTGGTTGTTGTTCACCCACAAAGATCTGCCCCTCATATTCAGTAAGTAACTGGAGTCACCAGAGTTCTTCACTAGCACAGCCAAGGGTTAGTGAATGGAAGGGATACAGTCACAGCCCTACCTCCCAGTCTGCAGTCTGGATCCATTCAGCCACCTCCAGTCCATCGTGACGTCACTGTACCTCAAGCCGATCCATGTGTACAATGACTTCTTCGCCGCCGTCTCAACCAAATCCTAGATGTAAAGAAGTGATAGAGATATGTCTTCAGAGGCCCCTGTTTTCCTTCTTTTGTACATGTCTGTGATGCTTACATTTCCTGCTTTTGTGTATATTTATAGTTGTTCTGTGTATAGGCTGTCTCCCATAAGTGTTTATGAGACCACCATTACATGTCCCTTTTATGTTATCAAATCACACACCTTTAAGGGTCTCGCTACCTGTCTCATTCCCACCTCATTTATATGAGCACAGAATCTACCCAGTATTTTTTGAGTTTTCGATATGTCCCTACAGGTTCCCCCTGTGTCTCACTGTGTCTGTCGGGCTGCTTTGCTTGCTTTTTACTTGTTTATAATCCTGGAGAGGCTGATATTGGAGATAGGCTTAAAGTTGCTAAACACAAATCTCATTAGGGATCTGACATTAAAGTGAGACATACATGAGATCACTAATGCTCTGATGTAACAAAACTCTCCTTTTTAACAAATCCCTCTGACGTCACTCTTCTCTGCTATTCACCCCTCTCTCTGTCACTGTTTTGGATATTGATTATGATTTTGATGTAATTCATCTTATAACACAAGGTCTACAACCCCAAACGGAACAGTCTTCCTTCTCTTGTCAAATACCTCAGTCCAATGAGTTATGTCAACCAGAAGACCCCGCTAGGAACCCATACTCTAACATTTCAATATCTTCATCAATGGTTATGAGGTCCGACAATCGGGAGATATAGTATTCCCGAATCAAATTCCAGGATTTAAATTCGTCAGAGAAGAAGTAGCACCTGCCTCCTGACAGCATCCAGCTGTAGGGGCAGATCTCACACATGGAATCTGAGAGGAGGAAAAGAGGGCATTAGTGAATTGAAGTCAGAGGGATTTGCATTGCAATAAATGATATGTACCTAAAGTAGTTATGTTTGAGATAGAGTTTTCTTTGCAGAGGCATTTTTTAATTTGCCAATAACATTTGAATTTGTCGATTGATTGCCATGAAAATTGGCAATCAATCAATTAAGTGTCGGCATGCCAAGTTTCTTTTAGATCCATCCACAGGAAAAAATAAAAGTGAAAGAGTGAAAAGTGTATAATTTCCAATTTTAGATCTCAAAGGATATTTTTTAGAAAAATAAAGCAAACACCTTGTAAAGTAGGTGATACCAACAAAACAAAGTATAAAACTATTTAGAGAGCAAAGTCAAATATATCACAAGACATTTGGACAAAAATAAGTGCACATAAAAGACTACATATGCTATACATCAGATAACATAGTCCTTCAGATAAGAAGGTCTTTTCACAATACAGTGACCATGTCCCTTCAAGGACAGAGGAACTTAAGTACAAATTTTCTGGCCATCTTTTTGCTGCATTGTGGAGGAATATGTATTGTGACCGAACGCACATAAGTGCAAACATTTTTCAACTCTATTCAAGTTCCAGATCCTGTTGTCTTCTGTCTTGATTGCATTTTTAAACAATTTCACCACTCTCATCATTCTACTGAATTTTGATTATCCAGATTTTGCCACATGAAGCTTCATTTTAACCCAATCTCCCACATTCACCACTGTCTCTTTCACATCTTTCTGGTCATCTAGTTCATGCTTATTTTTCAAAATTTTGCATCTCTCATTATCTACCACTTCTTCTCCTAAAATGTGTTGACCTGATAGTCCCCACCTTTTATTAACCCATCTAGGACATACTGAGCAGTTGGGTTTCCTACCCTTAAATAACTCAGATGGAGATTTTCCTGTTGTGGAGTGAGGGGTTAATCTGTACACCCTCACCATTTCCTTCACTTCTTTCATCCAACACCTGCCACATACAACAGCAAGTTGGATAGTGTCCTTCAAAATTATATTAAATCTCTCTATCATTCCGTTCGCCTCAGGATGATAGAGAGCTGACTTCCTACGTGTTATACCCTTGTGCATCAAAAAATCTTCCATTTGCTAAAAGGATAATTGCACCCCATTGTCAGTTATTAATGAAGAAGGACAGTCCTCTCTGTCAAACATTTCCTCCAGAAACAATATTATATCCTGTGTTTCCACCAAATTCACTATTGTAACCTCCAGCCAGCTAGAATAAAAATCAATGCAGCTCAGAATATACCAATCCAAACTTGAAATGTTGATAGGTCCCACAATATCCAAAGCTATCTCTACCCAAGGACTCAACATTAACTTATGCAAAGTAAGAGGTTGTATGTGATACTCCAGAATCTTATTGCTACACAGACACTCACCACACCCTCTTGCCATTTGTTCCATCATTAAATCCATACCTGGCAACAAGTAATCTTCATGCACTCATTCTCTAGTCTTCGACCTCCGTGTGTGACTCTCATTAGCTTTCTCAATTATTCTTTATCTCAAATTCTTTGGCGGTACCAACCTGCTACCCCTCAACAAAAAACCTCCCTTATCACTCAACTCATCTTTAACACTCCAAAATGACTTAACTTCATCTCCATGTTCATTCTTTGTGATCCAACTCCCCTTCATCATACTAATTACCTCATGCAAAACTGAATCAGCTTGCATTTCTTCCTTCCAACTACTCCTTCTCTTGTATGATGCCATTCATGATTTCACAAATTTTCCAGCCATCCTTCCACGATTTCCATTCATTGACACAGGACAATCTGGAAAAAACTGTCTGCTATCCAGTTCTTGACTCCTGGATCATACATCATATAAACATCAAATTCTTGAAAGGCAACCACCCATTTGCAGATTTTCATGGAAACACTGTCTATCCCCTTGTTTGTAAAGATCTCCCTCAAGGGCTTATGATCTGCTTTTATCTCAAAACGGTTTCCCCATAGAACTTTTCTCTGTTTCTTCAAGGCCCAATTTATAGCCATGGCCTCTTTTTTAGTTACAGAGTTTCACAACTCTGCCCCCTTAAGTGCTCTGGAAATAAACAATATGGACCTTTCTTTACCATCAATCTCTTGTAACAACACCCCACCATGTTCTTTAGAACTGGCATCTGTCATAAAAATTGTCCTTTGACTCTGTTCAGAACCACTAAGTCATGGGGTATTTTGCAAACAGGTTTTCAGATGCAAATATTCTTCTTTGCACTTCTTGCTCCACACAAACTCCATAACTTTCTTCAACAAATCCCTCATGTTCTCACTTTTTCCAGGAAAGTTCAAAATACATTTGCTGTATTAATCTGCAATGCCCATACATTTCATAAGTTCCTCTTTGTTAGAGGGACTGGGCATGTTACTGATGGCATCTACAAGATCTTGCTTAGGTCGTATTCTTTCTCCTGAAACAAAATGACCCAAATACTCAATACAGGGTACGTTGAAATTACACTTCTCTATTTTCAAAGTTAATCTACTAGATTCAGTTCTCTGTAAAACATCTCACAGTCTTTTTTCATGTTCTTCAGATGTGTTACCAAACACCAGCATGTTGTCCTGGTAGATCTTGACACCATGTAACCCTTTCAACACACCGGCCACAGCCCTCTTGAAGACCGATACCACAAATAACAATCCAAAGGCCATTCTTGCATATTTGAATATGCCAAAAGGTGTTACAAACAATGTCAAGTCCTGTGATAATAGATGTAGTTTCACTTGATGGCACGCTGAGATGAGGTCTAGTGAAGAAAAATACTTAGCTGCCCCCAAGGAACACAGCATTTCATTTATGTTGGGGAGTGGGGAATGGTTTACTATGACACACTCATTTAACTCTCTAAGTTCTACACATAATCTATCCCTCCAACAGTGCTTAACCTGTAAAAAAATAAGTGCTGGGGCCCAAAGTTTTTCTCAGACATTTAATTCTGCTACCAGTCTTACCATACACCATCTGCCCCTTTATCTTACCTTTGTAGGTTCTTTTCCTCCCTGCAGCTTACTTCCTTTGTCACTGTCTTCCAGTGCTGGACAAAGGAAGAAAGCAGCGCTAGTAATGAGCGTCTGAGAAATGGGAGTCCTGGTGTGTGGGCCTTGACTGTGTCTCATTGTTACTAGAGTTAAGCTGACAGGTATAGAAAGGTAGTGCTGTTTGAAACATGACTAGGTAATGTGTTTGGTTATAGCTATTAGCGCCACTATGGTATGTTATCGTGATTTGTAACACGCACAGCTACTCAAAGAATGTCCAGGCACGAGCCCAGAGTGATAAGAAACAGAGAAAGGGAGATGGGTTAATTAAAAAGGAAGATATTCAATCTCTTCCTGAAGATCTTTGGATCCGGAAGGCGGCGTAAGTCAAGTGGAAGTTGGTTCCAGGCTACCGCCGCCATATACGAAAGGGAGCTGCCACCTATCCTTTTTCGGCGGAACCTGGGAGTACAAACCAACAGCAATGTAGAACTGAAAACGCTTTCTCAGATACACCGGGTCCAGCCCATGAAGGACAGCATGTGCCATTACCAAGGACTTAAATTTCACCCTTTCTTTTACCGGTAACCAGTGCAGGTTACGAAGGTGCTGCCTGACACTGACCCTCTTAGGGTGGCTGGGAAGAGTTCTAGTTGCGGCATTTTGAACTACGTGAAGCTTATTCAGAAGAAATCCGGGCAGATCAACATACAGTGCATTGGCATAATTGATGAGCGAGGTAATAAGCGCTCGAGTAACCTCGTGTTTCCCTTGCAGAAAGAGGCAGAAGTGGCAGGAATTTTCTTAGTGCTTTCAAAATGCCAAAGCACATTCCAGTCAACTTGTTAATTGCGGGCCAAAACTCAGCTTTTCATCACCACTATACTGGAATCAATGTGTTTTTTCAACGTTGACCACATCACTTCAAGAATTTTAGTGGCAAAAACAAGCCGCAGCTACTAGTAGCAAAGGGCAGGATCAAACTTAACCTACAGAGTTCAGATAACACCCGCCAGAGGATACGTCTCTGATTCAGCATATGTAATCACGCCACATTTACATGGCAGGTATTGAGTAGACAGAAAAGAAGGGTGTGTGACTAGTTATGCGTCACGTGTACAGCATTTTGTTTATTTACATCTTTGCTTAAGTTGTGGTGTTGTATTGTTTGGATATGGATGGGGCCTAAAATCCCTTCAGGACCAATTAAACAGATGAAATGAAACTACCTGTGCTACCTACTTCCCCATTTGCTACCACACTTTAATCTTGGTTCAAATTCATAAACATTTTAAACCAGAACAAAGGCCAATGAGATTGTAGCCAAGATCTTCTCAGCGCAATTAAAGGGGGCTGGCGAGCTTGCGCTGAGTGGGAACACATCCTGCATGCACAATACCCAGCGGCCAGGGCTGGGAGGGCTTCTCTCTCTCGCTGCATAGCCAAGCCTGTTGAACGAGGCCCTGTAGGGGGGAGTGAGGAGGCAGAAAGAAAAGCACTCACTGGCAAGTCCACACTGAATTCCATCCCAGCGGTCCCATCCAGAGCCAGTACCTTGCAACAGAGTGCCAAGTTTGTCCTAGGCCAGCGCTTTTCAAGTCTGCCTCGCCGCAGCTGAGCCATGAGTCAGCCCCAACTATAATCATCCAATGGGAGGCTCAGGCAGGGCGCAGGTGCAGTGAGAAACACAAGAGAATTACAGCAGCTCGGAAGACGACTTGGGAAGAATACATCTCCCCAGACACATGCTTTTATGTTTTGAAAAATAATCTGTGCCTCACTGCCCACATGAAAGACATCTACAGTACTGGCCCTGTAAAAAAAGTGCTGGTGCTGAGCACCGGAAACCACCGGCACAAATTAAGCACTGCTCCTCAATCGAATGATGTGCCATTTCTACTGAAGCCAACCATTCAAATGCCTCAGCTTCTTTAATAATTCCACCATCCTTCAGTTTGTTTAACTCTTTAGCCATATCCTCCTTTACCATCGAGGGTACATTCCTGACCTTGCAAGCCTTTGGCACAGAGTTTGGTTTGAGTTTCATAAGATGAACATCGTTTTTTAAACATCCGAAGTCTTTTCTGAAAACACTTGGAAAGTCTTTGGTATATGTAAGATCCGTCTTCACAGAAGCACAGGAGGCAGAGATGGAAGTTTAAATGTCTTTATTAAGTCAAAGACATCAGAGACCCCATCCAACACTGAAGACTGGTAACTGTCAACTGACCAGTTGCTCAGCCTTCCTTAGCAACCTAGGAATTCCACATTCTATGCAGAGTCAAAGAACAACTTATACTTAAAGTAAGACACTACATCACCTCCCCCCTAATATAAACAATATGATACCCCAACACTGCAAGAAGCTGTACAAAGTAAATGCAAGCATCCAAACAGAAAGAAAATTAAAACAGAACGTAACAACAAAGAAAGAAAGAAATATGAAGCATGAAGTTTTACACAAAATCTTGCAACCTGGCAGGACGTCTGACTGCCCTGTGAGTTCTCAATCTCCCTTCCACAGGTGACATGGATGAGGTTGAAACAGAGGAACTGGACCTCCATGGGAAAACATTTAGATACTCTATTGAGATTCCATACTCTGTGATCGCTGGTCTTAACGGCATTCCTAAAAACCTTAATCACTTTAAATGGTTTACAAAATTTGGAACTGCCTGTACCCAGGCGGGGCGACTTAATTTTGATCCAGTCTCCCACAGACACAACTGTTTCTTTTACAGCTTTGCGATCATCAAACCAAGCTTTACGCTTTTCCAACACTTGCCTCTCCTTCTCTTTCCAACCTTCAATACAGCCAACATTCTCATCAACAACGGTTCTTTTTGCTAAAACCCAAGAAGGATAAACTTCAATGTTAGGCACTCTTCCCTTGAACAGTCGAAAAGGCGACACCCCTGTGGAAGAATGGGGTGTAAACCTATATTCTCTTACTTTCTTTCTCATAGCTAGTTCCCAGTTAGTTCCTGACACAATCGCTTGCTGTAAGCATTCTTTCAAGACCTTCACAAACCTCTCAACCAAACCATTACTTTCAGGATGGTAGAAAGCTGCTCTTTTGTGCTTAATGCCTCTTGAAGACAGAAAATCTTCAAAAACCTTCGAGGTAAATTGAACGCCATTGTCAGACAACAAGGAAGAGGGAAAGCCTTCCCTCTCAAACAACTCATCTAGAAACTCAATTACCACATTTGACTCAACAGAGTTTACAATCTTAATTTCGGGCCAACGTGAATGCATATCCATACACACCAAAACATACCGATCACAAGTATTCCTTCTTACAGGGCCCAAAATGTCTATTGAGATATCACACCAAGGTCCCTCAGACTGCTCCCTTTTCACCATTGGCTGCGACCTACATTTTAAGATCTTATCACTGCTAGCACACTCAAGACAATTTCTAACAACCCTTTCCACATGAGCATCAATTCCAGGCCACCAATAAGCTTCTCTTATTCTCTCGTTGGTCTTAACAATACTCATGTGGCTAGAATGAGCACATTCAAGCAAACGATCCAAGAGTTCGCGAGGAGGAACTAATTTACTACCTCTCAAGAGAATACCATCAACCACAGACAACTCCTCCTTGACTTGCCAGAAGCCTTTAAGTTCTTCACAGCAGTCTTTTTTATCACACCAACGACTCAAGACCATGGAAATAACTTTCTGCAACACTTCATCTTTAGTTAACGACTCCTTCCAATCTTTCTCAGAAATTATACCCTCACTGATGAGACAGACATCAACTTCTTCATTAAGTTCCTCACCGCCAAACCATTCGCCTTCACCCTGAACTGCAACTTCTTCATCACACACATTGCCTAATCTAGATAAACAATCAGCTAAAGTGTTACTGGCACCCGGAAGATAAGTAACCAGAAAGTTAAATTCCTGTAGTGCTACAACCCATTTTCTAATGCGGTGAGACACTAAATCTATACCTTTCTTTGAAAACACTTCTTTCAAAGGTTTGTGATCAGTTACAACCGAAAACTGACAGCCCCACAGAAACTTACGCAACTTACGTACGGCCCAAAATATAGCCAGTGCCTCCCTCTCAATGACAGAATAATTGAACTCAGCAGCTCTCAAAGGCCTAGACAAAAACAAAATAGCTTTGTCTTCACCGTCAACTTTTTGAAGCAGTACAGCTCCAAGACCCTTTGAACTAGCATCAAAGCTACTTAGGTCTGGAGCTTTGTTCAATAAGTTTGTCAAATTCTGAAACTCTTCATCACATGCCTTGCACCAGACAAACTCACACCCTTTTTTTAAAAAAGATTTCTTAAATGTTCCGTAACACCTGCAAAATTAGGAATGAACTTGTGATAAAATTCAGTCATCCCTAAAAATTTCACAAGTTCATCCTTGTCTTGAGGTGTCCTCAGATTGGTAAATTATTAATCAGGGCAGGTTTGGGTTTAATACCATTAGACGACAAAAAATGCCCAAGATATTCAATTTCTGCCACATCAAAGCGACACTTGTCAGCTCTTAGGGTGAGACCTGCATCACACAATCTTCTCAAGACAGCCCTCATCCTACAATCATGCTCTTTCATATCAGTTCCAAACACAAGCACATCATCCTGGTAAATCTTCACTCCATCCACACCCTTCAAAATACGCTCCATAATTCTCTGAAATACTGAGGCAGCAGAAATGAGGCCAAAAGGCATTCTCAAAAATTTGAAAGTCCCAAAAGGCGTCACAAAGGCTGTGAGGTTTTGAGATAAGGGATGTAATTTGACCTGGTGGTAAGCTGAAGTCAAATCAAGGGAGGAGAAGTGCTTGGCACCATTTAGCGAGCATAACATTTCACTGATATTAGGTAGAGGGTAATGATCAACTACCACAGCCTTATTTAACTAACTCAAGTCCACACAGAGTCTGGCCTCGCCATTAGCCTTGCTGGCCATAATAATGGGAGAAAGCCACTCCATGGCTTCCACTTCTTGTATGATGCCGTTGGCTACCAACTTGTCAAGTTCCACTTTCATGCTTTCTTTTGCCAAGAGCGGTACGCTCCAAACTTTGGCAACTTGCGGTACTGCATTATGCCTAACTTTTATGTAATGTAAGTAATTCTTGAGACACCCAAGTTTATTATCAAAAACTTCGGGAAACTCCTTGACCCATAACTTCCATCCGTCACCAACTTGGCTAACAGAGGGTATTTCTTTCAAGCACACAGAGGGATTCTTATTGGGGTCCAAGATTACATGTAAGTCACGTTGATGGAACCAGCTAATGAGGGATCTCCCTTCATGGAAACGTACACCTTTCCAGGAATAATTCTGCCCTTAAAATCGATTGTTCCCCAAAAACAACCTAAAAGATCGATAATTTCTCCACCATACCCTCTTGGTCTGATATCAGGTTTGGATAATTTGACTTTCTTTGCTAAATGTTGTTCAAAGAATGACTTAGGAATCAAAGTCACCTTAGCCCCTGAGTCAAACAACATCTTTACTGGTGCATCATTAATTAGAACAACCTCCATTGGGCCATTGCCACCAGAACCTTTAACTTGACAAATGTGTATTCCCTCTGAATCAGAATCATTCTCATAAAGATCTACTTCCCTTACTTTCTTCAGATCTTTACCTGATCTGCAACATTTTGTAAAATGACATTTGCGCCCACACACATTACATGAGGTTTTCAAACCAGGACAACCTTTAAAGTTGGCCATGTTCCCAGGATTGCCACACCTGAAACACTTGCCAGAGAATGTCTTGGATACAACAGGTTTGCTCTCAACTTTAACAGATATTTTAGGTCTAGTTGTTTTTCTTTTTCCAATGACTAAAAAACTATTATCATTAGCTTTTTTAACAGTATCATTTTTACGAATGGTATCAACACATGCCTTTGAGTGTTCATGGGTTTTAGCAATAGTAAGAACCTCATGTAGAGACGGATTGTCTTTCTGCCACAAGCTATCCCTGTCTTTGTCAATACTACAGCCCAACATGAATTGATCACGAAGACGTTCATCCAAAGATGCTGCAAAATTACAAGTGGCGGCAAGTTTGCGCGAATCAGTAATGTATTGTTCCACCGGCTCTTCTTGCCTCTGCATCCTCCTTCCGAAATGGTAGCTTTCAAGGACAGTACTGATCTTCGGAAGATAGTGTAAATCAATTTTTTTTATAGAAATCTCAAATTCATTCAAACCTGTGGCATCCCCATCTGAGAGATCAGGAAGATCCTCGAAAACTTCTTGACCCTCAGAACCCAAACAATGCATTAATAGAGAAGTTTTCCTTTCAGCACTGAGAGACGTGCCACAGACCCTAGCATAATGGCTAAAAACCTTCTTTCATCTGAGCCATGGAAGAGCAGGCTCACCGGGAGAAGATAAGAAAAAGGGAGGTGCAGGTACTTTTGCATAATTAAAAAAATAAGTATAAATAACACACCTTACAGATATTGTATTACACTAAGAGAATAATATGTCATGAAGATAAAGACTTTTACCTATGCAGAAGTAAAAGTGACAATACATGTAATATTAAGATTTAGAACAGTGTGAAAAGTAGTTATACAAAACCCAGCATATATATCAGTACTTGCATTATAAAAGTAACTAGAGTAAGTAATTATGCTTGTAAAATATTTAAAACTGTACTTATAATTGTGCTTGCACTGTGAAGAGAAACCAATACCTCCTTTCTTTCAATACAAGTATGCTGTGCGTGTCAGCGTGAGACAGTGCAACAAACGAAAAGGATGAAGAGCTGTGCATGTCAGCGTTGAAGCTCCATGACACGCATGAATCCAAAGACGAATAAAGCAAAGCTGTGCGTGCCAGCGACCGAAATTGTATGAATAAATGCTGTGCGTGTCAGCGGTCAGTTGAATTTACACGCTAAATGATCCACAATATTCTTCAAAGAAATGCTGTGCGTGTCAGCTGACGTGTTTGTCAGCGCACACACTCGGCAAAATAAATGAACCCAAATCAAGATGGCGGGGCCACCGTAATGACTTGCCACGTAGAAACAATGTGACGCTGTGCATGTCAGCGTAGAATATCGGAGACACGCCTGAAGATCCAAACAGAAGGACGTCACCACAAAACAACAGTCAGGATGCACGAGAAGATGCTATTGTGTGACAAGAACGAGGAATGGTAGCAGCGGGACGCGCACGAGAAGTGATCACCGCGGGGCAGATGAAAGAATGTGGAGCAACCTAGCAACCAGTCATCCTCACGACGGTAAGACAGTTTGACGCTCACTTTTAAAACATGCAACAGCAGCGCTCCTTCTCAACTATCACAATGTGAATCACAGCCAGTTTCTTTGAAGTTGCAAAATGTCACACTGTGAATCACAACCAGGCTCTTGAGCGATACACGAGCGCAGCAGGAACGGGGTCTTACATTCGTGCAAATATCAGTTTGTCGCTCACTTTTAAAAGTCGCAACAGCAGCGCTCCTTTTCAACCATCACAATGTGAATCACCGCCAGGCTCTTTGAAGTAGCAAAGTGTCACAATGTGAAACACAACCAGGCTCTTGGGTGTTACACGAGCGCAGCAGGATCGGGGTCTTGCATTCGTGCAAATATCAGACACATACACCTCACCAGCTGCTGAATTGAAAAGATCAGGAACCAGATGTGCCGGATAGAAGGCGCAGGATGCGAGGCGTCAGTCTTCTCCTCAGCAAGGGATGAGATGAGAAGTGCACGTTGATGCCCTTGAAGTGTCTTCTTTGAAATAGTGTGTTGAGGTCTCTGAGAATAAGCGCAGGTGTTCTTTAATTTCCAGTCGTCGCCAAATGTAAGATCCGTCTTCAGATGGAGGTTTAAATGTCTTTATTAAGTCAAAGACATCAGAGACCTATCCAACACTGAAGACTGGTAACTGTCAACTGACCAGTTGCTCAGCCTTCCTTAGCAACCTAGGAATTCCACATTCTATGCAGAGTCAAAGAACAACTTATACTTAAAGTAAGACACTACAGCATACCTCTCACCAGCAGAGCATCCATCCTTCTTTCCAGTCACCTCACTCACTTCATCGACAATCTCCTCAAGCATCACAGTAGGAGATTTATTAGGGTCCAGATATACCTTCAAGTCCCTCTGATGAATCCAACTTATAATGGAATCTCCTTTCATAGAGATGTACATTTTTCCAGCCACTAGTCTACTAGAAACATCCAAACAACCAAGAAGATATCCCAATAAATTTATAGGTTTTCCTCCATATCCTTTCGGCTTAATGTCAGGTTTTAACAACTTTGCTTTGTTCTTCAATTTGAAATTATAAAAACCTTTTGGTATTAAGGTGATTTTAGCCCCAGAGTCAAATAGTATCCTCACCGGCATTCCTTCCACCAAAACCTCTTAGGGGCTTTTACTCTCATCCGCATTAATTTGCATAACAACTTCCTCACATTCACTATCCGAGTCAAAGCTTTTCTCTCTAATTTTTTGTTTGACCATGACACTTGATCTACACAAATTAGTGAAAGGACCCTTCTTTCCACACTTTTTGCACCATGACTTCCACCCTTAAAGTTGGCCAGATGCGTAGTGTTTCCACAACAAAAACCTTTTGTCGTGCTTTTCTTGAATACCTTAGTATCATTGTTTTTGACACTATCCTACTTAACTCCCGTTTTGACCAGATGTACCTTATCTCCATCGCCCTTCTCAACTAACTAGCTTTTTATTGATTCCACACAAGGTATTGAATGCTCGCACGTTTTAGCGATCCTTTAAATTATGGGTGTCCCTTTGCCATATTGATTCTTTAGCCTTTTCAGTTGAGCACCCCAGCATGATAACTGATCATGGAGACATTCTTCAGATGACATTCTAAAATTACAAGTGGAAGCTAGTTTGTTCAAAGAAGAAATGTAATCTTCCACTGCTTCACCTTCTCTCTGCATCCTCTTCCCAAAGTGATACAATTCCAAAACTGTTCTCACTTTGGGAAGATAATGCATGTCTAATTTTTTATTACATATTTCAAATTTGTTTAAACTTGTTGTTTCCTTCTCAGATAGATTTGACAAGTGCTTAAGTACCTCCTGGCCTTAAACAATGCATTAAAAGGGGTGTTTTTCTTTCAGCGCATAATTGAGTGCCACATACTCAAGAGTAATGCATGAAAACGTATTTCCACTTGGGCGATTGTATGACTAGTTCCCCTGGAAAGGATAAGAGAAAGGGAGGAGCACTAACCCCTTTCATTATGAACAAGTGCAGCATTAATCACCCAAATTAAAATAAATCAAGTTTTTAGATTTCTAATCTTCCAGTTGGGCTACCTGCAAGAATAAAGAAAACAATAAACAATCCCAAGCAAAGCACACAACAAAGTCTCCTTTTCTTTCTGGTATTCAAAATAATGCTCCAGTAACAGCATGGAATAAAACCAAGTGACTATAGGCAATCAAAAAGTTAGTGCAAAAAGGTACTCAAAACGATATATATATAAGTTATAAGACAAAATTCACTATGGTATAGGCAGGGCCAATCAGGTTTCAGAGCCTCAGGTCACGTGTTCAAAAGAGGATGTACTGGTACTTCATAGCAGACCCTCACAGCCTCCGCTGTAGACAAGAAGAACAGCCACTCATGGGAAATGACACCCCGCTCCTGCACAGGCAGGAGGCTCCCACCGCAGGGCCAATTTCTAAATTGACAAAGAGTGACTGAGAGAACAGCAGCGCTAAAAGATTACCAATACCGCTGCAAAACTGACATTGCCACAACAACGCTCCTACTACAGCGGGAAACTTAAACTGTTGCCGGCCGCGCAGTGAAGAGCGCCACCACGGAGCACACCCTCTGCATGGAGCAGGCGGTGATGAGTGAGTGTGAAGCGCTCCTGATCGCAGTGTCGCTGGGCTCACCCTCTGCATGGAGCAGGCGGTGATGAGTGAGTGTGAAGCGCTCCTGCTCGCAGTGTCGCTGGGTTCACACTCTGCATGGAGCAGGCGGTGATGAGTGAGTGTGAAGCGCTCCTGCTCGCAGTGTCGCTGGGCTCACACTCTGCATGGAGCAGGCGGTGATGAGTGAGTGTGAAGCGCTCCTGCTCGCAGTGTCGCTGAGTTCACACTCTGCATGGAGCAGGCGGTGATGAGTGAGTGTGAGCGCTCCTGCTCGCAGTGTCGCTGGGCTCACACTCTGCATGGAGCAGGCGGTGATGAGTGAGTGTGAAGCGCTCCTGCTCGCAGTGTCGCTGAGTTCACACTCTGCATGGAGCAGGCGGTGATGAGTGAGTGTGAAGCGCTCCTGCTCGCAGTGTCGCTGGGCTCACACTCTGCATGGAGCAGGCAGTGATGAGTGAGTGTGAAGCGCTCCTGCTCGCAGTGTCGCTGAGTTCACACTCTGCATGGAGCAGGCGGTGATGAGTGAGTGTGAAGCTCTCCTGCTCGCAGTGTCGCTGAGTTCACACTCTGCGTGGAGCAGGCGGTGATGAGTGAGTGTGAAGCACTCCTGCTCGCAGTGTCGCTGAGTTCACACTCTGCATGGAGCAGGCGGTGATGAGTGAGTGTGAAGCGCTCCTGCTCGCAGTGTCGCTGAGTTCACACTCTGCATGGAGCAGGCGGTGATGAGTGAGTGTGAAGCGCTCCTGCTCGCAGTGTCGCTGAGTTCACACTCTGCATGGAGCAGGCGGTGATGAGTGAGTGTGAAGCGCTCCTGCTCGCAGTGTCGCTGAGTTCACACTCTGCATGGAGCAGGCGGTGATGAGTGAGTGTGAAGCGCTCCTGCTCGCAGTGTCGCTGAGTTCACACTCTGCATGGAGCAGGCGGTGATGAGTGAGTGTGAAGCGCTCCTGCTCGCAGTGTCGCTGAGTTCACACTCTGCATGGAGCAGGCGGTGATGAGTGAGTGTGAAGCACTCCTGCTCGCAGTGTCGCTGAGTTCACACTCTGCATGGAGCAGGCGGTGATGAGTGAGTGTGAAGCACTCCTGCTCGCAGTGTCGCTGGGCTCTCGAGTGCACCACGAGAGCACTGTGACGCTCCTGATCGCGGCACCTTTGAGATTGCGCTAATGCCATTAAAACAGCAGTAAAGCGAACCAAAATCTTTACAAGCCCTGTGGCTCAAAATGTAATGGCCATCAAGCCTTGTCTCCAATCCATAGCACCAGTTAAAAGAGCTGGCAGTGGTTGTTGTCCAGCGATGCACATCAAATGCTGGGGACAGTAGAGTTCTTGTGTTCAGAAGAGAATCTTGGGATGTTGAGGGCCTGGTGACTCCCACTCGTCGCCAATGTGAAGTAAGTGACACCAACAGGTTCAATTTAAAAGAAGAGATTTATTGTAGAATAAATCAAGTAGAAGACAACTACCTCAGCCAACCTCCCAGGTCAACTGCCCTATCTCTTCTGCTCTATTTCAAGAACCAAACATTCTACCTTCCACCCTTGACTTCATAGTGATGCCATCACTTAGATACCACACATCTCTTAATAGATTTACATCAGACGTGGAATGAAAGCAGAACTTTACTCAAAAAGTGTGCTTTTTGATTTAGTGTAAATCCTTTAATTACTTTTTGAAATACTTGCATTTGCAAAAGGTGCCTGGTGGATATCAAAGAGCTGAATCTTTTGCATATTTCTGCCATTAAACTCGCAAGTCATTATAATCAATCACATTTTCAAAGTTTAACACAATGTGATTGGCTGGGCTATGGCTGAAAAATGTTTTTGACTGCCATCTTGAAACTAACTATTTAGAACTGACTGGCAAGTTTAATACTATGTAAAACAAAATATGAAACATCTTTTATATTTTTAAAGAGTGTCGGGGGGGGCCGCCACCCTGGAGTCCAACGTATAGGAACATACCAGATAGTGAGCACTGCTGGTCTCTTTCAAACATTATACCAGGGACCCCACTGACAAAGGGACTAAAGCCAGCTTGACAGGTCCCATGCTGTACATTCATTGCACTCCCAGGGAGGGACAGAGTCCTGGAAGCACTGTGCCGCCCACTGCCCATCCCCATGTCTGGGAGGACCAGTTGGTGCAGCACTGTAGTGCCCTGTCCATGCTAACCGCATGTGGGAAGTAATCAGCTGCTGGCTCCCAGGCCGGCCATTGAAGCAGATCTTGGTGTGAGGGAGCCAGTGGTGCCGCGGAGGCTGTGAGGCTCCCATATCAGCCCATTGAAGCAGATCTGGGTGCGAGGGAGCCAGTGGTGCCGCGGAGGCTGTGAGGCTCCCAGGCCAGGCCATTGAAGCAGATCTAGGTGCGAGGGAGCCAGTGGTGCCTCAGAGGCTGTGAGTCTCCCATGCCGGCCCATTGAAGCAGATCTGGGTGCGAGGGAGCCAGTGGTGCAGCGGAGGCTGTGAGGCTCCCAGGCCAGGCCATTGAAGCAGATCTGGGTGCGAGGGAGCCAGTGGTGCCTCAGAGGCTGTGAGTCTCCCATGCACGCCCATTGAAGCAGATCTGGGTGCGAGGGAGCCAGTGGTGCCGCGGAGGCTGTGAGGCTCCCAGGCCAGGCCATTGAAGCAGATCTGGGTGCGAGGGAGCCACTGGGGTAGCAGAGGCTCCCAGGCTGGGGCATTGAAGCAGATCTAGGTGCGAGGAAGCCAGTGGGGCAGCAGAGGCTGTGAGGCTCCCAGGCGGGGGCATTGAAGCAGATCTGGGTGCGAGGGAGCCAGTGAGGCAGCAGAGGCTGTGAGGCTCCCAGGCCAGGCCATTGAAGCAGATCTGGGTGCGAGGGAGCCAGTGAGGTAGCAGAGGCTGTGAGGCTCCCAGGCTGGCCCATTGAAGCAGATCTGGGTGCAAGGGAGCCACTGGGGTAGCAGAGGCTGTGAGGCTTCCAGGCTGGGGCATTGAAGCAGATCTGGGTGCGAGGGAGCCAGTGGGGCAGCAGAGGCTGTGGGGATCCCAGGCTGGCCCATTGAAACAGATCTGGGTGTGAGGGAGCCAGTGGGGCAGCAGAGGCTGTGAGGCTCCCAGGCGGGGGCATTGAAGCAGATCTGGGTGCGAGGGAGCCAGTGAGGCAGCAGAGGCTGTGAGGCTCCCAGGCCAGGCCATTGAAGCAGATCTGGGTGCGAGGGAGCCAGTGAGGTAGCAGAGGCTGTGAGGCTCCCAGGCTGGCCCATTGAAGCAGATCTGGGTGCAAGGGAGCCACTGGGGTAGCAGAGGCTGTGAGGCTCCCAGGCTGGGGCATTGAAGCAGATCTGGGTGCGAGGGAGCCAGTGGGGCAGCAGAGGCTGTGGGGATCCCAGGCTGGCCCATTGAAACAGATCTGGGTGCGAGGGAGCCAATGGGCAGCAGAGGCTGTGAGGATCCCAGGCTGGGGCATTGAAGCAGATCTGGGTGTGAGGGAGCCAGTGGGGCAGCAGAGGCTCTGAGACTCCCAGGCTGGGGCATTGAAGCGGTGCTGGGTGTGAAGGAGCCAGTGGTGCCGCGGAGGCAGTGAGGTTTCCCTGTTTGCCTTGCGAAGAGTGGCTGCAGGTGCCCTGCTTGATGCTGGGCACCCATAAATCACAAAGATGAAGCACCTGAGTGTGCATATACAAAAAAAAAGAGAGTAAAGTGACAACTACCTGGACACACCAAACAAAATGCGGGCATGATGAGCTGTGCGATAGGCTCACCCCACAAAGCCCTGGGGAAGGCCTATCAAAATCTTCATATTTAGTTTGTGGTGCCCCAGAGAAATCAGGGGAGCCACTAATAGTTATGAAAGTGTTTGTGTTTTGGGAAATGCCAGAAGTGCAGTAGTCTCGAAAAGAGCCTCCATTTTTGTTTCAGGTGTGCACAGTAGTATAAGCGGATACCATTCATCCCCATTCATGCCCTTAAAAGTGACAGGTCCCCCTCCGGTCCCCCGCCCCTCGCTGTGTCCCCAAAAGTGACGTGTGTCCTTAAAAGTGACAGGTCCCCTCCGGTCCCCCGCCCCTCGCTGTGTCCTTAAAAGTGACGCGTGTCCTTAAAAGTGACAGGCCTCAAGCCCCTCGCTGTGTCCTTAAAGTGACGTGTGTCCCAAAAGTGACAGGTCCCCCATCCTTCGCAGTGTCCTTAAAAGTGACATGTGTGTCTCCAAAAGTGACGTGTGTGTGTGTTTAAACCGAGGGCTGCTGTGTTGGCAGTTGGCGTCTGAGCAGGCATACCTAAGCCCCCACCAGCCCGGTATATCTGGGGCTGTCTAACACAAGGGTTTACGATGCAGAGTTTTTTTTAAAAAGGGTCTTTCTTTAGAAGCAGATGCTGCAGTTTGAAATGCATCCCTGTCGTAGCTGGGGCCAGAAAACTATCCATTAGGCTCCCAAGTCACAATGTGAAAACACAAGAACAAAAGGCCAGTTACCCTGCCAGAGCACTCGTTGAGAACAGGCAAAACTAATCAGCCAGTCCTAAGCTTCCCACGCATCTTAAATTGTATAGTACAGGGTTTCTTTATAAAACATCCGACCATCCTTCCCAGGAGCGCAACCCCCAACAGGCCCTAGGTTTAATTATCAGATGTCACAGGTCAAAGAGCCATCTAACAAAGCCGTGCGATGGTCAGACAACGGTCCCAATATTGACCCTCACTACAATGCTCTATTACCAATAATGACACGTACTACAAGTTTCTAAACACTCCCCTCCGTAAGGGTCCTCCTTCCAATTATCATGCCCTGCCAGGTATAAAACCATACTTTAGAGCCCCGACACAATCAGCCATTGAAAACCCATTAGAGCGACCTTTGCTGCACAGACCCATCATCCCTGAAGTTTAAAGCCAACAATGGACCAGACCAGCTTCTCCCAGATCGACGCTGCCTGCTACACATTAATGGAGGTACGTAAATAAGGGGCTGTGTTACAGGCTTAAGAGTGTATGGGCTTATTTAATATGTTGATGCCTGTATATAAATGAGCAGCATTGCATTTTTAAAGGGTGTTTAGCGCAAGACATGAAGGTGTTTACGCTGTTTTAAGTAGGGGTTAAGGAGGTATTGGGGCAGGCTGCTTAAGGTGTATGAGGGCTGTGAAATATAGGTGTAATTTTAAATTGTATAGAGACATTTTTACAATGTTACATACTGCTTTAGAGGTCGCAGAGACCATAAAATTAGCCCCAAACATTTTGACAATAAATAAACACTGTTTAAGTACTCACCCGTGGGTCGGTCCTTGTGGCGCTGATGGCGAAGGGCTTGTTGAGAGCTATCTAGGCCCATTAGATGCGAGGCCCAAAAAAATGCCGCAAGTCAGCGCGGGGTCCTGGTCCCCTAATGGCTGCAGTGTTGTTGGGGCTGTGGTGTGGCTGTCGCCTGGGAGGCACTGCTCGGTGGTTATGGCATGGGGCCTGTGTATTATGGCAGCCCCAGAGCCCTTGATGGTCAGGGAGGGTCCTGGGATGTGGGGCTGGTATGGCGTGGGGCTCGCGACCCCCTGAATTTAATAAAAATAAAAGCACCCCATATCCCTTCTTACCAAGGGCTCTGTGGGGGTCTCGAGGCACCGCTTTCAAAATTAAATGCCCGGAGCCCTCTGGGCTCCATGCTGCGCTCTGGGGGTGTTTGTGAGGCTGGGGTGGGGTTCGGTGGCGCCATTGTGCGCAGGGGCTCGAGGCCCCGCTTTTAAAACTAAAGGCCTCGGAGCCCTCTGAGCTCCATGCGGGGCTCCGGGGTTGTTGGGCGGTAGGGGTGGGGGCCCCGATGGCGCCTGGGTGCGTGGGGCACTAGGCCCTGTTTTACATTTTTTTTTTTTTTTTTTAAATGAAACCCCCGGAGCCCGCTATGAGCCTCGCGGTGCTCCGGGGGTGCTGTTGCTGGTGGGGGGCTCCGAAGGCCCCAGGGTGCGCAGGGTCGGTAGGCCCCGTTTAAAAAAATTAAAACCCCGGAGCCCGCTATGAGCCTCGCGGGGCTCTGGGGGTGCTGTTACCGGTGGGGGCTCCGAAGGCGCCAGGGTGCGCTGGGCGGTAGGCCCCGCTTAAAAAAAATTAAAACCCCGGAGCCCGCTATGAGCCTCGCGGGGCTCCGGGGGTGCTGTTGCTGGTGGGGGGCTCCGAAGGCGCCATGGTGCGCTAGGGCGATAGGCCCCAGTTTAAAAAAAAATAAAGACCCCGGAGACCGCGGTGTTCCAGGCGGAGCTCCGGGGGCTGTTGGTACTGCTGTGGTGGTTGGGGGGCATGGATGGGTCCGGGCGTTAGGCCCCGTTGTTTAAGTAAAGGCCCCGGAGCCCGCTTGCAAGGCGCGGCTCCGAGGGTATTGTGCGGGGCTGGGGCGGTTCAGATGGCGCCGTTGTGCGGTAGGCCCGTTTATTAGTAAATTAAACCCCGGAGCCCGCTTACACTGGGCGCTGCTCCGGGGTTCTGGCGTCGTTGTGGCTGGGGGCACCAATGGCACCTGGGTGCATAGGGGCGCGAGGCCCCGTTTGTTAAAAAAAAATAAACCATCGGAGCCCGCTTGCAAAGGGCGCTGCTCCGGGGTTCTTGTGCGGGCTGGGGTGGGGGCAAGGATGCCGTCTGTGTGCGTCGTGGCGGTAGGCATCGTTTTAAAAAAAAAAAGGTCCCGGAGCCCGCTTGCAAAGGGCGCTGCTCCGGGGCTCTCGTGCGGGCTGCGGTGGGGGCAAGGATGGCGTCGGTGTGCGCTAGGCCTCGCTTAAAAAATACAAAAATAAAAATAAATAAATAAAGGTCCCGGAGCTCCGCTGTGCTTCATGCGGGCTCCGGGCTGCTTGTGGTGTTGGCGGTGGGGGTAGGGATGGCGCCTGGGTGTACGGGGCTTGAGGCCCGTTGTAAAAATAAAAAGTAATTAAATAAGGCCCCAGAGCCCTCTTACAACCGGCGCTGCTCTGGGGTCCGTTGTAGGTGGCGTTTTCAGGGTCCACCACGAGGGTTGCAAGGGTGGCAGTATCATGGCTGCCAGGAGCTTCCCTCCAGGTTTCACGAAGGAAGCTCCTCCCCTCTGTGATGACATCACGGTTGGGGAGGGTCTTCCTTGAAACACGGAGGGAAGCTCCCGGTAGGTATTCCCCCATGGGGACTGCCTCCTATCGATGTGCAACAAGACAGCAGTCTGGTCGTGGTGTCACCAGGGCTTTAAAAGGAATCTTTTCAATATTATACACACGCCTTAGTTGCTGCTTATTTATCTTATGCAACTAACAATCAGTGACAAAACCGACAGGCCCCCCTTATGCAGTTACCAACCCCTGCCAAAACCAATAGACCTGCTGCTGGGACTTATTGTGTAATATATATATCTGGATACCTTGCCATAAGCATTTCATGCAAAAAGTGTGTGTGTGTGTGTGTGTGTGTGTGCGTGTGTGTGTGTGTGTTTCTTTTTTTATTTTATTTTTAAACGCAAATGGCAGCCCCTAGTTTTAAGGGCTTATTTATTCTAAAGGTACCAGCTGCCTATATTATTGGTGCATCTGCTTCCAGGGTAAAATAAATGGCTGAGTTTTGTTTTAAATTTAGATTTTTATGTTATCCCAAACTTTAACCATGATGTTTAGCTGGGGTCATGTCTACAGTTTGTACACCCATAATCAGGGGCCTGTATTCGAGGTACTGTTTTATGTAGACGCTGTGTAAGGGTGCATGTCTCTCTGCGTTGTGTATTGGCGCTTTCTAAGGTGAATGTATGAACTTGTAATATTATGTTTATGAAGTGTAGTTTTAAAACAATCGTTTCTATTTATCCAGACGCAGGACATGCCGGAATTAATCCTAACAGACTCTGAAATGCTAGCCCTACAGACAGGTACATGTGTTTTGAGGTGTATAGTTCCGCGTAGTTTTGTTCACATATATCTTAGAAGTTAGGTGTTTCTAATGGTGTTCTCGTGTATGTGTGATTTTATAGGTCTGGATCCCGAACTACAATGGATTCTTGATGATATAGAATGTCCCAAGGGTGGTCAAGGCGCATCGCCATGTGTACAGGATAGCCCCGTTCTTACAGGTAAATCAGAAAGGCGCTGCTTCTTTAAAAGGTCTAAACCATGGGGTGTCTAGATCCCAAAAGCCGTAGTTGTGAACTACAGGAACGCGCCGTAGAGGGGGCTACTAAGGCCTGTTATATACTGTAAATCTGATTATTTTTTCTTTACAGGGTCCATGGAGTCACAGCAGGATGCAGTGATTGTGCAAGAGCCGGCGCAGCGACCAAAGAAAAGCCTGTGAAAAGGAAATCTTCAACATCTAAAGAAGGCCCTGTGGCAAAGAAACAATCTGTGAAAAGACATCTAAAAGGTGTGTTTTATACAAAAAGGGTGTGAAAAAAGAACTCTCTGGGTTGTATTCTCTCAAACAAAGGGGTGCAAACAAAGGACGGCTTCTTGAGGTTTAAAGGGCATGTCTGTGGTTCTGCGACCATTTGCTTCTTCTTAAGTTTGGGCTTGTTTGAGCTTAGAGTTCCTTTTGAGGCTTTGAGAGGGTTCAGATACACATCGGCCACGTCGGTTCCCTGTTGCATGTGGGTGTAGTATGTGTAGATCTTATTCTGGCGTACACGCCTACTCACTCCTTTTGCCGCAGACCCGGTGTTCAGAACGGTCTTTGTTATATCCCTCAGTGGTTTTGTAGACCTCTTAGACTTATGCGTATCTTCGCCGTGGCCCTTTTGAACGGTTCCTACAATGTAACATAAAAAATATATATATTAGAAACAATAAGGAACATAAGATGCTTACAATACCCGTAGTAGTACATATGGTACTACATGGCGGTGCACCCCTTTGTTTGAGAGAATACAACCCAGAGAGTTCTTTTTTCACACCCTTTTTGTATAAAACACACCTTTTAGATGTCTTTTCACAGATCGTTTCTTTGCCACAGGGCCTTCTTTAGATGTTGAAGATTTCCTTTTCACAGGCTTTTCTTTTGGTCGCTGCGCCGGCTCTTGCACAATCACTGCATCCTGCTGTGACTCCATGGACCCTGTAAAGAAAAAATAATCAGATTTACAGTATATAACAGGCCTTAGTAGCCCCCTCTACGGCGCGTTCCTGTAGTTCACAACTACGGCTTTTGGGATCTAGACACCCCATGGTTTAGACCTTTTAAAGAAGCAGCGCCTTTCTGATTTACCTGTAAGAACGGGGCTATCCTGTACACATGGCGATGCGCCTTGACCACCCTTGGGACATTCTATATCATCAAGAATCCATTGTAGTTCGGGATCCAGACCTATAAAATCACACATACACGAGAACACCATTAGAAACACCTAACTTCTAAGATATATGTGAACAAAACTACGCGGAACTATACACCTCAAAACACATGTACCTGTCTGTAGGGCTAGCATTTCAGAGTCTGTTAGGATTAATTCCGGCATGTCCTGCGTCTGGATAAATAGAAACGATTGTTTTAAAACTACACTTCATAAACATAATATTACAAGTTCATACATTCACCTTAGAAAGCGCCAATACACAACGCAGAGAGACATGCACCCTTACACAGCGTCTACATAAAACAGTACCTCGGAATACAGGCCCCTGATTATGGGTGTACAAACTGTAGACATGACCCCAGCTAAACATCATGGTTAAAGTTTGGGATAACATAAAAATCTAAATTTAAAACAAAACTCAGCCATTTATTTTACCCTGGAAGCAGATGCACCAATAATATAGGCAGCTGGTACCTTTAGAATAAATAAGCCCTTAAAACTAGGGGCTGCCATTTGCGTTTAAAAATAAAATAAAAAAAGAAACACACACACACACACGCACACACACACACACACACTTTTTGCATGAAATGCTTATGGCAAGGTATCCAGATATATATATTACACAATAAGTCCCAGCAGCAGGTCTATTGGTTTTGGCAGGGGTTGGTAACTGCATAAGGGGGGCCTGTCGGTTTTGTCACTGATTGTTAGTTGCATAAGATAAATAAGCAGCAACTAAGGCGTGTGTATAATATTGAAAAAGATTCCTTTAAAGCCCTGGTGACACCACGACCAGACTGCTGTCTTGTTGCACATCGATAGGAGGCAGTCCCCATGGGGGAATACTTACCGGGAGCTTCCCTCCGTGTTTCAAGGAAGACCCTCCCCAACCGTGATGTCATCACAGAGGGGAGGAGCTTCTTCGTGAAACCTGAGGGGAAGCTCCTGGCAGCCATGATACTGCCACCCTTGCAACCCTCGTGGTGGACCCTGAAAACGCCACCTACAACGGACCCCAGAGCAGCGCCGGTTGTAAGAGGGCTCTGGGGCCTTATTTAATTACTTTTTATTTTTACAACGGGGCCTCAAGCCCCGTACACCCAGGCGCCATCCCTACCCCCACCGCCAACACCACAAACAGCCCGGAGCCCCGCATGAAGCACAGCGGAGCTCCGGGACCTTTATTTATTTATTTTTATTTTTGTATTTTTTTAAAGCGAGGCCTAGCGCACACCGACGCCATCCTTGCCCCCACCGCAGCCCGCACGAGAGCCCCGGAGCAGCGCCCTTTGCAAGCGGGCTCCGGGACCTTTTTTTTTTTAAAACGATGCCTACCGCCACGACGCACACAGACGGCATCCTTGCCCCCACCCCAGCCCGCACAAGAACCCCGGAGCAGCGCCCTTTGCAAGCGGGCTCCGATGGTTTATTTTTTTTTAACAAACGGGGCCTCGCGCCCCTATGCACCCAGGTGCCATTGGTGCCCCCAGCCACAACGACGCCAGAACCCCGGAGCAGCGCCCAGTGCAAGCGGGCTCCGGGGTTTAATTTTTAATAAACGGGGCCTACCGCACAACGGCGCCATCTGAACCGCCCCAGCCCCGCACAATACCCTCGGAGCCGCGCCCTTTGCAAGCGGGCTCCGGGGCCTTTAATTTAAACAACGGGGCCTAACGCCCCGGACCCATCCATGCCCCCCAACCACCACAGCAGTACCAACAGCCCCCGGAGCTCCGCCTGGAACACCGCGGTCTCCGGGGTCTTTATTTTTTTTTAAACTGGGGCCTATCGCCCTAGCGCACCATGGCGCCTTCGGAGCCCCCCACCCCCCCCACCAGCAACAGCACCCCCGGAGCCCCGCAAGGCTCATAGCGGGCTCCGGGGTTTTAATTTTTTTTAAAACGGGGCCTACCGCCCCAGCGCACCCTTGCGCCTTCGGAGCCCCCCACCGGTAACAGCACCCCCCAGAGCCCCGCGAGGCTCATAGCGGGCTCCGGGGTTTTAATTTTTTTTTAAAACGGGGCCTACCGACCCTGCGCACCCTGGGGCCTTCGGAGCCCCCCACCAGCAACAGCACCCCCGGAGCACCGCAAGGCTCATAGCGGGCTCCGGGGGTTTCATTTAAAAAAAAAAAAAAAATGTAAAACAGGGCCTAGTGCCCCACGCACCCAGGCGCCATCGGGGCCCCCACCCCTACCGCCCAACAACCCCGGAGCCCCGCATGGAGCTCAGAGGGCTCCGGGGCCTTTAGTTTTTAAAAACGGGGCCTCGAGCCCTTGCGCACAATGGCGCCACCGGAACCCCCACCCCAGCCTCACAAACACCCCCAGAGCGCAGCATGGAGCCCAGAGGGCTCCGGGGCATTTAATTTTGAAAAACGGTGCCTCGAGACCCCCACAGAGCCCTTGGTAAGAAGGGATATGGGGTGCTTTTATTTTTATTAAATTCAGGGGGTCGCGAGCCCCTCGCCATACCAGCCCCACATCCCAGGACCCTCCCTGACCATCATGGGCTCTGGGGCTGCCGTAATACACAGGCCCCATGCCATAACCACCGAGCAGTGCCTCCCAGGCGACAGCCACACCACAGCCCCAACAACACTGCAGCCATTAGGGGACCAGGACCCCGCGCTGACTTGCAGCATTTTTTTGGGCCTCGCATCTAATGGGCCTAGATAGCTCTCAACAAGCCCTTCGCCATCAGCGCCACAAGGACCGACCCACGGGTGAGTACTTAAACAGTGTTTATTTATTGTCAAAATGTTTGGGGGGCTAATTTTATGGTCTCTGCGACCTCTAAAGCAGTATGTAACATTGTAAAAAATGTCTCTATACAATTTAAAATTACACCTATATTTCACAGCCCTCATACACCTTAAGCAGCCTGCCCCAATACCTCCTTAACCCCTACTTAAAACAGCGTAAACACCTTCATGTCTTGCGCTAAACACCCTTTAAAAATGCAATGCTGCTCATTTATATACAGGCATCAACATATTAAATAAGCCCATACACTCTTAAGCCTGTAACACAGCCCCTTATTTACGTACCTCCATTAATGTGTAGCAGGCAGCGTCGATCTGGGAGAAGCTGGTCTGGTCCATTGTTGGCTTTAAACTTCAGGGATGATGGGTCTGTGCAGCAAAGGTCGCTCCTAATGGGTTTTTCAATGGCTGATTGTGTCGGGGCTCTAAAGTATGGTTTTTATACCTGGCAGGGCATGATAATTGGAAGGAGGACCCTTTACGGAGGGGAGTGTTTAGAAACTTGTAGTACGTGTCATTATTGGTAATAGAGCATTGTAGTGAGGGTCAATATTGGGACCGATTTCTGACCATCGCACGGCTTTGTTAGATGGCTCTTTGACCTGTGACATCTGATAATTAAACCTAGGGCCTGTTGGGGGTTGCGCTCCTGGGAAGGATGGTCGGATGTTTTATAAAGAAACCCTGTACTATACAATTTAAGATGCGTGGGAAGCTTAGGACTGGCTGATTAGTTTTGCCTGTTCTCAACGGTGCTCTGGCAGGGTAACTGGCCTTTTGTTCTTGTGTTTTCACATTGTGACTTGGGAGCCTAATGGATAGTTTTCTGCCCCCAGCTACGACAGGGATGCATTTCAAACTGCAGCATCTGCTTCTAAAGAAAGACCCTTTTTAAAAAAAAACTCTGCACCGTAAACCCTTGTGTTAGACAGCCCCAGATATACCGGGCTGGTGGGGGCTTAGGTATGCCTGCTCAGACGCCAACTGCCAACACAGCAGCCCTCGGTTTTAAACACACACACACGTCACTTTTGGAGACACACATGTCACTTTTAAGGACACTGCGAAGGGATGGGGGACCTGTTACTTTTAAGGACACACGTCACTTTTAAGGACACAGCGAGGGGCTTGAGGCCTGTCACTTTTAAGGACACGCGTCACTTTTAAGGACACAGCGAGGGGCGGGGGACCGGAGGGGGACCTGTCACTTTTAAGGACACACGTCACTTTTGGGGACACAGCGAGGGGCGGGGGACCGGAGGGGGACCTGTCACTTTTAAGGGCATGAATGGGAATGAATGGTATCCGCTTATACTATTGTGCACCTTAAGTCTGTCGAAATGCACTACGTGTAAAAAGAGAAAAAACGCACATGCATGTAAAATTTTGAAACATGCTATCTTTTATTGTCCCTAGTCAAGTTAACACTGAGTAGCTACATACATTAAGGGCCCGATTAAGAGTTTTGTCGGTGCAGAAGCCGGCGGGCTGCCCCGCCACGGTCCCACGGCGGGGCCTCTTTCAAACGCAGCATTGCCTTTGAAAAAGATACTACAATGGGAATGCCACACAAGGTTCCTGGAAGGACTGTAAAGTCCATGCCATGCGGAACTGGTGCACATGCACACGGGGCCCATGTTATGCCCCCCCTGTGTGCAACCACATGCGAGTAGGAACCTCCATGACACTGCCAGCGGGAAGGAAACTCATAATATCCTTGGCGGGACTGTGGCAGTCCTGCCACGCATATTGCTGCCTCTACCCTGCTCCGCCACCGTAAGGGAATGGCGGTTCTCTGGCAGCACCAGCGGTCCCAGGGCGGTCCAGCCACCCAACTCATAATGAGGAGGTCAGACCGCCTGTGCGGGGGTGGCTGGACCTCCACCACCACGCCCCCACGATTCTGGTGGTCCTCGGTCTGCCAGACTCGTAATCGGGCCCTGAATGTTCTTTTTATAATGATGCTGCCATATTGACAGGCTTTAATGTCTTTTGCATTGGTTTTTGTAACATGATTTTGCTTTTATTATTGAGGTGAGATCCTGACAAAGCCAAACGGCCAGACCTTTTATATCTGCATCCCATTATATTGTGTTAGCATATGTGGGATGGTATTGTGGGCACCGATCCTGGCAGCAAGCCATGTTCTTTGGCCAATCTGCACTGTGCATTAGGGAGACTCAAACACACAAGCCCTCTGATATTCGCCCGTTACGTAGAGGAACGCACGCAACTCATGTTCAACCACTATGAACAAAACACATATTTGGCAATGGCACAGATAACAAAAAGGAAGTTACGGCAAGAAGAATATCTAGTTTCAACCATGAGTTATGTCGTGGGTCAGTGTATTTGAACCTCAAACATGTCTGAGTTTTTAACTATGTTACTATAACTTGTGCCCCCATGCCTGGTATTCTCTTGACAGGTGGTTTCTGTCTCATTTGCAAATTGGTATTTAGAGCATGGCGGTCAGCACAAGTAATGGCATTTGTTGCGTGTGTTGATAACCATAACTGACAAATTTCAGAGGTTTGTCATATTTCAGCCAGAATTATAACTTTGTTTTTAACTGTGTTTTTTAGTGAATTAAATATTTTTATGATGTATTTATTTTTCAAATCCTAAGGCCGAAGACAGGGATTGAGTACGGGGCCTGGCTCTGTATCCATCCTGCAATCAGGTGGTGGCTGCAAGGCCGGACATGTGCCCAGGCCCTACACTTATCCAGAGTGGCCAATCTTCTCTCTACTTGGTCTTTGGCTGTGCGCACCATGGAATGGGGGCAAGGCCAGCCATCTCACAGTTAGAAGTGGCTGCAGAGCCCCAGAGGAGGTTGGGCACAAGGTATGGCCTTCAGCCAGGCCATATGCCTAATGCACCGTTGGCTGCAATTCCTGTTGTGTACTGCCGTCAACCCTGTGAGCAGGAGAATGGTACAGGGCCTCGCCTTTGGCCTAGCTCTCCACCTCAACCTCCATGAGTGGCCATCTTTAGCCATGCAACGCCTTCAGCCCTGCACAGCGGTGGTTTTGTCCAGGGCCTGGTTGTGGTGTGTGGCTAATCCCCTCTGGGTTGGCCCAGAGAGCTTGGCCCTTGGCCAGACCTTCATATGTATATTTTTCTTCAGATTTGCAGATCTCAAATGGTTAACAAGCTTGTTTCTGACATGTGAATCCATTGTGACACCTTATATTTTTTCCAGGATCCGTGGTACCAAGATAGATACTGCAGACCCGAGCCGCCACTTTAGGTGGTGGAGATTCACAAATCAGAAAACATAACTGTGAATCCTGCGACTTTTTTCATTTCTTTTTAAAAATTTTAGACCTGGGGAGAATTTGAGGATTCACACACTATGGACAAGGGGCCAGCATGTGACTACCGTGCCCCCTTATATGTTTTGCATTTTTTAAATTCAGGACATATGGACACTCATCCTGAAAATGTTGCTGCAAGAGAATTGTTTTATCTTGCTGTAGCCAGATTGGTCGGATCCATGATTCCTACATTAGAGGGCGAAATGGACAATGGGAGAAAAGGCTTCCTCGTTCAATCAGTTCCGTCTATTTTTTGAATTCCCAGATTCACAAATAATTTGGGAATGGCCTATGTCAGAGATATACAAAAGTGTGACACTCAGCAACTCTTTTAAATATTTGTAACTCAAAAATTAATGAATGGATTTGCGCTAAAGAAAGAATGCTTTCAACATAAAGTGATATTTTCAAGCCAAGTTTAGTGTAAATCAGTTCATCCATTCAGGCTGTAGGTGCAAGCAAAGTTTCCTATTGGAGCTGGAATGGAAAAACATTCTGACCTACATTTATGACATCTGGCATGCCAAGCCTTAGTTAAGTAAGCTAGAAAATTATCAAATTTCATGCAAATATGCCCATTGGATCAAATGTAATAGACAAATCAAAAAATGCAATTTCAACTGCATTGGAAAATGGCCCTCTCTGAAGGGTCGCCCTAGAATGTTTGCCTTTCTCCTCCTCTTTTTCTGACCATGTTTTGCTGGCCTTAGGACTCTGCGCACTTTATCACTGTTAACCAGTGCTAAAGTGCATGTGCTCTCTCCCTAAAACATGGTAACATTGGCTCGTACCTAATTAGCATGTGTAATTAACTTATAAGTTCCTAGTAAAGTGCACCTACATAAGTATCCCCTTTACCATGTCTCAGGCCTGCCACTGAAGTGCCTGTGTGTGCTGTTTACTGCCACTTCGACTTGGCATTTATAACTACTTACCAAGCCTTAAACTCCCCTTTTATTACACAGCGCTTTGCCTCCAGAGATTGACACATAGGACTGCGTATCGCCGCCGCTGCATCTTGGTGAGATGAACGCATCCCATCGACTATGTGGCAGAAACCGGCACATCGCTCAATGCCTCTCAACTCCGGCACCCATCTTCAGAACTGATGCATTGCCTTCACTGCATGGAGAAGATCGACGCATCTTGCTATTTGAGACCAGGAAAGGTGCTTTGTTCACCAGGCCTCTGTGGGTCCTGTAGCCAGCCGGCGTTCTATTGTGTTCGGCCTGAACCTTGACTTTGCGATCTAAAGTAATCTTTTAGTGCTACTTGGTTCTAAGTGATTTCATGCATTTATTTCTTCAAAATGCCATTATTTAACTTCTATATATTGGATTTTTATCGTTCTGGTTTTGTTTTATTTATAAAGTCAGATTTTATCTTTCTACATGTTTGTGGAGTCTTTTTGAGGTGTTTTCACTTTGTTACTGTATGAGTTATTGCACAAATACTTTACACATTGCCTTCTAAGTTAAACCTGCATGCTCTGTGACCCGATACCAGAGAGTGAGAACAGGATACTTTAGGTTGTGTTGTGACTTAACCTGACTAGAATTGTGGTCTCTACCACAACATGGTGCATACCTCTGCCAACAAGAGACCCAATTTCTAACAGACTGAAAGTAGCAACCACCTCTGTGTAATGTGTGTGTCTGTGTAGGCATAACTGATTTTTTACCATTCCTTGTGGTGTTATTACCATACACATCATTTGTGTTTATGGACTACAAATACTTTCGGTGACTTAAATTATATTTTTGTTTTTTCCTGTTTACTCAAAATGAAAATGTAGATTTACTTTATATAAACCTGACAATCAGTATGTGCATGGGACATTTATTGGTGTACTTGCATTGGTACTGTGTAATGGATGACCAGTGACTGTACAAGTAAATTATCTTGGTGCACTCAGCCCCTGGTCTCGGTGGGTGAGCGATGCTTTTCACCATCTCCCTCCTTCTGGTCAATATATAGAGGTAGGGAGGTACGATTGTCGTCCTTGACAGATGTTGGATTCCTTCCTGTCAGAGTTGGTAAGTAGGATACATAAACTGTCATATCCCTTCCCCTTTCACCTTCCCCTTGCTTCTTCCCCATCCCCCTCCCCCTTCCCTTCCTTCCTCCCTTCCCTTCCCTTCTCCTCCCCTCCACTCCCCTCCCCTCTCCTTCCCTTCCCTTCCCGTCCCTTCCCTCACCTTCCCTTCCCTTCTTTCCTTACTTTCCTTTCCCTTCCCTTCCATTCACCCTCCCCTCTCCCTTCCCCTTCCTTTCCCCCTCCCTTCCCTCTCCCCCTCCTTCCTTCCCTGTCCCCTTTCCCTTCCCTCCCCCCTCCCTTTCCCCCTTTCCCTTTCCCATCCCCTTCCCCCTCACCTTTCCCTTCCCCCTCTCCCATTGCCTCCCCTTCCCCTCCTGCTTCCACTCCGTACCCTTCCCTTCCCCTCCCCATTCCACTTCCCTTCCCTCTCCCCTCCCACTTCCCCCTCCCTTCCTTTCCCTTCCCTTCCCCTTCTCACTCCTCCCCTCCCTTTCTTTCTCTTCTCTTCTCTCCCTTTCCTTCCCCTTCCCCTCCCTTCCTCTCCCCTCCCCTCTACTCTCATCTTCACCCCACCCCTCTCCTACCCTCCCCTCCCCTGCCCTTCCCTTTGCTTCCCTTCACTTCCTTTCCTCATTCCCTCCCCTTCCCTGGAATTCCTTTATGACACAGCAACAGTAGGTAACATGTTTTGTTAACAACGGTTGCTAATTCATAGCAGTGAATTGCTGAATCTGAATCTCTATCAGCGAATACACAGCAATGCATGATTTGAATTGAATTAAATAATTGTACCTACCTTTAGAATCTCTGCACACTTGGTCCTTTAACTCCTGTGATGTCAGCAGGACATCCTCAAAGACAAAGCCGGAATGTGTGAATGTCTGTGGTTTGGGGCACGTAGCACCAGAGTTCAGGTGTGTCCAGAAGTTACCTTTGAGCACTGAAAAACAGGTTGTATTAGCTACACATCATGTAAATATCTGTGAGTGGGTCAGTATGAAGTAGCAGGTGCTATTTGGATTCGTAAAATGCAGGTAGAAATAGGAGATGAACAGAAAAGAACTGAACTGATTAACAGTCAAGTGGACAAGAAATATTACAGAATTCCTCTTACAAACTACTATCATGGTATGTGTAAGGATGTAAAATCAAGCAATAATGATTCTGTATTTTTTCTTTTGACCATTAAAACAAACAAAATGTAGCATAGGAGTTATTTATTTATGTATTTATTAATAGTAAATTGAAATGTTTTTATTTGAAGGTTTATTGAGCATTCGTGTTGGATAAAGAAGGACTTCATCTGTTAAATTAAATAAAGAGACATTTGAATATTTGTACAGTAACTGTTAGGGAAGAGATTGCAGTGGAGGAAAGGTATTGTAGTTAAAAAACTCTAGCATCAAACCCATTATAGTGTTGTGGACCTCTCTAAGGTCACTGATGTGACAGAGACATCAGTGTGAATTAGGGGGTCATGGTTGGAGCTCCCTAATGTCTGGTAAGACCCCCTGAACTTCAGGGGAGGGAACAGGAGGTGATGCTCCCTCACCCCACACACCTGTTCCTCCTTCTACTTACCTGCTTGTTTCTTGGTTCAGAAAGGAAGGCTGAAGATGGGGTGTTATAGTTTCTCCCTTCATTTTACCTGCAGTCTTCACTCTCATGAGAGGTGGGCAAGAAAGTGGAAGAACGAGAGAAGCGATCACTTCTCTAAACTTCTCCCCCACATCAATCCATTCCAAAATAGGAGGGTTGATGGATTTGACTAAGTATTAGACGCAAAGAGTACAGGGACAGAAAGCAATGAGGAGAGATACAGAGTGAGACGTAGTGAGAAAAACAGATGGAGAAAAATGCATAACAAACAGAAGTTGAGATACATAGAGACATGGACTTCAGAGATAAAGATCAGAGACATAGGAATTGGAGCCACAGGGGGTGAGAAATGGCAGTACAAGTGGCATGCACGCATGATATACACATATTTTTGTTATTTCAGTATGTACTTTTCCTGCTGTTTTTGTCACACCTCTAAGGCGAGTCTGACCCTAAGATGGCTGCCTCTTATCTTTAACAGCAGCATGGCCTCCAAGACAGTGATCCAAAGTTTCGATTTGGTAAGATGTTGGGCGGGAATCTAGCCTGTGGTAGTTGAGTACGGAGAGAAGCTTCGCCCACTCCCCCGCCCTTATTTTTCATTGGCTTGTGTGTTTGTCCTTTGTAAATGCTGTCTTCTGATTCATTATGAGGCTTGTTAGTCCCGCCTTAGTAAAGCCATGTCGTCATTTGTATCCTCCCATGGCTACTGGCCCCTTTACTTGGTTGATACACGGGGCGTGTACTATTTCCTTTATTAAGTTTCTCCATTAGGCGGACGATGTGCACACGTAGCGTCACGCAGCTTGGTCCCTGCCTTCTCCTCCCCAACCCCTCGACCAGCCCGCCCGCCCTCCCGTTGTCCGTGCCTTCCCCCCTGCCCTCCCTCCCTACCGATGTCCGTACCTTCTCCCCCCCACCCTCCCTCCCGTTGTCCGTGATGACAAGTTGCCAACCATTTGCAATGCAATAGGTCTCGCGTAAATTGAAGACCTATTGCATTGCAAATGCTTGTTTTCCCCTGGTTCTACAACCACAAGGTCAGTGGATTCTGCTCGGCTCCGCTTCAGTTATGCTCCTGTGGTCTGTAAATGACGGGGCTCTATCTAGTGAAGACTGACCACAAAGCACTGGAATGTGTCACTAAACATATACTATTAATCACACCCTTTATATGACTATGAAGTTTGTCAAGACCTACTAATGTATGTTTCACTGTTTAAGAAGTTACTCGAGAAACTTGTAATTAATTATTTCATTTTTTTTAACATAAAAATGGGATTGTTGTAATATGATGCTCAGCCATTATGAAGGTATTTTAGAATGTTGGTATTTAGAATGTTAGATTGAAAGCTGGAGTCAGTTGCTGAAAGGGCTGAGCACCGCACTGGCTGCTCCTGGTGGGGCTTCCTTTCCTTATTACTTAATACTTAAATAAACCTACCCTTAAACCACCTCATCCGGACAATTCATCATATTATTACATTGGCGACGATTGGAAGAACCTGCGTATGCTACTGCCACCTAATTCAGCTACTTCAAGATAAAGTACCTTTAAGACAAAGGAAACTCCCCTAAAAGCAGATTAAGCTTACTGGCACCGAGAGCCCCACCAGTGACCTCCTACCGGTCGCCCTCAACACCAGCGTGCCAGTCCCTGCTTCGTTTCCTTGTCCACTGCCTGCCTCAGCTGCCGTTGAAGATACCTCTCGCCTGCCACCCTGACGTCTTGTTCAAATTACAGGCTTGTCTTGCACCGACTGACTTGCACCGACGACAGCGTGAGCACACACGCTGCCACCTATTAAGTGCCAGTTCCTACTTTTAGACCCTGCTGTCTCCCAGTTTCTACCTACTGTGCCAGTTTTGCCAGTCCCTACCTGAAGGTCTTACTGCCTCCCAGTTCCTGCCTACGGGTCAACCTGCCTCCCAGACATGCCGTCTACCATCCAACCAACCAACTCAACAGTGCGATCTTTTTCTACAGAGTCTGCCCGTCTACTCTAACTGGTGCTACAGAAGTGGTATGACTCTTTGTTGAAGAAGTCTTTAACTCAAAGACAGGTCTGCCACCGCATTGGAGTATCCTTACACTCCTCTTTCATGCGAGCACTTTGTGGATGGGCGGTGAGTGCTTACTACGGGATCGGCAATTACATTCCAGTTGGTGTGGACTGACGCAGTAACAGTGGTGAGGCGTTTTTTGTCCGTGTTTGTTTTACACTTTGAATCCTATGGTGGATGGGCCGTTAGCAGTGAGTGCGCGTGACCTTTTCAAATGTACATACTTGCGCGAGCAACCTTACCTGTTGCTTCACGCGCGCAGCACTCCCTCCATCGCGTCATTGCCTCCGCACTTGTCAAGACTGCTCACCGCCATCTACATGCACGTACGCACCGAGAGCCACCCGGCATGTACGTTAAGAAACGTGCCGCCATCTTGGGTTTCTCCCAACACCGTGTGTATCATTGGGGATTCGAGCCACGTTTCCTTTGCCAACCACGTCTTTCTGTTGTACTGAGACTGGGTGAGCCCCTATGCGGTCTTCCCTTGCGCTCCCACCTGCATCAACTCTGCGCATGCAGCAAGCGCGACGATCCGTTACCTTCCACCTCCAGTTTCTGACCATCCGTGACCTTGCCACCTCCAGTTTCTGTGTCGCTCGGCCTGGATGGCGAGCGTGGCGATTATCTGCTGTTCCATACGTACTGTTTGCTTGCCTGCTGCTTTCTTTCATTGTTCCGATCGTCCACCTCTATCTCGTCAATTTCGTTATCACCATAGAGTGTTTTCACTGGAACATAGTCATTCTCTGGTGCTTCACTGCCATCATATGGTCATTGGTGGTAATGCACCTTTAAACTGGAATTCAATCTCTGAAGCTGTACATCTTGCAGTGCTGCAATTTCATTCATGCTCAAAATGTGTACTTTATGGTGTTTTTACAGTTATATTTACATTATTATATTTTATTGCTCTGTACATTGCATTTTCACTGGAATGGGATCTTTCATTTAAGTTACGTGAATTCTTGTTCACTACAATTTATGCTTGCACTTTGCCTGTTGCACATATCTCATTCTTTCATGTGGTCATCATCCACATCATTTTCACAGTTTCAGGTGGTACTTTCTTTTAAGTTACGTGAATTTCTGTTCACTACAATTTTTGCATCCACTTTGCCTGTTGGACATGTCTCATTCCGTCATGTGGTCATCCTCCACATCTGTCTCACAGTTTCTTATTGAACATTGTTTTTACACAGTACTGGTTTCTATGCATTGCATTTTACAGTGTGGTAGCTTCTTCGCCACACCTATTTCTCTTTGAAATTTACATTTTGTCATGTGGCTTGCACCCACATCTATTATTTACATATTCACATTGTTCCGTGTGCTGTGTTCACACCTTCATGTGGCATCACCACATCTAATGCCCATGTTGCATTTTTACATTTTCACATTGTTCCGTGTGCTGTGGTCACACTTCCATGTGGTATCACCACATCTAATGCCCATGTTGCATTTTTACATTTTCACATTGTGCCGTGTGCCTTGTTCGCACACCTTTCACCTCAACCTGCTTTGAGGGAAATTTTACTGCTTCATGTGGTCTTCCTCCACATCCGTTTCACAGTTTCATGTTGTACACTGTGCCGTGTTTCCGCACACTTTTCACCTCAACTTGCTTTGGGGGAAAACCCTGCTCTAGCTCACCTCTTTCTTTCCCACCCCTGTGAGCTCAATACGTCTTCATTCGCTGTGTTTTTGGGGATGTACCCCATTCTTCTGCTTTGTTTATTTACAGCCACCATCTCCTTCTCTGTCTGCGGCTGTCTTTCACCCTTTCTCTGTACTTCGTTGTTTGTTTCACTCATCACTTCCTTCCTGCACCTTTTACTCTCCTCGTGTCAGCCTGGCCAGCTTTCATGATCTGTGTATTTAGGTTGTTTTGTTGTTTGTGTGAGGGAGTGTGTGTTTGCTCTTGTGTGAGATAGATGGATGGTGCATGAGTATGTTGTCTTTTGTGCCTTCTGTTTTCCCCGTCATTCATTTTCACTACTTTCTTTGTCTCTTGGCGTCTTCTCATTCTTCCATTTTCATTCTTCCTTTTCAGGTTTCAAAGTTAATTTTTATTTAGGTTGTTTTGTTGTTTGTGTGAGGGAGTGTGTGTTTGCTCTTGTGTGAGATAGATGGATGGTTCATGAGTATGTTGTCTTTTGTGCCTTCTGTCTTCCCCGTCATTCATTTTCACTACTTTCTCTTTGTCTCTTGGCGTCTTCTCATTCTTCCATTTTCATTCTTCCTTTTCAGGTTTCAAAGTTAATTTTTCATGTTACATTTTGACGATGTTTTCCCTAGATTCTTTCCGTGTCATTTTCCTCATGCCTCTTGTAACTTTCTCCCTCTTCATTGTAAAGGAGGGAGATGTTGTAATATGATGCTCAGCCATTATGAAGGTATTTTAGAATGTTGGTATTTAGAATGTTAGATTGAAAGCTGGAGTCAGTTGCTGAAAGGGCTGAGCACCGCACTGGCTGCTCCTGGTGGGGCTTCCTTTCCTTATTACTTAATACTTAAATAAACCTACCCTTAAACCACCTCATCCGGACAATTCATCATATTATTACAGGGATGGATGGGTGATCAGCGAGGCGTGTGATTAGTACGTTGTTTTTAAAAGCCAGACTTTGTTTCTTCAGGCCAGCTGTTGTTTGAATTCCAATCTTACTCGATTTATTCAGTATGATCTGCCTCGTTTCTCCCCACAAAAGGACACTGCTTGAAGCGTTCTGGCTTGCTTTTAATCCGTTGCTGTTCATATCTTTTTTAATTTGTGATTTTTTTTTATGCAAGTCTGGTAGACTTTAAAAGATACAGGGGCATATTATCAAGAACGGCGTTAAAATTAGCGCCGGTTTAGCGGCAGAAAACTGCCGCTAAGCGGCGATAATGGGCTTGATAATATGCCCTTGAGAATTCCAATAGAAGTCCATGTTCTGGTGTGAACATGGGCTTCTATTGGAATTCTCCAGGGCATATTATCAAGCCCATTATCGCCGCTTTAGCGGCAGTTTTCTGCCGCTAAACAGGCGCTAATTTTAGCGCCGTTCTTGATAATATGCCCCACAGTTTTCTCATGTGGTGTATTGCCACACTTCAGTAGTCCATGTACATTTAATAATTACTAGAATGTCTGCACCAAGGCTCGGCGGTTGTATTAAGCAAACTTTTATGAAAATTAGGAGTTTTAGCCGCCTGCACTCACTGTGTTTGTGTATGGTTTCTGAAATCATGTAGCGGTAGGTTCATAATGAAACAATGATGCGTCGTTACTGTTTCTCTAGCATTCTCGCACATGTCCGTTTAGATATGCAGCAGACTTGCTTTCGAGTTAAGGGAACTCATTAATTCTGCCTTCAGCACTGAGCAGTGGGCACTGAGTGCATAAAGTTCTGCTGAGTATATGTGCTGTAATGTGATTTCTCATCTTCTTTCTTTCATTGACACCTCTCCCACTGTTCAGTCTGGTTGAGTGTAGAATGTGTGATGATGTCATGAATGCATGGGTTGCTTGGAGATCTGGTTGCTCAGTTGAAGACTGCAGGCTGAGCAGCAGGGAGGCTGCTCCTGGTGGGGCTACATTATACCAACTTACCATCTTATCTACCAATCTACATCTTGTGTAACTGGAACTTAATAAAGCACCATCTTTGGAACTTTCTACTTGGCTACTTGTGGACTCCTTTACTTCAACATTTTGGCAACGATTTGGATTACAAACCTACGTGTGTTGGATTACAATCTTCTTTTGAAGCCACTGTGGAAACCTGGATTTCTCTACCAAGGAAATTGATGGTGAACTTTGCTACTTGAAACTACTAAAGGCATATGTGCTTAAGAAGCTTGAAACTTTAAGGTAACTGATAATTTAAAATACAAAGCAACTGCGTGATATTGAAGACGCTGGCAGCCCCTGCCCCACCAGTGACCTTAATATCGGTCAGCCTCAACTTGGGCGTGCCAGATTCTATTTCACAAGCTTGTGCCTACATACAACGTTATTCTGGAGATTCTCTGGCAGATTGTGGTGATTTTGGACTATTGTGCCATAGTGGCAGTTTTACCGCTGTCTCTGGGGTTTTAAAAATATGCAGCGCGTGATTCTATCCACCCGATCTGGCGGAGTGACTTGTGTGAGGAGCGGCATCTTTGGTGAGTCTATGAGCATGTTTGGAGAAGCAGAGACTGTGGCCGTGTGTTATCCGGTGAGTGGGGGGCACTTTATTTTGCCTATTTGGATGTCTATGGCAGTTGAACCGCTGCCATTCATACTTCTCACGAGCCTCCCACCGCACGCACACTCTCAACGCGCGCAGCCTTACCGATCTAGTGATGCCCTCATGCTATCTCCTATGACGTGTGCACCCTCTTCGGAACCCTTGCTGCGGTGGACGTTTTGGTGCACGGTGCTGCCGCCAGCCATCCGGCGCGGCGTCGTGGAAGCATGCCGTCATCTTGGGTTTGGAGCTTTACTCTTAACTTGCACTCTACGTTGTGCTGTAAACCCTTGCCAACCCCGTTTCCAATAAAGCTTCGTCAAAAGGATCCTGTCAGCTGCAGCTTTGTCTCCATTGTCTGCATCCTGTGTAGACCTTCGGTAAAGGGGCATTTTTTTTAAATCTTCAATCTGCACAACGAATCCAATCCAAAGCCAAATGAACAATAAAAGACTTCATTGTCATTCCTGAGCACCGGGCAGTCGTGCTGTGTGCGTCTTGCGTATTCAACGCCCTCACATGGCTGTGCATATTGTACTATGGACATTTGTGAAGCGCTTACCGTTAGGGATAACCGCAAAGGAAGATTTCTCATTACATGGCTGTGCATATTGTACTACGGACATGTGTGAAGCGTTTGCCGTCAGGGATAACCGGAAAGGAACATTTTCTCAGCATATGTGGGGTTTTTTTTCCGACGAACCTGCGGTTCCTGGTGCAGCCCGAGGCTAATGTTGCTGTCATTACTGCTTCTTTCCTGCTGCGTGTGGGACCGTACTTCACTTCGGGTGAGATATCGCTCATCGGAATAAAAGACTTCTTATTTATTTATTTTTATTGTATGCCTGATACTGTGTTAGGGTTGTCTACTCTTGTGTTACATTATGAATTTTCTTCGTCTTTTGTGGCTTTGCCTGTTGAAAATAGTTACAGGTTACATTTACATAGTACAGTATATAGTATTTGCTTATGACTCTACTTGCCCTGTATGCGTACAGCGCAGTCCTTGCGTTTTTAGGTTGACTACAGTGTTTTCCACATACTGGTCCTTTACCAGTCTTTGCGTGATTGGGTTTGTTTACATGTGGTTTTTTTGTGCTGTTTTTGGGTAAGTGTATCCCAGTACAATTTGCTTTTCTTTTACTGTGTGTGAGGTGGTGTGTTGCTCAACACAGGGTGCTTATTGCTTCGAGTGCTTGCCTGAGACTTTTTCTTGTCCTTTTAGGCGTTCTACGCTGCTTTCGCGTTATTGGGTTGATTACTTACTATTTATTACTTACTACGTACGTACGCTTTTCTACTTTCTGTGTTTTGGTCCGGTTTTGTTTACAGTACTGGTTCGCTGTGTGCTTTACGGCTTATCCATGTCTACCATCTATTTTGTGTTTTGCCGGTGATGGGATCTTATGCACAGATTGTAGGGGTGCCTGAGACGTCAGGTGTACGAGTATTGTACATGTGTTGCTTGCAATGTTTGTTCTTGCTTTCTTGCTTACCATAGGGTTCTGTGGTCTTGCATTTTTGTTCACTGAAGTGCGTTTGTGCCTATCTTTGTTGCCTTTTCTGGTATTTCAAGGGGTATGTACAACATGATGTGCGGTGTGCTTTATAGCGCCGTTTTTGCGTCATATGGGTTTTTTCCCCGAGTTTGTTTTCTTTATGTATGTCGCTTGCTTGGACACTTTTCCTGGCAGTTTCTGGGTTGTGCGTGTATTTTTGAATCTTTTAATTTTTTTTACTGGTGTGTCTTTGGTGGTTGCCTGTTAGGGTATTTCTTTGCATATATTTTTCTGGTTTGTGCCTTTTCTTTGTGAGAATAGGGGATGGGTGTTCGTGTGTTCTATGTTTTGCATTCTTTGGTGCCTGTCCACTTTATCAAAGAGTATAACAAGGACCCCCTGTCATTTATCCAATTCCTAAGGGCAGGGAAATAATACTCTTGAGATGCAAATCCCTAGGCAATTAATGGGTCACTAAATCATAAGCGACTCATATCAATACGTACATGATACAATACACTCAGTGTCTTTATCAAATAATATTTAAAATATACATTTTTATTCTTTTCTTTTTAAAAACATCATTGTACAAACATACAATCAATAGGCGACATACTTAACAAATTACATGTAAACATACACATATATACTATGGATCTTCTTTTCTACGCGCGTTTCGGCAGACCCTTCCATTACACAACCAGATTCTTCAGAGTGGGTGTGGTCCAGTGCTCACGTGACTGCAAGGAAGAAACGTTTAATCTTTACAAATTAAGGTCAAATGCTCACATTTGCATACACGCAGTTTAGCTCCACTGGTTTTCATTTGCTTTGGCACGCGTTTTATGATTGTTGTAGGAACGGCTGGCCATTTTGTTTCCCCTTTGAAGTGGCATCTCTACGAGGCATTTCAGGCTGTCTCAGTAAGCTAAATTCTGGCAGCTCCTATCCCGGTCTGCTGAGCTAGTTTTCCTTTTTAGGGAATGTTGTCCGGGGCCTCCTTTTGCGACTGCTGTTCTGGGGGGGTGAGCCGGGTGTGTTTTGCAGACACCTTGGAGAATGCATGAGCTGCATATCAGTATTGGTTCATCAAAGCGTCTGAATTGCTGTGAAAATAGTAATACGTTTTTTTCCTAGAGATAGTTCTTCTTTCACTGCACTGAGCCGGAACGTCTCGTTCCTCATAGCCAAACTTTCAAATGGGGTGCGAGTCATGGAGGCTTGTTTCTTGAAAGTATTACTTCTTATTCAAGTGTTAGGCGATGGCTGTGAGCAATCAGAGGTTTGGGGGACCTCGTAGGGAGCACTCCACCGAAGCATAAAAAGTCTGCAGCTTTTCATGTTCACCATTGCTTAGCAATTGATTTTTTTTTGTGCTTGTACTCATGCGCGTATATCTAGGGGTCCCCAATTACGACACTAACCAAGGCTTATGCTGTGGCAAATATGGAAAATTGCTATTGATCCAGCGCTATCAATAAAATTTCTTCTCCTAGATGCCTTGGACGTCCAGGTACAAATATCCCTCTTAAACACAACTATATCCATATGACGGTGGGGCCCATAACACTGCATATACATTCACTCTCTCATATATTCCCTGGATTTCATCCGTCCTTACCTAGGAGAAAACAGTTAAATGATTTGCTGGAAGGAGACGGGATACCTTTTTATTAAAATGACATAATACTTCTCAAGCTTTAAGGTATTCCGCTCATTGGTCGATGGACCAACTAGTAGGAATCAGTTGATGGTGATTAAGACCAGCTCAATCACAATAAACCTTTAAACATTTACATTTATTATTGAGCTAAAGAACCACTGACTCATTGTTTTAAAGATAATAAAGTTTTATATAAATTTTAGAAGCATGAATAAGTTTCAGATTTATTATTCAGGTTATTACATTTAGCATCATTATAAGAATAAATTGAAAATGCAATGCATACCTATTAGATGGAAAATAAAGTTCGTCACAGCAATGAATTCAGATCACAGCATGGAACTCCCGAAAGATCTATCTATCTATCCTGGAAAACAGGCCTTCTCGTTCCTTCTCTTTAGTATCTTACGAATAAAAGTCTAATAGTTTTGAATGGAAAAATCTATTGAAAGTAAAAAGGTTCTCAAATAGCAGCGTCTCATGCTCAATCAAAAATATAAAATATCAGCAGCAAAACCAAAAAGGGAACCGCAGCAGCAGCATCATCCGCATCAACCGCGTCCCGCATCAACCCCCCTCCCTAAGAGTAGGTCTTCTTATACCCTAATTTTAGCTTACTAAGTGAAAATGTTACATCTTTATGGGCGAGATTCTCTCTAATTGGTCCATTCGGGTCAGTATACATCTCATTATGAATATCCTTGTTCCAACCAGTTCTTTGTGGAAAGTTCATACTTCTGTCGTTTCTCACGGGTTCATGACATTACCCATTAGTTCATAGGTTTCAAACTGTATCCTTTTCTGATACTTTTAAGTTACACAGTTCATTGTCCATTCATTTATTCATTGCGACTTCTCACACTTTCCGCTGTCCTTCTTTGGTACACATTTATATGATAAGGTCATCACAGCCTTGACCACGCTTCCATCCTAGGCTTTGGAACGATCACATGATCCCTCTTGTTCACGGCCTTTCTCTCTTTCGTAACCCCTCTCGCGCCTGCGTACTCTAGCTCATGGCGGCCATTTTATATCGCGGCTCAACAGGCCTAAGCGCACTATTATAAAGATAAACAAAACATAGTTAAGAATAAAGAATATAAGCCTTTTCGTTTTCCCTCCCGTCATTCTACGTACCCCAATTAGGTATTACCTAGCAAAAGCGACATATAAAGCCATCCCTTACTTACCAACGCTTCTTTTTGCCACTACACAGTTTATTTCCAGGCACAAATCATGCATTTATTATTTTAGTTAGTACGCAATTATTAGACTTATGTTATCCACGTTAACAATTGTAAGTGAATTAGTTTGCACAAAAATAGCGTGTTACCTTTAACCCTTTACATGTAACATACATGGTTGGTTATTTACTAAGACGAACTTGTGTGTTAATTATTTAACGTAAATATTAGGAGGTTAAAAAATTTTCATTTACCCTGCTCCATCAACTCCCCCCTTTGGTGATTTTTAATATCACCACAAAAACCCATGTTACACAATTCTATCAGATCGCATATTTCTTTGTCCGTTTGTTTTTGTTCGTTTACACAACTGTAACCCTTTCAACTTGTCTCTTTGTTTTCTTATACATGTTTTCTTTTATTTCTTCTAGCTCTATTTCACCCATTTCTCTTTCTCTTTCTTTGTTTATCTTATTTTCTTTTTCTATTTTATTCTATCTTTTTCTTCTCTTTATACATGTAATGATTAGCTTTAGTACTAAAACTATTATGATTATCATGGTCGCTACTATTATGACTTTCCCTATTATTAATCCACTCATTCTAGTAAACCAATTTATTACTGAAGAAAAACTCTTACCAAGTTTCCCAAACGCATTTTCAACCTCCAGTGGAACAAGTTCTTTGTGCAAATTTGTAATATTCTTTATATACTTTTGTATATTTTTACTTTTATCTGGAATGTAAGTGCAACAATGTTGGACTTTCAGCATTCCACAGACTCCACCCTCTTTTGCCAAAAGAATGTCAAGGGCAAGTCGATTTTGCATCACCATAGCTCTCATGGCAACCATTTCGGTATTTACCATCAAGAACCCTCCAGCAGTATCTGTAGATAAACGATCTACCACTGTGGATAGTTTCCGAATTTTAAATGCATTCAAAGATATTCCCACTGCTGGTATCAATGCTCCAAAAATATCACCTACTATCTCTGAGAAACTTTCCCTTTTTCTACGTGTAAATGTCTTCATCATTTCGTGTGTTCCCTTTTCTGCTCTATCCACATGAAAAATCTTTGGAAAGACCAGGCCTAAGTAACATGATCCATACCAATGGTCCTGCAACCTGTAATAAGCTCTGTTACCACAAATGTAATAGATCCCAGGAAATATTGGATCTTTTCCCCCTTTGAATCTCCATCCGCCTAAAATTAAATAATTGTCATGGCAATCACTGGAACCCACGAAATAATTGCCATATCTTGTTCTATTTCTTCTAATGCACAACCTTCCCTGTTGGGGCCAATCCAGAGTCATAGCTGCATTTGTCTTTTTCTTGTCGTGATTTTCTTCCTCAAACGCCCAAAGAGGTGTTTTTGTCTCTTCTATCACTTTTCTTTGAAATTTCACTCTTTTATCCTCGACCATTTCTAAAAATACCTTTTCTTCATTTCTTAACTCACAGGTAAGGTTGTTTTTAACTATATCATCTAATATTAGAATCTTATCTTCTATGAAAAATTCACCAAATGTTTTTGCTTCTTTCACTTTGTTTAGTTCTGAAACTACAGGAATCTTTGCAAAAATCTTATCTATATTAGTGTAATAATATTCTAATCTTCCTGTCTTATAAAATAGACTTGCTAAAACACTACATGTTATTCCATACGTCAAAGGAAGGTGATGATAGGTCACACCTTCTGCAACAGACGCAGGTAATTGCATACAAACATAACAATCTCTTACATCCATTGTTTCTACATACTCATATAATAATTTAGTGAAAACATTCTTTGAAAAATCTGTTATTGATTTGTCTTTATGTAATTCTGCACTACTTTTTAATATAGCTGTTTCGTGCACATTAGCTCCTTTTTCTTTCCCTGTGTTATTAGACGTTTCTTCTACAGCTAAACTAATTGGAATGGTGATCGCTAAAATAATCCATACTGTCATTAATAATCCTGTACAAAAGAAGCACATCTTACACCACCTGCTTAAGAACTCACATCTACACTTTCTATCTTTAGTATCTTCCATTTTGTTCTATAACCTATTTTATTATGTACAGGGAAAATGTGTCACCACACCTCAGAAATGACCTCTTAGCCACCCTGCACTTTCACTTTGTCTTTATTTGGTACTTTCTTTTAATTCTTTTCAGAACTCTTTCTTTGTCAAATCCAGTGTTTCGTCAAATCCGGTAGAATTCGTTCAACTTTCTTCAAGTTTGTTACACTTCACCTTCACCCATTTAGGTTGCAGCTTTGTTCTGGGTTCTCGTGAATGATCTCTTCTTCTTTGATATCAGTCAAGGCAATGTATAGCCATTCAGGCGATTTATACTTCAGATTTGCTTTCTTTACTCTTTTTGTTTTCTGCAAGTGTTTTCCACCTTGTTTCTCTTGTTCCTTTTGACTTGTTATCTCATTTACTTGTTCTGCACTTTTTCCATCTAGCCTTATGATCTTGTATCTCAGTTTTCTAACTTCGTTGGGCCAATTGTCCCCTTTTCTTGGCCTTTTTGGTTCACTTTCTTTTTCTCTCTTTCTGTTCTCCAAGTTCTCTTTCTCGACTCTAGTTTCTGGTTTCTTTCTTCTCCACTTTCTTCTGATTCTGTTTCAGTTCTTTCTTTATTGTCTCTTATCTTAAATTTTATAATTTCATTTCTTTCATCTATTTGTGGTTCTTCTCGTGTTTTCTTTCGATCACCTACTTCTGTCCCTCCTCGAGGTTCTTCCGAATTTGTGTCAATCTCTCTATCTGCCTCTAAATTTCCCTGTTCTTTTGTTCGCTGATCTGTCCCTATTACTCCTCGGGGATCTTCCGATTCTTCTAACTTTCTATTTGAAACTCTCCCTTCTTCGTCTATTAATATTATCTCGGAAGGATTTTCACCACAACTTGTACTTGGTTGCTCACTGTTACTGTCTTTTTGCTCAGTTTCTTCTTTTATACTATCAAATTTCCAATTTCTTTTCAGATTTTCCTCACAATCCGAATGCTCTGTATCAGATGCTGAACTGGTGTCTGATATTTCCAGATGTCGACTCACATGTCGATCTTCAGATTCTGGAACTTCTGCTATTTCCTCCACTCCTCCTGTCGTTGCACTTGTAGTTGGGTCTTCCAGATGTCGACTTACAGGTCGATCTTCAGATTCTGGAGCTCTGTTCGTCTCTTCCTCGGCATCCGATGCTGAACTGGTATCCAATACTTCCAGATGTCGACTTACATGTCGATCTTCAGGTTCTGGAACACTGATGGTGTGACTGGCATGCACCCAGTGTTTTACTCCTGCACATTTGACTGCAGTTGTTGTCACCAAGATCACTTGTCGTGGTTGGTCCCAGCGAGGAACCAAACAGTTTCTTCTTCGGTGGACTTTTATGCGGACCCAATCTCCTGGATTCAAATCATGTGCTGGTTTTCTTTCAAGAGTGGTCGCATCCGGTCCAACCTGATGAAACACAGAACGTACCACATCAGCCAATCCTGTGCAATAATCCTGCACCAGATTATCAGTTATAGTCAGTAGTTTGTTGACAGGTACATGTGCTTGTCTCATTGCTCGTCCCATAATTATCTCGTGGGGACTGAGTCCTGTCTTTCTTTCCGGTATACTTCTGATTGTCATTAAGACTAATGGCAAGGCATCTGGCCATTTGAGTCCTGTGGCTTGACACATTTTACCTAGCCTGTTCTTAATTGTTCCATTCACCTGCTCTACTATTCCAGAAGCCTCTGGTCTGTATGCACAGTGCAGTTTCTGTTTAATACTAAGTGCTTCACAAATCAGTTGAATCAGTTCGTTTTGAAAATGTGTTCCTCTATCTGTTTCAATCGTTACTGGAAAACCATACCTTGGAATGAATTCTCGCAGCATTAGTTTTGCTACCGTAATTCCATCATTCCTTCTGGTCGGGTATGCTTCCACCCAATGGGAAAACAAACAGACGACTACAAGGACATACCTTAGTCTATTGCTCGGAGGCATTTCTATAAAATCCATTTGCATTCTCGTGAAAGGACCTCCCTCTCGTCCTATTGTTCCTAGACTCACTACTGTTTTTCTTCCTGGATTTAGCTGTTGACAAATAAGACACCTTTGACAAAGACTCTCAGCTATGGCTCTGAATTTTGGATTATACCATGTTTGTCTAAAAAGTCTGATCATTGAGTCTCTCCCAATATGAGCTTGTCCATGGTACATCCGTGCCATGTCAGAAATCATGCTATCAGGCATAACTGGTCTTTCATCCCTGTAAACCCAAACATCAATTTTCTCATGTTTTCTACATCCTGCTTTTATCCAGTTATCCTTTTCCTCATCATCTGCTGCTTCCTGTAATTGTCTCACCTCATCCCATGTTTCAACAGGGTTAGTAAAAAGCAAAGGACATGAAATATGCTCTCGTTCTTGGTTTCGGTTCAATGAGACCACATTTTTGGCACAGTACTGTTCAATTTCATCAGCAAACTTATTGCCGACAGTTATGTAGTCTTCCCCATTTTTATGTGCATTACACTTCACCACTGCAATCTGTTTAGGCAGCTGTATCGCCTCAAGCAACTTTTTCACAAACTCACCATTTCTTATCGGTGTTCCTGCAGACGTCAAGAAACCTCTCTAAGACCAGATCTGCCCAAAGTCATGAACCACTCCAAAGCCATATTGGCTATCCGTGACAACTGTGATTCAGACATTCTTTCCCAACTTGCATGCTTGAATTAAAGCTACCAACTCCGCTACTTGGGCAGAACGTATCCCTTTCAAACAAGATGCTTCCATTACAGCAGCTACTGTGCAAACTGCATATGCTGCACTTAGAACTCCATCATCCGTTCTCAAACATGAGCCATCCACGAACAGAATATAATCTGATTCCTTTAAAGGCTCATCCCGTATGTCGGGTCTTGGCTTTGTACAATATTCTAGTACATTCAGACAATCATGATAAACTTCATCCATTTCAATCACACTCTCTTCATCTGGCAATGATGTTGAAGGATTCACATTCATGCATCTGTCAATGGTCACATTGTCTGCACTTAAAATTACTTTTTCATACCTAGTCAGCCGACTATGTGTCATGTATTGGGTTTTGGTTCTTGTCAAAAGAATTTCCACAGAATGAGGGACATATACTCTCAGTGGATATCCCATCACTATGCCTTCACTCTGCTCCAGACTTACACAAGTAGCAGCAACTGCTTTCAAACATCCGGGCAACGCTTTCGCTACTGGGTCTAAAACAGCTGAAAAATATGCAATGGGTATTTTCATGTTTCCGTGTCTCTGCACCAGGACTGAAAATGCACACCCATCTCTTTCACTGCAATACAACTCAAAATCTTTTTCATAGTCAGGCATTCCCAATGCCGGAGCTTCACACAGTTTCCTTTTTAGTTCTCTGAATGCTTTCATTTCCTCATCATTCATTTCAAAAGGATCTTTAACATCCTTCTTTGTCAATTTCTGTAATGGTTTTGCAATTAATGAAAATCCACTTATCCATTGTCGACAATATCCAACCATTCCTAGGAACATTCTTACCTCTCTTTGTGTCATTGGAGCTCTCATTCCTTGGATTATTTTTATTCTTTCTGTCGTTACCTTTTGCACTCCCTTCTCAATCTTATGTCCTAGATACTGGACCTCTTGTTGACAAAACTGCAATTTTGATGGGGACACCTTATGTCCTCTTTTTGCTAAATGATTCAGCAAAGCAATTGTATCATTAACACATGCTTCCTTTGTTTTTGATGCCACCAGTAGGTCATCAATATACTGAACCATCACTGACTTTTCTGGCATTTTCAAATCTTCCAATGATTTCTTCAAAATCTGATTAAAGATCGAGGGGCTTTCTGTATACCCCTGAGGAATTCGGCACCATGCCAAAATACGCTCTCCGAACCTGAACGCAAATAATGGCTGGCTATCTGGATGTAATGGAATAGAGAAAAATGCATGGCACAAATCAATAACTGTGTACCATTCTGCTTCGCGTGGAATCTGATATAGAATTATAGCAGGGTTTGGTACTATTGGGCAGCAAGGCACAACAATTTTGTTTACCTTTCTCAAATCCTGTACAATTCTATATGTTCCATTCGGCTTTTTCAGTCCCATTATCGGCGAATTACATGGACTGCTCATTATTTCTCTCAGAATCCCTTGTTCAATCATTTTATTTATTACTGGTGTTATTCCTTCAATTATTTCTGGTGTCAATTTATACTGTGGCGTATTTGGATAACTCGTTCCTTCTTTAACAGAGATTTTAACAGGGTCTACTTCTTTCATTAACCCTATATCTTCTCCCGTAAAGTCCCACAATTCCTGTTTCACTGTTTCTTTCAGTTCAATTGGGATTTTCTCTACATCAAATATGGGAAATAAATCATTCACTTCTGATTCTAACTTTACCATTGTCATTTTATACAATACATCTTCATCTGGGGTCTGAAATGCAATTCCATCTGGAGTACAATAGATGGTGCAGTTCATCTTGCAAAGTAGATCGCGTCCTAATAGGTTCACAGGACTGCAATCACATACCACAAATCGGTGCATTTCACTAAATGGACCAATCTTTACCTCCACTAATTTAGTAAGAGGCGCCTTGATTTGCTGATTCGAAACACCCACTACTTGGATATGTTCACCTGAGAGAGGAAGGTTTGGAATTTCCACTGACCTGACAGTAGAACGGGTAGCTCCAGTGTCCACAAGGAATGTTACATTTGCACCATTCACTTCTCCATCCACAAATGGACCTGCTTGATCTACCTCTAGAGTTGCGCCAAGCACGCACTCTTCCTCCTCTCCTAGGCACCGTCATAAACTTTCATCCGACTCATCACCATCCTGTCGTAACCAGTACTGAGATATGGCAGCTGCGCGCGGCAATTGTGTTACCTGCTCTCCTCCGTAGATTCCTGTTTCTGCACTGTATTTCTGTTGATCAACACTCTTGGGAAGTGGTGGTTGTGGCACCTGACTTTGTTGGGTAACTACCTCACTATGCACCTGTAGATTTAATGATTGATTTTCCGTATTAGGTTTTGGAGGAAATTTACACTCGTTTCTCCAATGCCCTAACTTTCCGCAGTTGTGGCATGGCCACTTTTTCTTTGCCTCTTCTATGCTCATTTGACCTTTTCCTTTACCTATATTTGGTCTAAATCTAGTCTGTCCTGCCTCGTTAACTGAATTACTCAATTGAGCTTCTTGCTTCTCTGCAACTTTCACTTGTGCCCACATTGCTTTCTCTTTCAATTTGCGCTGTCTACTCTCAATGTCATCACTGCAATATTTAGCATATCTCAAAACTTCGTCCACTGTGCTATTCTGCCAACAAATCATATGCTGTTTAATCATTTCACTTATCTCCGGTTTCAACCCATAAACAAATCTATATACAAAATGACTCATATCCTTCTCATTTAGTGTCTCATAGCCACTATATTGTTTGAAAACTAACAGTAGCCTCTCATAGTATGCGTGTACTGATTCTTTACTTTCCTGTGTGGTTCTGTCTATTTTTACCCAATCCGTTTCTTTTGGTGGAATCTTATTTTTCAAAAAGGTAATTACTTGATCATATTTCCTCATCACTTCTGGTCCTGGCGCTCCTGTTTTAGCATCTCTTGGATATTCTACAGTTGGCCAATCAATAGTAATCTTACATTCTGTCCACAAATCAGCTGGTACTGCTATATCAAACAATCCATCCAAATCTATCCATAACACCTTCGAAACTTTAACAAACCTCTCCACTTGTCTGTACCATTCTACTGGTTTCTCTCTCAATTTTGGGAAGTCATTTGTAAATGACAATATATCCTGTCTAGACCATGGGACATGCACATAACTACCTCCTGGAGTTTCTCTCATCGGGTACTCCCTTACAATTGATTCCTTGTCTGTCACCGCAAAAGCCAAAGACGCTTTGTCTGTCACTTTCTCATTCCTTTTAGTCCATCTGCTTCTCCATCTATCCACATCACCCCATTTCCTCAGTAAAACAATTAATTCTTTTATTTGGGTTAATCGTCCTGATGTGTTCAAATTTTCTATATCTTTCTCGCAAAAATCTACTCTATATGGTTTCTGCAACGTTCTCACTTTTACAAATTCTACTCCTAGTTCATTTGCTGTTTCTTCTAATTTGTCATGTAAATTTCTAGCTCTCCATGTAATGCTCTTGCATAAGAACATAATCTCGTCATCCTGATAAGATTTCAGTTTTTCTGTGCCAATCGTCCCTAAGATCAATTCTTCCATGTCTATTTTTAACCTAATTACATCTAATGGTTTGGATTCTGTCTCTTTCGTCTTTAGCGTTTTCATCCATTCATTCAATTCATCTGGAGTCGGACCTACAGGCGTACTATTTAATTCTATCCAATTTTTACTTCTTTCTGGTGTCTCTGATGCAGACTCAGTTACCATAGGTATTCTCCTGAACTCATTTTCATTTATCGTCAAATTAGTAGGTGGGCTTGGTCTATATGTACTAACCAAATTTCTTGCACTTTCATTGTCTAATTCCATCTCTTCTTTCCGTTTTTGCAAGTGTGAATTCATAGGAATGACTAACGAATGTTCGTCAATTTTCTGATTTTCAAAAACTGGTATTACTGGACCTAACGTTACTGGTACAGTTACAGCTTCCATATTCATTGTTAATTCTCTTATCTTTTCAGTTAATTCTCTTGTGGTTTTTGCTAATTCAGTTGTATTGTCACTTTCTATCTTCTCATTTTGTGGAGTTTTCAATTGATCTTGTGACCTATTTATCTCATATCCTCGTTCGGGATTTTTATTCCTCCCAGTTTCCATTGGCGGTGCATTAGGTGTCACCACCGCAGAATTCTGTTGGTATGGAGGTGGGTTTCTGTTTAAAATATCTTCCAGCAATTCATCTTCCGTCTCACTACCACCATACCCATACTTTTCAGTAACCACATGTATCTTTTTCTCTGTACACTTTCTCTTTGCTTCTTCCTCCACTGTAAAAGCTGGAAACAAACCTCCTGTCATATTAGCATATCTCCAACGCTTTATTCTGTCCTCATGATTAACTCCCCACAATCTTCCGGGTACAAAATCATGATTCCTTAATCCTCTAAATCTTTCTCGTTCATACATCTCATCTTCCCATTCACTCAAAGCTTCAAATTGTGTCGGTCTAGGTTTAGGTTCAAGCATCGCCATCTTCTCCCTCAAATTCCGAAGCACAGCTACACTAAATGAACCATTCTCAGGAAAAGCCAATGCTCCATCATTCTTAGTATATTTAGTCCATTTTTCTAACCATATGCAGGTATGATATCCGTACTTCAACATCATGTGCGAAGCTGGTGATTTCGGCGGAGGAATTACTTGTCCCTCTCTAGTCACTACCTTTTTGTCTTTCTTAAAAAAGTTCTTAACTTTTGACATCCACGACGTTTTCTCTCTACCATACTCATATCATGATTCACAGTCTCTTTCCCTTCTCAAAAGTCCGCGATTCAACACTGTTCTCTATGCGTTATTCGGACCTATCCCAGCGCGACTCACACCAACACTCCAATCCTAAGCTTCTACGTCACTGGTTTATCTGACCAATCCTAGCGCGATTCACACCAACGCTCCAATCAGAGCGGCTTCTGTATAACAGCGCACTGTCCAATCCCAGCGCGGCTTTTTGTCTACGTCAGTTCTGCTCCTGACCCCTCCTTTACAAAATTTATCGGCAATTTATTTTTTCAACAGTTCTTTGTTAGTTACAACATTAAAAACACATTTCCATTGTCTGATTTCGCTAAACAAAAGTGACAGTTTATTCTAGCTCGCAAGAATACAGTTTTGTTCGATAAGTGTAGCACTTCCCACTACCTTACCCTTCTTTCAAGCAAGGAGTAAACCCGTTTCTCTGGGGATAAGACACATGTGAAGACTACACTGCTCCTGAGAATTAAGGCCAGAGTTTCACAAGAAAACCGGTTGCTATTTCACTCATACACCTTTTATACGGAAAATGTCCCTATCATAACACAACCTGTGTTATCACCAATATGAACTCAGACAATGCACTATTCCATGTGACTTCTCTTGCCACACGTGTTCCACTTCCTACTTCCCGGAAGCGTTAAAACCTTGACTTACATATAACATGACGCGACTCAACATAAAATGTTATACATGAAATAATCAATAATCAATAACGAATAATCACCAAACTAATCTATAGTAACCATAACTCTGCTACCAAGAAATCTGATCCAGCGCTATCAATAGAATTTCTTCTCCTAGATGCCTTGGACGTCCAGGTACAAATATCCCTCTTAAACACAACTATATCCATATGACGGTGGGGCCCATAACACCGCATATACATTCACTCTCTCATATATTCCCTGGATTTCATCCGTCTTTACCTAGGAGAAAACAGTTAAATGATTTGCTGGAAGGAGACGGGATACCTTTTTATTAAAACGACATAATACTTCTCAAGCTTTAAGGTATTCCGCTCATTGGTCGATGGACCAACTAGTAGGAATCAGTTGATGGTGATTAAGACCAGCTCAATCACAATAAACCTTTAAACATTTACATTTATTATTGAGCTAAAGAACCACTGACTCATTGTTTTAAAGATAATAAAGTTTTATATAAATTTTAGAAGCATGAATAAGTTTCAGATGTATTATTCAGGTTATTACATTTAGCATCATTATAAGAATAAATTGAAAATGCAATGCATACCTATTAGATGGAAAATAAAGTTCGTCACAGCAATGAATTCAGATCACAGCATGGAACTCCCGAAAGATCTATCTATCTATCCTGGAAAACAGGCCTTCTCGTTCCTTCTCTTTAGTATCTTACGAATAAAAGTCTAATAGTTTTGAATGGAAAAATCTATTGAAAGTAAAAAGGTTCTCAAATAGCAGCGTCTCATGCTCAATCAAAAATATAAAATATCAGCAGCAAAACCAAAAAGGGAACAGCAGCAGCAGCATCATCCGCATCACCCGCATCAACCGCGTCCCGCATCAAGCCCCCTCCCTAAGAGTAGGTCTTCTTATACCCTAATTTTAGCTTACTAAGTGAAAATGTTACATCTATATGGGCGAGATTCTCTCTAATTGGTCCATTCGGGTCAGTATACATCTCATTATGAATATCCTTGTTCCAACCAGTTCTTTGTGGAAAGTTCATACTTCTGTCGTTTCTCACGGGTTCATGACATTACCCATTAGTTCATAGGTTTCAAACTGTATCCTTTTCTGATACTTTTAATTTACACAGTTCATTGTCCATTCATTTATTCATTGCGACTTCTCACGCTTTTCGCTGTCCTTCTTTGGTACACATTTATATGATAAGGTCATCACAGCCTTGACCACGCTTCCATCCTAGGCTTTGGAACGATCACATGATCCCTCTTGTTCACGGCCTTTCTCTCTTTCGTAACCCCTCTCGCGCCTGCGTACTCTAGCTCATGGCGGCCATTTTATATCGCGGCTCAACAGGCCTAAGCGTACTATTATAAAGATAAACAAAACATAGTTAAGAATAAAGAATATAAGCCTTTTCGTTTTCCCTCCCGTCATTCTACATACCCCAATTAGGTATTACCTAGCAAAAGCGACATATAAAGCCATCCCTTACTTACCAACGCTTCTTTTTGCCACTACACAGTTTATTTCCAGGCACAAATCATGCATTTATTATTTTAGTTAGTACGCAATTATTAGACTTATGTTATCCACGTTAACAATTGTAAGTGAATTAGTTTGCACAAAAATAGCGTGTTACCTTTAACCCTTTACATGTAACATACATTATTGGTTATTTACTAAGACGAACTTGTGTGTTAATTATTTAACGTAAATATTAGGAGGTTACAATTTTTCCATTTACCCTGCTCCATCACTATCAAGAGAAAAGAAGAAAATACCATGGAGCTGCACTGAACATGACTGAACGTTTATTATGGCTAATGTTCATCTGTTATACTGCGGTGTTGGCTGGAGTCTCAATTAAAAAGTTCAAGCGGAAGAGAGAAAGAGTCCAAAGATGACACCATCTGCTCTGGATTCGGTAAACTTTGTGCTCCTACTCTCTGTGGCTTCCCTTTTAACATCTCCCTCCGTCCACATAGCCCAGGATAGTTCGCATTTTTGATTCTATGATTTATGGTGGTTCAGTTTGTCCCAGTCCTACATGCTCCCACTTTCTGTTTAATAGTTTTAACTATACCCAGTATGCACTCTGATATCATATTTCTTCTTCTTTCTAAGGCAATACCTGCTGCATGCAATAAAATCGTGGATAAGTACGCTAAGTATTATGAATGGCAATGCCTTTTATTTATGTTTTCAAAACCTGCAAGCAGTGTTCACGCACCGCTTGCAGGTTTTCAGAACACATAAATAAAAGGCATTGCCATTTACAATGCCAATAGCTCAAACTCTCGCAAATGCAAGATCTATTGCATTGCAAATGCTTGAATTTAATAGAACCCAAAGAGTACAAATGGGCTCCTTTTCTTCCAACCCAAGAACAATCAACTGTGGTGTCCCGCAAGGAGCCTCTTTGAGTCCAACTCTTTTTAATGTCTATGTCTCTTCTTTGGCCAAGATTGTTTAAGAAGTGGGGTTTTACTAAATGCTCCTACGCGGATGACACACAGCTGCCGATAGCCATTGAAGAAAAATATGAGGACACTAGGAGCTACTTGATTAACTGCCTCTCAGAAACTGCACAGTGGATGACAGACCACCGTCTGAAACTAAACGCAGAGAAGTCCAAGAGACTGCTTTTTGGAGGAGCACACCTAGTCTGGGATGCAACCTGGTGACCCCAGTCACTAGGAACCGCTCCCGAGCCCAAGCTGGTTGTACAAAACTTGGGAATCCTGGTGGGCAATGCAGTAACCATGCAAGATCAAGTCCGAGTACTATGTGGGAAATGGTTTGCCATGCTAAAATTACTAGGGAGACATTTATATGGATTCCATTGAACTGGAGAAAAACCATTACCCAGGCCTTATTGGCCAGCAAACTGGACTATGGGAATGTGCTCTATCTTGGCATGGCCGACTACTTATTTTCTCAACTGCAGTTAACTCAGAATGCAGCAGCCAAGCTGGTTTGCAACAAAAATAAGTACAGCTCAGCATCAGAGTGCTTGAAGGAGCTTCATTGGCTGCCTACCCGCCAAAGGGCCAAGTTTAAATTACTGTGCTATGCGCATAGAGCTTTACATAATTTTGGCCTCATAATCCTGCAGGTTAAAGTCAAATTTTATGTTCCCTCACAAAACTTGAGTTTCTGCAACCGCGTTCTGGCTAAAACTAGACGAATAAAGAAGGCCAGAGCTGGGTCGCTCCTTCTCATATTTGGTGGCCGCTTATTGGAATGAACTTCCTTTAGACCTTCGCCTCACTGACGACCATTTGAGGTTTAGGAAGAAGTTGAAAATGCGGCTATTTATAGGACTTAATTGCTGACGCCTTGCGGACTGCCGTTTAGGATCCATCTGCTGATGTCTCTGGAGTCAAACATCTTTAAAACAGGTTTTAGCTCTATTAGTGCCGTGATATCCCCTGGGATGATTGTTGAGCTCCACAAGTAAAATAAATAAATGAGGGGAAAAAGAACAGATCGCAAAAGAGCCCACTAAAAGCTCTAGAAAATGGATGTGCAGGGAGAGCTCATTTTTGGAACCCCTGCCCCTGTAGTAGGGTCCCCACATCGAGCACCCTGGCCGAGTCGATTCGCATCTGATCACCAAGTCTGGAGTGAGACCAAATATGGCCCTCCCGTTCCACTTATAGATGTCATTGAGCCAACAGCGGAGTTCCTGATGAACCTCGTTGGTAAATTAGACTTTTGTAAGTAGCAAATCTTGAAGGGCTTGATAGTGGAGAAGACTCAGAAACAATGCCTGTATGGAGGAGGCTAGAAGCTCACCAAGTCTGGCAAGTCAGCGAAGAGTGAGGGGCTTCTTCTTCAAGACCTTAATAATCTCCTTCTTGGATGGTCCAAATATTTTGAAGAGGAATAGCCAGAATGGCAGAGACAGAGTCAATTGCAAAGCCTGGGTAGTTCATTTTTCAGAAAGAATTGGAACTGCTTTGGGGTAGTTGATCACAAACCCCAAAGCCTCTAAGATAGATATTGACAGATCTCAATGTTATGGCAAGGAATGGGAATTTGAAGCCATTAGTAAGATGTTGTCCAGGTAGATAATGAGGTGATGACTTCTGGCTTGTATAGGAATTCCGTGAATGGCTTCAGCAGCTTGGTAAAACATCAAGAAGCTGAAAACTGACCAAAAGGTAATGCCAAGAATTCATATGTAGTATGTCTCCATTAAAATTGGAGGAAGCGATGAGGAGGAGGAAAGGCAGGGACTGACAGGTGAGCTTCTTTCAGATCTAGTCTGACCATAAAGTTGTATTTTCTTAAAAGGTTGCATAATAAGTGCACTCCCTCCATCTTGAAATGCCCATAAAGAATCCAGGCATTGAACTCTTTCAGACTGATAACAAGTCAAGAGTCTCCTCTTTTTTTGTCCACCAGGAACACATTGTTTAGAAAACACCTTGGATGTGGTTGACAAGGGGCTATGGCTCTCTGCTGAAGGAGGGCAGAGACCTATAAGGAGTAACTTCTCTGAAGGAAAATAGAGCTGTCTGGGAGGTGATGTCTCATTAGATGTTGAGTAAAATTATAGGTAGAATCTTGGGACCGTCTGCAGAATCCAAGCGTCTTGAATGATCAGACACCATACATGAGGGAAATGTTGAATTTGACACTCCAAATCGAGATGGGAAGAAATGGATGGACTCTTCTAGAAAGGAAGGGTTGGTGCGGGCAATCCTGAAGGCACCTTGCTGAAACTGACCTCTGAAACCAGTGAATGGGAAGCAAAGAACAGCGACTCTCTTTGGTTATCGTTCCAGCCAGACCGGCGCCGTGTACTGCCTCTGTAGGATGAAGCCTGGCAGACAAAGTGGCTGATGGTGCGGCACCTGCCTCTGCCAGCCTGGAGAAAAAGGTGGGATTGAAAAACGTTCTTCAGAGCGGCCTCGGCCTTATCTAAGGAATCAAAGGTATTTACAAATCTGGCCACTACTTTCACAAAGGGGTCACCAAACAAGGGGTCGTTAGCTGACTTGCCGAATTGGCTGCTAGGTCACAGAGTTTAGGGTCTAAAGGGAGGAGGATGGACCAGCGGCGTTTAGAAGATAGTGCACAGTTGGCGTTACCTAGCAAACAGATAGAGCGCACTGTACCCATCCCACCAAAATGTTAGGATCAATGGGGGAATTTTGATTTTTCGCCGCAAAGGCATGGTCCAGAATGTTTACCAAGGGGTCGGAGAGATCCAACAACTTCCCTTGACAAACTTTCCAAGACCTATCATTGCCCTTCTTACGTCATTGATGAATTTTTCTGAACAGGTTGTTAGTTTAGAATCAATATCCGGGGTCAGTGCTACTTTCCCCGAAAGGGAAGGGCCGGGGCACTCTGCTCTGAGCCTATTGCACACATATTTAGGGAAGGGTTTGCTCAGACAACTTCAGAGGTAGGCTGCTGTTTTTGGGGATGGGGTCCACTCAGCAGACAAATTATATCATCCGGATCAAAGGCGCCTCTGAGAAGGCCAGAGTCAGAGCTAGATTGACTGGTAGCCGGGTTATCACCATGTCTCATTCTTTTAGGTACCAGCAGCCAAGGACGAGCATTCCCCTCCTCTATGTTGGGTAGGGAAGCTATGCATTCTGTAATATCTTCCCCCTCCTCCTCATCTGGTTCGTGTACTAGACTATCCAAATATGCCTTTTATACATTTTCTACGGCATCGTGTTCCGCCTGGGTTGACCTCTTCTTAGGATTAAACTGTGAGGATCCCGAACGGGCCTGCCAAAGGGGTTCAGGAAATCCTGCAAAGAAGGCTTTTAGATGTTGGGCCATCCTGTTACTTTGCACATAAGTGTCTAGCACCTTTTCCAAAGAGGCACGATCAAGGTCCCAAACAAGATCTACGGCACTCTCCTCAGTAAGGTCAATTGGAACATTGGTATTGTCAGATCGCAACATAGTGAGCAATCCGACAGACAGTGTCAATTTAAGTCCCACAATGTGACACCCTAGTATTTACAGGGTAGTGCTGTCCACTGCCACAGAACACACATTATTTATAGATGCGATGGGGAAGCCTCAGGCCAAGCACAGCAGCAATTGATCAAGTTAATAAATATATAAGAACACAATCCACAGAGACACCTGCCTGTATGACTATGTTCCTATGGAAATATAGTGCTGGTACAATGTGGAGAGAAAAGGAGACAGAGACTCACTCCTGCAGAGTATTTGCCCTGCTGTCAATCGTTATTGTAACCTGAACATGAGAAAGGGCAATGGAGACACTGTCAAGGGAGCAGACCAGTGAACCTCCAAATTATGAAAAAGGTTCCAAGGGGTACAGGTGCCGGGAAAACACAGGAGCAGGAAAGAGTTCAGGAGGCGTCACAGCCGCAAAGACAGTACAGAATCTCATGAAATGGCAGCTGTGCAGGAAACTCTCCTGACATGCTTCAAATACTTACCAGTAATTGCATTACTCCAAGTACATTTTCACCCTAATTAATTACATAATGTGTCCGCCATGCCTCACAGACACACCCAACCTAAAAAAGTAAAAAAGCCCCCCTCACGACCTCCTGTTTTAGTTGACACAAGCCCCCACCCAAAACAGTTGGCCTGGTCCTAACAGGGCGGGAGGGAGAGGTTATTTAACTAGGGTGAAAATCTACTCGGAATAATGCAATTACCGGTAAGTATTTGAAGCATTACCTCCTCCTACATCACCCCCATTCATTACAGAATGAGGCCTAGCAAGCAATAACATTCACCAGGACAACTGACTGTTCATGCACCACTCAGTTTATTTGATCATGGATTCAAGCCTCCTATTGCTTCATAGAAGACAGCTCTTTTGACCCCAAAGCCTCCTCCAGGTCGCGTCCAGGTTAGGTTTCTTCAACAAGGGAAGAATAGAGCAGTCTTTCCATATGGCAGAGAAGTTGCCTAAGTTAAACATAGTGTTAAAAATCTGAGTAAGTGTGGGTCTAACCACCTCCGCTATTTTTTTAAGGACAGCAGGAGGACAGGGGTCGGTTGGTGAACCGGATTTGGCTTCTGTTAAATGCTTAGCTACTACCTCAGAAATAGTTGAGGGCAAATGAGCATAAGACATTTCTCTGAGATTCATCACATAAGGGTAGCTCTATGGTATCATGATCCGGCGTGGTTAAAAAAACATTATAAATATTCATAACTTTCAATTTAAAAGCTGATGCAATAGACTCGCAAAACTTTTGGTCCCATTTTGTTGCATCAGTCTTTGGCGGTGAAGCTAAATTGTTAACTACTTTGAACAGCTCTTTGGAGGTGTGTTTGGCTTTCTCAATTTGTTGAGAAAAGTAGTCCTTCTAAGCATTTTTTAATGAGTTTTTATAGTTGCTTAGAACAATTATATATAACTCTTTTTCTGCTGTGTAGTAGCTAACTCTCCACCGCCTTTCCGTTCTATGGCACAATTGTTTTTTCTTATGTAAAGCATCCAAGAACCAGGGAGCCAACGGCATACCCCGGTTTCCTGGGGTTTTTCTAATAGGCACTGAGGTTTTTATAGCTTCATTTAGCCATTCAGTGTATTTAACTGCATTTGAATCTGCACACAAATTAAACTGAGGACATGTTTCCTCTAAAAAAGTTTGAAATGAAGCCAAATCTATTTTGCTCCATGCAGTATAGGTCAAAAAGGTTTTTTGTCATCTTTACTAACAGAGCTGTAGGAACTACAAGGTCGAAATTAATTAAAAAATGGTCTGTCCAGGTCAGAGGAAGGACTTATTTCAGTGACAGTCCTGCCATGGAGCTGAAAATTCCATCAAGCGTATGTCCTGCTTTATGAGTGGGAGAAGGGACCATCTGAGAAAGGCCCAACGCCCCTAATGCCTCTAGTAGAGTAACCATCTCCTTATTTTCCAAATCTTCTAAATAGATATTTAGATCACCAAGAATGGTAAAATCATTACTAGCCAGTGCGGGTTCCAGGAGCCAATCTAGATTCTGTACAAATGTGCTCCTGGCACTGGGAGGACGATAAAGCAACAGGCCTTTGAACGTTGTCTTAGAGGCTATTTCAATGGAAAAGTTAAGCGCTTCAAAGAAAAGAGTAGAGGCTGGAGCAAACTTAGCTACAAATTGCTCTCTCAAAATAATTGCTACTCCACTCCTCTTTTTATTGGTCTATCTATTCTAAACGACGAAAGCCCGTGTGGGTTGCGGTGACAAAATCTGGGTCAGAGGCTGCATCGGCCCATGTTTCTGTAATAAAGAGCACATCAATTTTATGGGTAGTTATCATCTCAGCTATGTCATACTTATGTTTGATAAGGGATCTCACATTGATAAGTCCACAGGTTATATCCTGTTTTCTAACGTCAGACTGGGGTTTTTTGTTCAATACTTCTTGCGAGGGGCAAAATGCCTTGATTTTCTGCACTGGTGGAAGAGTGAAGCCACATGGACAGACTAAGCTATTTTCGGTTATGGCTAAGCAAACACAATTAAGGCTAGCTCTGTTAAAATTAAGATTAAGCAGTTCCTCTTTTGAATATTGCTGTGGTGGGATAGGGGTAGAGCCAGGGGTTCTGGCCCTAGGCCCGGCCAGGCGCGGACGGGCGCAGACAGTCTAGCCTTAGGCGCACCTTAGGCGCGGCATCGGCGCGCCGGCTGCGCGCATCCGCGGCATCGGCTGCTAAATAGTGTTTTCCTTCCGCCTGCCGCCGAGCGTCTGACGTGTCAGGAAGCGCGTCGTGTAGCTCTGCCCTCCACTCAAACAGCAACAGCTGCGGTGGACCGGGGTCAGAGCAAACACAAGCGCGTAAGTGAGGAAGAATAAAACCTAATGCCCAATGCAATGTGCTAAAAGCTATTAAAAAAGCATAAATGCGGGGAAATAATAAGCACAGATAATAAGTTAAAAAAGATCAAGTCCAGCGGAGGCGCCAGCAGAACTTACTACAGTCTCTCTGCAGGTAGAATTCCCAGCAAGGGAATTCAGGGGAGCTGGTGGTCTTGTATCCCTCAGACTTCAGGCAGGAGGCAAGCACACTTCAAGCCTTTGGAGATTCTTCGTTATGAAAAGTTCACAAAAGTCCTTCTCCCCTTTCCTTGGCAATAAAGTAACCACTGCAGGCCAACCCCAGAAATAGCAAAACAGCACAGGGGCAGTCTCCTCCTTCAGCTTCCTTGGTTCTTCTCCTTGGCAAAGGTGCGTCTTGATTCCCAGAAGTGATCTAAAGTTCTGGGGTCTGGGCCCCAATATTTATAACTGTAAATCCTTCGTTCTCTGAAGCAGAGGGTGCCTGTGCCCAGCAAAAACCAGTTCTGTGCAGTTTCCTGGCAGGAGGTGGAGACAGCATTGTTGAAAGCAGACCTGGCCCAGGTAGCTGAAAGGAAATCTCCTCCCCCTACTCTCTATTCTATGAGGTCTCAGGTCAGTGAAAGGAAATCTCTGCTCCCCCACTCTCTATTCAATGCAGGTCCTATTCAGCCCAGCCCTGACCCATCAGACTGCTGGAGCCAAGGCCCTCTCCAGCCCCCTGTCACTCACAAACCAGACATGGAATACACAAACCTAGCAGAGGCATGCTGGATGGTTTAGGCAAGAAAATACCTACTTTCTAAAAGTGGTATTTTCAAACACAATGTATAAACCACCTTCACTAACAGATGTATTTTAACATTCTGAGTTCAGGCATACTAAACTCGAATTTCTACCTATTTCCATGAGTCAGTTAGGATTATAAGATGTTATAATCAAACTGCCCATTCTGGCCTAGGGGAACAGGTAGCCTTGCAATAGTGAAAAACGAAATTGGCTGTAATTTACTATCAGGACATGCCACACACATCAGGGCATGTCCTACCTTTTACATACAATGCATCCTGCCCATGGGGCTACCTTGGGCCTTCCTTAGGGGTGACTAACATGTAGAAAAGGGAAGGTTTAGGGACAAGCAAGTGGCTGCACTTGCCAAGTCGACATGGCAGCCCCAGGCTGCACACAGGCTCTGCAATGGCAGGCCTGAGCCACATTTTACAAGCTGCTTCTGTGGGTGGCACAACCAGTGCTGCAAGCCCACCAGCAGCATTTGATTTACAGGCCCTGGGCACATATGGTGCACTGTACTAGGGTCTGACAAGTAAATCAAATAAGCCAATCATGGAGTCACTAATCCATTACAACACTTTACAATTGGAAGCACTTGCACTTTGGCACTGAATAGCAGTGGCAAAGTGCCCAAAGCATCTTGACCAGCAAAAATATAGCAAAAACACAGGAGGCAACAGCAAAAAATGGAAGGGAGACCCACGCCAATGGTGCCTAACACGTTGCTTAACTCATTCTATCTTCCTTTGGAGGATGAAGGCCTCCTCGATCATAGCGCCCCCACTCCCGTCACCCACCCAGATCTAGAGCCGACGAAAAATTGTTCCAACTCCTTGAAATCCATCGCTGCAGGATGGGTTTTTAGAGGGGCAAAGGAGAAAAATGCAAAATTATGCAACCAATGCCCTGGGCTCACAGTTTGCTTACTATAGAGTAGAACTGTTAGGAAATGTGTCCTGGACATCCCAGCACCCATATTGTAAGTATACCTATTGTGTGTTGAATTGTGTATTAAGTTTGCCCACTAGGTGAAGCTATTGTATGACTTATGGCCTCTTAGACACACTGTTTTATTGAATGCTTGCACAGGCTCCCAACGTGTTTCTCTTAAGCACACGTGTCTGCCGGCTGTCATTAGCCTAAGTTCGATTTGACAGTTGGCAACACGTGCACACACGTGTGAATCCCTCGTGCGCCCCACCCTTGCAAGAACTATACAAGAGGAACAAGAACAACGAGGCTTGCTTGCTCTCGTCATTCTGTTCCTGCTCACCTGATCCTGAAAGCAAAGCGCCGCAGACCAGACCCTCTTCAGCTTCCCGAGGCGACATTTCCTCATTCTTCGGTCTCCATGGCAACAGACGAGGCTCCATTTCATCCCGGGATTTCCTCTGCTCTAAAAATAGACAAAGCAAACAAGTTAGGTATTTTCACGGTGCGAAGAGAGGACATAACATTATTTCAGGTACTGCCTTGATTTATTTCTGAAAAAACTATGCACATAGACATTTACCGCTTGAACAATTTAGGCAAAACATGAACGCTTGAATTAAGTTATTGTAAATATTTATCCAGTGATTTTGCATACCCAGTTTCTGCATTTGCTCAAATACCAGTTTCAACATTTGCTCAAGTGATTACCATACTTACCCAGTGACTTTGGTTACCATACTTACCCAGTGACTTTGGTTACCATACTTACTCAGTGACTTTGCCTTCCATGTCCTGCATCTCGTTTTGAATAAAAGAGGTTACATGGAGGAAAGAAGAATTTTCTCCAGTAAGGACAGTACCGAATATTACAGATTGTCCATCATGTCATGTGTATAATAATCTGAAGGCTAATTTATGTTGTTTATTCCGCTACAGACATCTGAAATTTAGGTCTGCGTGCTTAGCATACCTGGAATATAGAGAGTGAAGTAACTTCATTTGAGTAAAGGCTACTTCGTAGAATGAAAGGTATAATGTTCTACAATGTAATTTATGACAAGTGCATACAAACCTAACAAGCATTGGCATAGCCAATAGGTCTCGCCTTTGGGGCCTTATAAGTATTTAGTTATGCAGCACAATACTCTTGGTGCAACAACATCAACTGTTGCATGGCTAAACACTTATAAGGTCCCAAAGGCGAGACCTATTGGCTATGCCAATGCTTGTTTTTTAGAGTGCCCCAGCCTATTTTTTTATCCCAATCCAACCCGGCTTCCACTCTTCATTCCTGAACATTCTCTCCTCACGTTCTGCTCTCCTTCACTGCCCCCTTCCACTCACAGGACAAACAGAGCTGGAGATGAAAGATTCAAGATCAGGGCCACCGGAATTATGCAGCAGGGAAGTACCAAATTATGTAGAGTTGAGTAAACTATGCGGCAAGAAAAGGCAAATTATGCAACATAATGTGGCACATTAAATGATAGTGTTACTTCTTAATTTGTACACGTTAATACAGCCTGAGAAACGGTTTCACAGTTGCAAGCAAGAAAATCGTGACCAGTCAACATCTGCATAGATCCAAGGCTGACTTGAGGGCGGTGTGACTGGTGTGGCCGCACTGGGCACTGACCTGGAAAGGGGGTTGGGGCACTGACCTCAGGAGGGACGCTGTGTTTAGCAATAACTTATGATTCAAAGGCACCTGCTGCAGAGTTCCTCCTGGTTCCAACTTTCAGGCAGCAATAAAAATACCAAGATAACTTGGAGTAATGTTCCTGCTAGAGAGAGAGAGAGATTGAAGTTTTGTCTGGTGGCAGTTTTGAACCCCTGTCTGCTGGTGCGACACTCCGCCCCAAGGCCAATGGCACAGCAAAAGTGCTGTTTGCACAATTCCTCCTGTGTATACAGTTTTAATCATCATGTTCATCCTTTTCATCATTTTTTTATCATCATTTTCCTTAAATCTCTGTGTAGTCCCACACGTCAGACATCATGCCAATTTACGAAGTTTTCTCATGTTCAAGTTTGTCCATCCGGACCTTTTTCAAGAACAAGTACAAACGCAAAAATTCATCAGAGGCAGTATTTAATAATAACAAACAATATTTTGCTACCATCACTGTTGAATCCTAAGTGGTCCCAGCGCTTTTCCTTATGGGCAACCTCTCTTTTCGCAAACAATAATTATTTCTAGCTTGTGCCTGAGCCCCGAATCTCACTCCTCTTCCTGTCATTTTAACCGTTCTTCCTTACTCTCTGAAATCACCCTTCCCTTCCGCGTAACATTACTAACAATCTTTTCTCATTACAGAACTAGAAACCCACCCTATTCTTATTTTTCCTCATCTTAACCATGTATGCTTAACACCGATTCATCAACACTTCATCCAATCAACCACCCCTCTCTCCCTCATCCTCACTCCTCTACGTCACCTCATGACCTTTCACACTTCAATCTCCGTATCACCCTCTCACCCCTCTGCCTATCTCACTATTTAACTAAACCTCGCACTGCAAACAACCCAATTACTCTCCACTCTTCCTATACCTCCCGCTCTCTCCCATCCTCACACACACTGCAACCTCACTATACCACCAGCGTGGTAAAACATGTAACCGAACACTACACCATGGTACATACCCGCCTCTGCTCAAAAACATCTTCCTCCTCCTCTCTCAGTTCCGCCGAAAATGGTTTGTCTGTATGTTCGCAAACGGCCAGTTTTAAACATGCTCACGTGACAGGACTCCTCCTTCGTGACTCATACCTAATTGACAACCTAATTCACCCCCCTCCTCTGGTGTCCCACCCTGTTTTCCTAACAACTACAGTTCCCATAATACAATGTAACTGTATGTTTACACCTCCCGAAGTTAATCCAAGAACCATCTTCAAAAAAATGTATAATGTTAGTGTTCTAACTGCAACTAAAGTGTATTCTGACTCATTTAAAAGGGTTACAGTGGTTCTATTAAATGCCTTCCAAATCACATTAATATCTATTAACATGGCCCCCTCGATAATCGTTCCTCTATAAAACATTGCTTGATGAAGAAGATCTTCCGTCGTACGTGTGGAGATAGCACTCTTCTTGAAAATTCTCGATAAAGTTCATCCTTGTCATTGGGTGCAAACCCTGGGTCGGGCAATATTACAAAGACTACATTTTATATGGTAGGGAATGCACACCGTTTTTCATTTTTTCTGAGTTCATCACTATTAATCCACAAAAATCATCCAATATTGCGTGCTCACTTGGTATGGTGCCTTGCCCTAATGGCACCTTGGTACAAAATCCCTGTCTGCTGGTGCGACACTCCGCCCCAAGGCCAATGGCACAGCAAAAGTGCTGTTTGCGCAATTCCTCCTGTGTATACAGTTTTAATCATCATGTTCATCCTTTTCATCATTTTTTTATCATCATTTTCCTTAAATCTCTGTGTAGTCCCACACGTCAGACATCATGCCAATTTACGAAGTTTTCTCATGTTCAAGTTTGTCCATCCGGACCTTTTTCCAAGAACAAGTACAAACGCAAAAATTCATCAGAGGCAGTATTTTATTGACCCAATGCATTTCGGGCAATTCCAGCCCTTCGTCAGGGGTAACTAGAAATATCAATGAAACTCGCATTATTATAAAACACAACACTGTAAAGTCCAAACAATATCACAATCCATAATAAAATAGTTGCGCTTCAATTCCTATTAAAAACAACGTTTTACACAATGTGTTCCTGTCCTGTGTAATAATCAGTTTAATAACAAACAATATTTTGCTACCATCACTGTTGAATCCTAAGTGGTCCCAGCGCTTTTCCTTATGGGCAACCTCTCTTTTCGCAAACAATAATTATTTCTAGCTTGTGCCTGAGCCCCGTATCTCACTCCTCTTCCTGTCATTTTAACCGTTCTTCCTTACTCTCTGAAATCACCCTTCCCTTCCGCGTAACATTACTAACAATCTTTTCTCATTACAGAACTAGAAACCCACCCTATTCTTATTTTTCCTCATCTTAACCATGTATGCTTAACACCGATTCATCAACACTTCATCCAATCAACCACCTCTCTCTCCCTCATCCTCACTCCTCTACGTCTCACTCCTCTACGTCACCTCAGTTTTGAACCGCCATAAAGTAGCACAGAGGGTTAATATGCCTGCTGCAAAAAACAGAGCTGTATTTTATGTGGATAGCTGAGGGGATTAGTAAAGCCAGCCTTTACTAGCACTTATAGAAATGTATGTGACAGAGGGGCTTTCTAGAGATGAGGGACACTTTTGCAGAGTGGTAGTCAGGGAATCCGCAGAGGAGGTCATGTGGGGGAGGGGGGGGGGCACCAAAAAAGATTGTTGCAACACCAACGCTAAAACCGGCCCAGCAAACAGCCTTTAACTGGACGCCGTGTGTTGCTGTGATTTCAGGAACTTTTGATCTGATTTAAGTGGAACAATTTATTGTAAATATCTGTAGATTATGCAGCAGATGTTGGATTATGTGGCAAATTAAGCAAATCGATAAATATACGAAAAAAGCCACGCCCTCAGAGTCGCACAATTCCAGTGGTCCTGCATGTGATTAACATGGGAAGCAGAAACTCCAGGACAATAAATAGGAAGACTTTGGACACAGTAACAGTGGAACACAAACATTGGAAGCAGCCAGAGGAACACAAAAGGATGAAGACAGGGAGATGGGGAAACAACACACATGTGCATGGAACACAAGCAAGGGAAAAATGGACATGGGAGCATAGAAAGGAGAGCTGGAGAAGAGACATGGAAGCTCTATCCTCTCATTGTATCTACCTCAGAAAAATTAAATTTTGCGTTGGCCCTGCACAGAGTCAAACTTACGCTCTGTGTATTGTATGCAGGTCTTAGCAACATGTGAATAACACACTGAGCTGGCTTACCCGGAAGGAAGTGTTGACGTGCAGGTTGCCATCAGTCTGTATACTACACACTGTAGCAGCCCTATCCACCACCTGAGCGACTTTAACAGATTTAAAAAACTGAGACCTGGTGAAATACACGCATCACTGCAGTGAGTGTGTTAATTCAGTGATGTGTCTTACCAGCTGATACTAAACTTGACCAGCAAACACCATATAAAAAAAAGAAATAGGTGTTGTGTGTGTGCACCTGTATGTATTGTGTCTGATTATTTGTGCTGAAATGGGGCGTTTCTCATTTTTTAGGTCTGGCCTTTAAGAAAGCTTTACCTGTCTCGCCAGACTACTGCTCCGCCACCACCCCCACCACCCAGTCCATTGGTCTGTTGAATTGTCCTCCACATTTTTTGTTTCTGCCCACCAAAGAATACAGTATGGAGCCATCAGGGCGCCCACTGTACCCACGGGCTCCCTTCACTTTGAGTGAAGGCACAATGCCTGCACATGTCATCCAACATTCACTAAAAGCAGTTCTTTCCCTTCAGTGACAAATCTGGTTCAAAGTCTATTTTAGGGTTTCTTATTTTATTTCTGTTTTAATAATAACTTTAAATACCAGTTATTTATTGTGCTAACACTTCAGGTGGGCAGTTTGATGGTAATGTATTTTCCATCTTCCTTTTAAAGCTGGTCGTATAAAGTGTTTAAGTGACATTGTAACATCGTAGCTGCCTGCAATTTGAGTTCTTGGTTAGGAGAGAATGTATTGTTGTCTCCTCACAAGTTATTAGGAATAGAAAAATGCATGGCCCAACTGAAATGATTATATTTTAAAAACATCAATAGTAACACAGCCACGTTAGTGAATGTTCTTTAAATGGTTTTGTTGCAAGCATATGGCTGCCACGTTGAAGTGGCTGCATGTTTTTATATTTATTTTCAGGCTATAGGTTTGCAATAAAAAAGGGATTAAAAACGTAACCATCTGACCAGCATGCCCAGTCCGTATCTACTGATTTTGCCAATGTTTGCTATATACAGGTGGTGCTTAAATGAAGCTTAAAATAGTGGGAAGAAGCCTACTGACAGGTTGTTCCTGGTCCAAGTTTCTAGCCTTCCATGTGCTTAGCTTTAGCTCTGCCGGAAAGAGTGAAATTGTGGACCGGAAGCAAATGGTAGGTTAGGGTCACCAGAAGGGCTGGAAATGCAGGGGGTCTAGCTGAATCCAGTAGTTATTGATGAATCAGAACCCAGATCAAGGCCAGCTTTCGTCAAATGTCATGGCTGCGAACTGACGCAATTTGCCAACCCCAGGAGGTGCCTACACTGTGTCTGCTTTACGTTCAGAACATTAACCTGCAGGGAGTGACAGAACACACCTATTTTCAGTTCCAGCAGGGTCCAACATAAATGCCTCACTTACGTGGCCATCAGCAATCCTTTTGTTCAAGTCTCATACTGGCTGGGAGCTAGTGGAACAGAAAACCTAGACACCAGTTATAGGAAACAAAGACACAGCATGGCACTTAACAACTGCTTCAGAGAAAAACTATGGTTTGGAAGCAGGATTTTGAGTTTTGATAGCACTGTTTCTAAGGGAGATTTGTACACTGCGAGGTCAGATACATTAGCCTATATGAGCAATAACGTTATTACCAATTTTTAACACTAACTAATGAGCCTTTATTACTCCTCTAGAGGAAGCCTTTTTTGCAACATTTGAACAACATGGGCTTGAGAAAATAACTGTAAGGTTCCACACTTAAGCTTTGCAGTTTGATGCAGCTCCTCGATGCCGGTTTATAACTTGTTGAACTATATTTCAAGAATAGTAACTGGTAACCTGTATGTAACACAAATATCTCTGAAAGAAAAGCAGTAACTCAATGAGCAGTCCGCATAAAATACAAATCTATCGCTGATAACATGTTACCAGTTGTGCTTTGCAGCAGGCACATTAGCCCTCTATGCTATTTCATGAGTAAAACCTGAGACTAGACTGCACACGTGTGTCCAGCAAGTGCGTTAACCACCAAAGTTCTCACCTTTACCATACCCTGGAAAATGCTGGGTACGCAACACCTGTAGCAGGTGCCTGAACCCCATAAGATGTTTTAAATGCAGCCGGTTTGTGGTCAGTTAAATAAACCAGAACAGATTTAGTATCACATCTGGCCCTTTTACCAATTTATTAGGGGCAGAGTTTTTCAAAAAGAAATGTATAGGTTGGACTCTGCCCTTTGTGACTCCGCCCCCTTACTGCTGCCACGTCTTGAGCGACAATTCATAGGAACCCAGTTAATTTTTTTCCATTTCTTGCTTTGGTTACCAGTCGGAGTCATTGATCACGGTTCTTTCTCCTAGTCCTCCGGAGGGGTTGGTGGGGGGGACAGAGTCTAGAAGGATGCGCTACTATTGCATAAAAGTAAAAGCAACATGCAGGCCACAGAGCTCTCAGTTTTCCCAATAGCTCATCCAGCTCAGGTGTTTTTGTTGTCGTTTTGTTTGCTTTGCATTCTGGGATTTGCAGCCCTGATTTTACAAAGGTGCAAACCTAACATGGTGGCATTTTACAGCCAGGGGAATGCAGGGACACCTTGAAGGCTTACAGACCGAACATTGTGCTGCCCCTTTAAGGATAAAAATATATTTACATAATAGCTTTAGCTCTTTTGCCTAGTGAGAGTCTAGGGGTCCTGAACTGATTACACTGCTACGAAATATTTGCAATAACCAGGTTTAGGAGCATGTCCTTCGTGCAGACTGTGAACCCTGGACAATAAATGCTTTCGGGTGTGCAATTTGTTTTATTGAGATTGTCAGCTCTTTACATGGAAATACAGAAGTGCAGGTACTCACTCGTTAAAGTGCCTGCTTGCTTTTGAGAAATGCCGGAAGTCTCGCATTAAACCTACCGCAGCAGTGCTGAGAAGTGCAGGTACTCTCACTTTCAAACGGAAAAAGAGCAGGTACTCAGCCCAATTAAAGCAGTGAAAACTGTTGTCCTAAATTCCTACGTTTGTGCTCGAGTTTCAAGCTAATAAAATCATGGCGTGTGGACTGGAAAGATGTAATTGGACCAGAGCCCAGTTTCACCAACCGTGACCGTAGGGCATGAAGTCATCACGCTGCTTTGTTCGTGGGGGTGGGAGGAACGGTGGGTGGTGCAGAGGCGCACGTAAACGAAGTTTGGAGCAATGGAGCAGTTTGCCTCGGGTTCGACACTGACTAGAATTCGCCCTGAACGGACAGACACACAACTGTGCACTGTGAGGTCTACTAACAACGTGTATCACTAACTATTAACAGCGCCAAAGGCACCCCGGTCATGCACAAGAGCACCACAAGGAAACTCGCCAAAGGCACAGGCGTTTAGGTGAGGAACATTTTTTGCTTTAAATGCAATTTATTACCTCCGAAAATCTTTTCGCGGAATAAATCTTTTTATACACGCAACAACAGGAGAGGCAGCAGGGGGAGGGGAGAGAGGAGGGGGCCTGCGCCTGTTTCCCTTGCGGGAGTGAGCAGGAACCATCTGTTAATTACAAACAGATGGTTTTAAAGCTCGCTCCCGCAAGGGAATCGCCAAACGTGCACGCGTTGCCATCGAAAGCAATGCAACGCATGCACGTTTTTGGGACACAAACTAAATCAATTACTAAAGGTCTCCTATGCAGCGCATGCGCGCTGCGTAGGCGAGACCTAAAAACGGGTGAACATTACAACGCTGTTTCGTTTATTGTATTCTAGATGTTCAAATTCAAGAATGCTTTAATGACCAGTACCACATAGAAGTCGTTCGCAGTATCACAGACGTCCCCTGGGCAAGAAGATAGCAGTGTTTTGTTTTCTTTTTTCTTTTATCCCTTTTCCCCCTTCCCCTGGAGGTCGTATTCTGCCTTGGTGTTTTTTAGTGCATCTAGGCAGGCCCAGGCTTTTGGCGGTGTAGGGACCTGTCGTCGCATCTCTCAAAACGAACAACCTGGTTTTCAGGTGAGTGGAAACTTGACAAGAACTTCCCTTAGTAGGTAGGAGACCGCGAGAGGCACACAGGTGACACAGCCCAGATGCACCGAGAGAACCCTCTCAAGTGACCCTCACTGATCTCATGGGATCTTACCCTACCTACTAAGGGAAGTTCTACTCCCTTCGTTTATCCGGAGGCACCGAAATCTTTTGGCCACTGTAGATATAACTATCTTACTCGGTCCTGACAAAGCGCCCTGGATCTCCCCCTGAGACCACTAAATGGCGAAACATGTTGACCAGAACATATGCCCAATAGGGACATATAGTTACCCAGCTACCAAGGGACATAATATCCCTTAAAGCAGCACCATACACTTTGTTTTAATAATGACAGAGGGATCACCTTAATAAAAATTAATCACTCTCCCTCCAGCCATTTTTTAGTACACCTTCTGGGACTTCACTGCCACTTACACCCACGCACCCATACGGCTTCATCAAAAGATCTCCGAAAAAGAGACCCTTCGGGGGACCCGTAGGGCATTGCAGCACCGGCCCGACGAGGAGCAAAAGCCCAATGATGAAGCATGACAACCTTCGGGGTGTGTGAGGGCATCAAGATGAGGACACACTGCCCCCCACAATTAGAGTAGCACAGGACAAGAGTACCGCTTACTTCCCTTCTTTCTCTCTCTACTTAGGAACGGTGACTACCTTTTGGTATAAGTTTAACTTCGGGAGCACGGGTCACCGGACCTTTTGAATAGCTCCTAGAGTCCCCCTCTTTTGTTAAATAGGATTCCTTGGGGCTACCTTTGATTAAGTTCTGTTGCAGGTTCTTCACTTCTGAGGGTCAGATGACAACACACACTGATGACACTGCCATCATTTATTTCTTTATGCCTTAATCACACTTCTGGCCTGAGAGATATCAATTAGCATTGTTTACTGTTACACCGTAGTAAGGTCCCGCAATGTTACATGTCTGTATGGGCCTTCCCTCTCCAGATGCTTGAGGTTCCATGATAGCATTTGCCACTTGAGTGTCAAGCAGTAGATAGTGTATTCCACAAACTTGTGGAAAGGATTTTCCTTGTAGCCCTCCCCCTTCACAGCACATTTAACAGTCACCCCCCCTTATCTTTGTTGGTCTCACCCTTATGTTTCTGACTTTCTTTTAGTCTTATAAAAATGACTGTAATATGGTGTAAACACATGTGAGACCCTATTGTAGAGGGATTTTTACTTCAGCTCAACAGCAGTTAATATATTGATCTTCCTTTTCTTCTATGTTTCTCCTCTTTCCTTCTCTCTAATATTCTTTGCCCTGGTTAAGTGTAGATTTATGTAGATCTGGAAACTGTAAATAATAAATACTGCAACAAAAAACCCAAAGCCTACATATGATGTGCCTGGCAATTGTCTGAGCTGCAGTAGTACCTGGTTTATATATTTTCAGGGACTATTTGCATCGAGGACTGCATAAATGCCCATCAATCACAGAGGCCCTGAGAACTGGTCTGACCAGGACACTGTTCTTGAACAGTAATGTTGCTGAAAGTCAGTATGGGTGTGCGCTAGCGGAATTATTTGCATGCGAGTGCCTGGTACAGTAAACCAGGACGTGTAGCAAATCTGGAATTAAGAACTGGCACACCAGTGTGGGGGAACTCTGTGCTGAAATGAGGGATACTGCAGGTCAGGTCTGAGGGAGCGTGGTTTACCGGGTATAGGTTCCCAGAAAACTGTAAACAGGACATAGTCCTGAGCTCAGGTGCATTTATAGAGCCGTGAAGTACAGGGACATCGGAGGGCTGCTGGTCAGGCCTGTTTTAAACACATAGGACCAGATGTATCAAAGGGTTTTGCCCATTCTGTGTCTATGGGGAAATGTGTTGAAACATATGGCCCATAGAGCTGTGAGTCTGTGACGCTTCCAGATGCTTTAGAAAAAGAAGGTTATGCTGTTCCTCAACAGTGTCAGGACAAGAGAAAATGACACCAACCTGACCGCTTTGGTTCAGAGTTGGGGGTCCATTTATTGGATTGTAATGCCCTCACACACCCAATCGGGTGTCATGCTTCATCATCTGGGCTGCTCCTCGTTGGGTCGGCGGTGCAATACCCAACGGGCTCCCTGTAGTAGGGGCACTTTAGCAGAGATCTTCTTCCAATAGCCGTATGGTGAAGTGGGGGTGAGGGGCCATAACTGTGTAGATGTATGGATTGAGTGTGTGATTTAAAATAAGGCTCAGAGTACCTGTGAGAACAATTTTTAATCAATAAGTCTCCTACCCTAGTTAAAATAAACAATGCGGCGCTTGGCTAAGTATTATGTCTTAGGTCTAAGCGTCTCTATTGGTGCAATGAGGTCAACATGTTTCTCGCTCAACGTAAAAGTCTACATGCGATTCGTCAGGATCTATACTGTGAAGACTATCTACACTCCAAGGTTGGCGACATGGCATCATACTCACATCAACCAAATAACTACCTATTTGTGTACCTGTCAAACTTGGAACTACCCAATGTTGTAAGCTAACCAGGCATCATCAGAACCCAGTAGGTCAAACCAAGAGGAGTTCTTCAAGTGTTTTGTGCTGTTGTCATGTATCGAATCGACCTACCCACATCTACCGGGTCCGGGACCGCCGACCCAACGAGGAGCAGCCCAGATGATGAAGCATGACACCCGATTGGGTGTGTGAGGGCATTACGATCCAATAAATGGACCCCCAACTCTGAACCAAAGCGGTCAGGTTGGTGTCATTTTCCCTTGTCCTGACACTGTTGAGGAACAGCATAACCTTCTTTTTCTAATACTTCAATCAGGGCACCTATGCTGGACCTCCCTCTATGCTGCTAGAGGAAAAAGCCCTACAGTCCCTTCTTTATGTATTGCTTCCAGATGCTTGCCTTTCAGTTATTTGCTACTAAAGCAAATAGCCTTGCCCTCTTCCTCCCACCTCAGACCCCTGCTCATCGGGATTGAATAAGACCCTTTCCGGAAATGTCTCTCAACAGCTACAAGCACAAACTCCTTCCGCGCAGAGCACACGCCCTAGCGGTTTCTGTGCGCCTTCCTTAGCAGGGCCCAAACTGGGACTGGACACCCCCCCCTCCTATGGAAACTCCCCCGCACCAGCAGGAGCACCGATTTGGAGGAACATTGCATGTTTCTCTTCCGAGCTCTCGAGCTCCCTTTCAAGCTCTGTTGCTGTGAACATGTTTGAATAATAACTGAGGAAGGAGGGAAGGAATATAAAATCCTGCAGTTCAGCTCTCACCGAGGCTTGAGCCAATTGCTTACTCATTAACCCCGGGCAGCAAGAACACCATTCAAAACATGAAAAATGAAGCAACAATAAAAAATGTTTCTTCTTACCCTCCTCCCCATTAAAATAAACCTGTCAGCTGCCATTTGTTTTGGGGAGGGCACCTCCATCATTCTAATTCATGTTGCCCATCTTGGATAACGTTATATTGAGGTATGGAGAATTAACATACACATGTTTTTATTTGGAGGTGGGGGGGATAGTTAGGACAGTGCCTTGATACAATGAAAAGACAAAACATTTTTCAGGGCGATATTGAATCTTATGGCAAATATACGGGAACAGACCAGCCCATAAATTCTCAATTTAAGACATTACTCTAATCGCACTGTGGACGTAGATCACAAATCAGAGGGGCGTGCATTAAAACTAGGAGCCTCGGTTTAAATAAAATAAAAAGATATATAGCAGCAATGGATGCAGACCTAATTCAACTCGTATTTATATAACTAGTAAATAAAGGCGCCACACCTCCTTGGGAGAGAATATAGACACCAAAATCTCTCTGAATACGAACAAATGAGATTAAGTCTCAATGATTAATGAGCGCCCAGAAGGAGCTGTGCGTTGAGGATTAAGCATTTTTTAAACCAAACGCAACAAGTAGCTCCCTGAAAAAGTAGGTCGTTTCTTGATTATACATCAAACTCACGGGTTCTTCCAGAAGTAGTAGAACTGCAGGAAAGCGATCGAGTGTATCAACGATCTCCCTTCCCTAAAATATATCCTAGGTTTCTCCGAAATACAAACGGACTAAATGAAGGGGAGAGATGCTCGTGCTTGCTAGGATGAACCAATTATGTAAATTAGTCAACGAGTCCTCTCCCCTGCCTCCCTGAAATCAACAGAAGACGCTGAGCTGTGGGCTGCCGGGAAATGAATAAAAGTTATCAGTTGTTGCCTGTGCCAGAGTGAGCTCCACTAACGTGCCTGGCCCTGAGAGTTGGTGATCACGCTTGGTCGAGGGACGCCTCCTCCTTCCCGGGGATTTAATACCCCTTTGTCCGGGTGTCTGGGTTCCTGGTGCTGAGGGCTTCGGGCCCTCCTGCTCCTGTAGCAGAAACAAAACGCAGAGCTCGGAGCCTCACCGTCTCCTCCCCCTGCTAGCTGAGCGAGATGTTGTTGGGATTGAGAGCAGGTGGGGCTGGTCCCAGGCAGCAGGAGCCCCCTGGGTGAGCTTCCTGCTCTGGATTTGGAGGAGCTAGGGGAATCACGTGTCATAGGCATAAGAGAGTGAGAAAGAACACTGTGAGTGTTGTATAAACAAGCGGTCGAGATTGCCCCGACAGCATCGAAAATGAGAGCGTGCACAGCGCGCTCAATGTAAATAAAGCACAACGTCCTGCCCGAAGTAGGACAAACTCAAGAAAGAAAATAGTACTTAGAAGTCTAAAAACAACACTACCCTGTAAGCACCGAAGTAAAGGGGCCAGTAGCCATGGGACGTTACAAATGACCGCACAGTGGTACCAAGGAGGGACTAACAAGCTTCTTTACCAATCAGAAGCCAGCATTTAGGAAGGACAAGCACACGAGCCAATGAAAAAGAAGGGCGGGGGAGTTGGCAAAGCTTCTCTTCCATACTCTACTACCGCAGTCTCGCAGAGCGAGCAGCGCTGGCGCGCTGCCACTAAGGCTCGACCTGAAAACAAGAGGGTTGAGCCCTGCACCCTGCTTCTTTTCTGTCAACATGTTTACAAACTCGAATATGCAATAAGGGTGATGATCAGACACATTCCTCATGACCATAGGTCTCAGTATCTCACATCAAATACAGTGAAACAGTCCTTAGTTCATGGGACACATTACACAAGTGCACTAAGTATAGCTTTTGTTTTATATATGATGGGACAACATCAGTAGTATACCATCTTGTTATAGAGCAGAAACAGTGCAAGCTTTCCTCCGTCAGAGGACAGGTACAGCTTGGGCAGCAGCAGTGCAAACCTTTGCTCCCTCGTAGGATCAGTTCAGCATGGCAGTAGAAAAACAAGCTTCCCTTTCTTGTAGAAGGAAGTAATTGCAATCTTCCACTTCCGGCAGAATAGATTCAGCAGGGCAGACTAGTACAATCGTTCATTGCTCACAGAACACATACAATAAATGGCGTAAGTGACATACAGGTTACATACAGATCTCTGGAGCAGGTGCTTAACTTATCAAGAGGAATCTGTAGGTGGATGAGTGAGTGAAAATGGGTGGTGTGCGCGTTCACTCATGCTCTACTTGGCAAGGGGAAAATGAAATAACATACACATATATTATGCAGAAGAAGGGGGCCCGTCAGCCCGTTATGCCACTTTCAGCCGCCCGCAGCAAGTAGGGAGGGCTTTTTTTTTTTGTCACGACGCTCCACCCCCTTTTCCTTTTCCTTCCTCTCAATTGAACGAGGGCCTCAACGGCAGAGACACGCGTGCATGCCCAGATGGTAGCAGCCGTTTCCAACAGGATGGGTGAGGGTATCGCGCAAAGAATCAAAATCAACGAAGATCACCTTTTGTTATTTAAAGCCCTTTTATGGAAAGTGCATTCTTTGTATTCGTTCAGACTCTATCTTCAAGATGCCCACCGAAACGCCTCTTCTCCAAAATGGCTGTTTCCATTTAGTATAAAGTATGTAGGATACCGCTTCACCATTGTCCTTCAACTGTCTCTATGATTTGGCACATGACACTCTTGCACGTATCTGCCAGTAGAGCGTTCCCAGTTTTAGTCCTGCGTTGGTGAAAACACTGCTTTTGAAAGATGGCTAACGACATAGACCAGGTGTGGGGTACACAGGGCACGGCGGGATGTAGGTAACCAATGTAGGAAGCCATTAGTTACTATAAAATTAAAGTAACAAGATGTGGTGCCCTCTTTATTTGGTAGCGGAGTAGTGCGTGGTGGGCCTTTTAGTCCAGTTTACTGAGCTTCTTGTTGGTGGCTTGACATGAAGAGTAAAATGTAAGTTGTGTGTTTGTGCAGAGTAACTCTCAGTGCGACCGCTGTGTTGCTCTAACGTTGCATGAGCCTAACTTAAAACACATAGGGGGATATTCTCAAGAACGTGTGATAATCATCGCAAAATTAGCTTAACGCAACTTTGCATATCGCAGTCTATCGCGGGAAAATAACACAGTGGTAATGTGGTATTCTCAACCTGGCGGTATCATGCGATAGGCCCATGAAAACGCGTCAAATGTCCGCGATAAAGTCAACGCGACGCAGCAAAAAGCTGCAATGAGGCCAATAGCGATACAAATATCTGCGAAAACCAGCGACAGGCCTGCAATTCCCACACGTCATGCGGGAAAATGCACTATAAAAGCAACCCAAAAAAAAGGGAGAAAAAAAGAAACTGCGTAGCACCATGAATGCACCCGGACCGAGTGCAGAGGTCAACGCGAACCCCACAAGCCCCACAGACCACCAGCAAGGAACCTCGGGGTCAGGGAAGGCCAAGTAGAAGAGGAAGAGACAGACCGGGGTGCAGTCCGCAGGAAAACCAGATCAGCTTCACGGAGGTGACAGAACACTACCATCCACTGAACACCAATATGACAAACATGAATGCAGTCGGAGTGTAGAGGAGGTCAATGGAGGAGGACAAGAGGCGCTGGCATGATGTCAAAAGCCAAACCAAGTACCAACCCGCAGCCAACAGGAAGGCAGCAACGGCGACTGGAGGTGGGAGTCCTGCGCCACAGGAGGAGCTGGAGGAAACAGAGGCCACAGTCATCATGGTGGAGACGGCGCAAGGAGTTGCGAGTCCGGACACAGCACGATAGACATGACACAACATCAACAGGGTGAGTAACGACCAGGGACGGGGGAGATGGGCACAATGGCACACATGCACAATGATGTGTAGCACACCGCACACCCACCATGACCCTGGATCATGTCCCTGATCCCCGTGGCACACTGCAGCACACACACAAAGCAATAACAGCACGTCCGACGATAATGTGGCACAAAGTGCAACACCGACACTGCAGAACAGAAGACACAACTGGGTCCGCTCATGCGCAGAAACAGGCCAATCACATCTAACATAGCAGGAAACTGTGAGATGGAAATGCATGTGTACAACCACACATCCGTCATGTAGTCCAAATGTCCACTGCCTCGCATCAAATATACAGCACTTCACAAACAGTCACAATGTACATTGTCATACAGTCTCATGTAAACTAGAACAATGCGCCAACATACATGTCTTCGCAATGTCAACATGCATCTCCCCTTCACATTGCAGAGGGACAAACAACACCTCCAGCAGAGCAGACCTGACTACTCACCAGTGATGCTGGAGAGCCCATGGACATCTCAGGCAACACACTCCCAGGAGCAGGGCAGCCAAGCTACATAGAGGAGACCCCAGCCCCTGCACATACCACACAGCAGGAAGCACCCGCCAGGCTGGCTCCCAACACTCCACCGAGGCACACATCGCATTCCAATGCCAGGTGTCAAAATGCCAAAAGGAGGCATCCGAAACAGGTGCGACTGAGCTCAGAGCTCATGGAAGCCGAAGTAGACCTCATACGTGGGTGTACAAGTCCCATCAGGGACCACCTACACCCCACAAAGTAGACCCACACTGCGGCAGAGACACATGCATTTGCACATTTCCTGCAATGAACCAACGCCCAGAGCCCCAGAATCAGCATTCACACCCCCGCGCTGGCCCTCCGTACGACGACCCAGTCCACTCCCCTTACGTATTGAGCGGGTGACGACAAAGCTACATGTCCAAGGTCTGACACGCTGCCAGCGGTGACATGGTTGCGTCCGCTGTACACAGCACAATGTAATGTTGTAGGCCCCGGGGCCATCATGCATACATCATGACCACACGGACACACGCCGATAGTTTGTGGAGCTGGCTACGGGCACGTGTGTCCGGCCCCTTTATTGGCAGGGTCACATGTACAGTGACGCCTGTGCTGGATGGGTGTGGGGTGGGTGTAAGCCAGCCCGCACGGAGTGGTTGGTGCTGGCAACAACTTGAACAGTGAACACCATTAAAATGGAAGAATAAAACAGCAGCGTTACAGAGACAACTGCGGAGCATCATGGTGGTAGCCGGAGCAAGTACAGAGGTCACCCAATCGGCAAACAGAAGTGTCCGTGATTTGCAGTGCACAGACGGTTGGGGCACTAGAGCTGAGCGTGCTCATGTGAAGAAAATGTCTAGGATTGTGTCCCTTCGGGTTATTCCTGATGCAGCTGCAGTGGGGTGTGTTACACATGCATCATCTTCCTCATCATCGTCCCAGTTCTCCCACACTGCCTTAAGTGACATTGCTGCGTGAACTCACCACGGCACACAACTCCTTCAGAAATGGTCCATGAGTCGTGGTGCACTGAGTCAGTGGCACCTGGAGTGCTGAGCAGGGTATCAGGCAGATGATGGCATCCACGACAGGTGTGAGCAACTACGTCAGTCTGCCAGTACGGCTGTTTCGACTCTGGCAGTTGGCGTTTGTAGGTGGTTCTGGCGTTGGTGGCATGTGCCTCCTGAGGTGATGCGACGTCCGGGCCGGTCAATACTCGATTTGATGTTTGAGTCCTGGTGGACCGCAGTTGAGGCCAGAGGCAGCGGACAGCGCAGAGCCACAGACACATGGCGTTGATGACCACAAGGCCATCGTCACAGAGGCCATCCAATATATCACCGGACAGGGTCCCTGACTTGATCTGCACATAGTTAGTGGCCATGGATGCACTGCGGCCGGCACAGGCACCCCGCCACGGGACAGTGACTTGCGGTGCAGTGAGATGGGCCCTGCGAGATGAGCGGGTCCTCATCGATGTCCGAGGTGAATGTGGCGGCAGGTTGCGGAGGACAGTGGAAGGTGTACTCCAGGGCATGATGCAGAGGGTAGAAGCCATCCGGAAGCGGCAAATGGAGGAGTGGAATGCTACAGCCCCGTTTTCGCCCGAAAATCAGTGTCACCGACATGATGATGAAGATAACCCCCAGTCCATACACTCAGTTACCACCAATGTTCAAACGGAAAGTGTCCATGGCTGTCGGGGAACAGACTTAGTGGTACCGGAGCGGAAGGGGTATGCAGTCTGCGATGAGGCCAGTAAAATGATATGAAAGCAGCCATAAATAAATCAAGACTGAGTTCCCAATGTGTGACCTACTCGACCGCAGTGTAGGCCCGAGGCAGCGGTCAGTAGGGGCCCACAGCCACGTGTCATTGGCTCGCGATGCACAGAGTTAGTGACACAAGAGCAGTTGTTGGCAGTGTCCGATCACCTCCGTAACGAGGATCCTTTTTTCCAACGGACTGAACCACGTCTTCCTCTTACTCCTCTCCATGCTTTCAATGATATGAACTCTGACATACACAAATCAAGACTCAGTTCCAACTGTGTGACCTGCTCGACAGAAGTGTAGGCTGAAGGCACTAGTCAGCAAGGGACCACAGACAGGTGTCGTGCGGATGCTATGCACAGAGTTGGTGGCACCACATCGAAGGGAGTATAGTGACATGAAATCAGCCATGAATATGTACTCTGCCTCTGTGTTATCAAGACTCAGTTCCAAATGTGTGATCTACTTGTCCACTGTGCATGCCGGTGGAGTACGTCAACGAGAAAGGAGGACTGCGGGCCTTGCTCGAGGAGGCCGTGATGGCCTGAGCAGGCTGCCAAGGTCGCAGGCCTCGGGCTTGGAGGTTGCATCGGCACGTGGTGGGCCCTCCTTGACACACGCCGGTGTCGGCAGGTGAGCAGTGAGGCCTGGCTGCACAGGGCCGGGCAAGACTAGTTCGGGGACCAGCGGCCCCGGGTACAGCATGCGCACAGGATCGCAGGCAACTCCGCTCACGTCGTCTTGAAGAGGCTGCAGGCATCAACACAGAACCTTAGAGGTGACACCCCACGATGGTTTGGAGGTCAGAACCGCTAGGGGACCACTACAGGATGGATGGACCTTTGGGTTACGGGTCGTGGACAATGGGCGCAGAGGTAAGACCTGAAGCAGGGTTTCTTGATCCCTCAGGGTCTGGATCTTCTTCCGTTGATAGAATTGCTGTCCTCAGGTGTCTGAAGTCTTTGTTGAAGTGGGGGTATCAGTCCTCACCAAATCTGGAGGTTGCTGATCCTTTTTGGAGCTGTTTTTTTCTTCAGAGCTGCAGGCAGGCCAGTAGGGCTGGGGCCAAGTCAGTTGGCGCAAACACAAGGAGATGATGGACGGAGCGCTGAAACTTTTCAGACACTCACCCCCAGTCACAGATCTGGGTTGAATCCATCATCATTCTTTAGCTCACTCCGCCACCTCAGTTCAGACCCAGCTATATGCAAATCAGTCTTGACCCTGTGCCTCTCGGGGACCTGAACTTCCACTTCGACAACTACAACGACCCCGACTCTATCACTCTCCTCGACAATCTCGCCAACATCGGGCTAAAGCAGCTGGTCAACACGCCCACTCACAGAGCGAGACACACCCTCGACCCTATCTTCGCGGGAGGAACAAACATCAGCTTCAGCCACACCACTCAGCCCCTCTGGACAGACCACCACTGCGTCCACTTCACCTTCAACACCGCCCCTGCACCCAAGCCCGCACCGGAACCACCAAGGAGGAATTGGAGTAAGGTCACAGAGGAACTCCTCAGCACCACACTCCTCCTAGACCCACCCAGCGCCACGACCGACACCAATGCCACAGCCACAGAAATCCACTGCTGGATCTCCCGCTGCGCCAACAAACTCGCACCCCTCCGACACCCCGCCAAGCAACGCCCCCTAAAGGCCGCCTGGTTAACCACTGAACTACAAGAAGCCAGAGGCTCCTGCAGACGCCTAGAGAAAACCTGGCAAAACCAAAAAACCACAGAAGCTCGGAACAACCACAGGAGCGCCCTCAAAGATTACCACCAATGCATTAGAGACACCAAACGAACCTTCATAAAAGACAAAGTACATACCAACGCAACCAACACCAACAAGCTGTTCAACGTCATACAACAGTTCACAAAACCCCCCAGCGAAGCCACAGACATCACACCTTCCCAGGAACTCTGCGACAAACTCAGCACCTACTTCCATCTGAAGATCAAGGCCCTCCATGACAATTTCAACGAACCGATGACAAACTACACCCCCCCTCCCCGACACCACCAACTTGCCAACCATCACGACCTGGGAACCCGCCACCGTCTAACACATCACCGCCACCATGAAGAAAACCCACTCAGGAGACCCGATGGACCCCTGCCCACCATACATATTCCACAGGTCCGCTGCCACCATCGCACCCGAACTAGGTCGGACCATCAACGCCTCCTTCATGTCCGGCATTTTCACAGACGACTGGAAGCGGGCGGAGGTTAAACCCCTCCTCAAGAAACCCGACCTGAAAAACTACCGGCCCATCTCTCTCCTCCCTTTTATGGCAAACGTCACCAAGAGACTCGCGAACGCCCAGCTGACCACCTTCATCGAAGAGAACTCTATCCTAGACGCCTCCCAGTCCAGATTCCGCAGCACCGAGACCGCCCTCCTCGCAGCCATGGACGACATCCGCATGCTACTAGACCAGGGACACACCACGGCCCTCATCCTCCTGGACCTCTCCGGAGCATTCAACACCGTCTCTCACCACACACTCGCAGCCAGACTTCATGATGCGGGATACAAGGAGCTGCCCTCGACTGGATCCAATGCTTTCTCTCGGGCAGAACCCAGAGGATCAGACTCTCTCCCTTCCTCTCCAAACCCACCGACATCAACTGCGGCGAACCCCAAGGATCTTCACTCAGCCCCACGCTCTTCAACATCTACATGGCCTCCCTCGCCGCCATCGTCAGACAGCAGGGACTCAGCATTGTATCCTACGCCGATGACACCCAGCTCATCCTTTCACTCATGAAGAATCCCGAAGACACCAGACTCTGCTTCCAGGAAGGGATGTAGAATGTGGCAGACTGGATGAAGGAAAGCTGCTTGCAGCTCAACTCAGAGAAGACCGAGGTCCTCATCCTCGGAACCCACACCTCCACATGGGACGACTCCTGGTGGCCCTCCACCCTCGGAAAGCCACCCACCCCTACAGACCACGCACGTAACCTTGGCATCATCCTCGACTCCTCCCTCTCCATGAACCGCCAGATCAACGCCGTCGCCTCCACCAGTTCCAACTGCCTGCGCATCCTCCGCAAGACCTTCAAAGGGATCCCCCCCGACTGCAGAAAGACCGTCACCCACGCATTGATAACCAGCAGATTGGACTACAGCAACGCCCTATACGCCGGTATCAACAGAACTCTACTACGCAGACTCCAAACCATCCAGAACGCTGCCGCCAGACTCGTCCTCAGGACTCCACGCCACGAACACATGACCCAACACCTACGAGACCTCCACTGGCTCCCCGTCGAAAAAAGAGTCACCTTCAAACTCCTCACCCACGCCTAAAAATCCCTCAACAACATTGAACCCAAATACCTCAGCGAGAGAATATCCTTCCACATACCCAAGAGGAACCTCCGCTCCGCCGACCTAGCCCTGGCCGATGTCCCTCGCATCTGCAGAAACAGAACAGGCGGGAGAGCCTTCTCCTACATCGCAGCCAAGACCTGGAACGAGCTCCCCGTGAACATCAGACGCTCCCCGACCCTGCACACGTTCAGGAAGGACCTCAAGACCTGGCTCTTCGAACGATCCGGAGCTGACCCCCCCCAGCGCCTTGAGACCCTCACGGGTGAGTAGCGTGCTTTATAAACCCCCTGATTGATTGATTGCCTCATGGGAACAGTCCTGCCCGAACTGCCAAGCCAGGTCTTCCCTGAACCGGAAACAATCATCCTGAGACCGGTTTCTGGGTAACACACTTCATCAGCCAGGCTAGCTTGAATCCAGTGGCAAAGGAGTCAGTTGGGCCTGGAGTCTTCACTGCTGCAACATCTTCGGGATTCCAATCTTCTTAGGTCAGAGAGAACTGACTTCTGGGTTCAGGGCTGCCCCCTAAATACTGTATTTAGGGGGTGTTTTAGGAGTCTCGCGGTAGTAGCCAATGGGTTACTGACCTTAGGGTGACTACATCCTTAGTGTGCTCACCCAACGTAGGGGAGTGGGCACAATCCCTGTCCCTGATTGGAGGGTGCCTGCCATCTGCAAGATGGCGGGCACTAAAGAGTGAGCTTCACCTCGCCTCCCCCACCTGAGGGGTGGGGTTTGCAGAGGTGGGCACACCTTTTGGGCTGTTCTAAATGTTCCCGCTTGTCTTCCCGCCGAAAAGGAGAGGAGACAGGAAGGGGGCCTGTTCCTGAGAGCAGGAGTGGCTGGGGGTCATGTTGCAAAGGCATGGCAAAAGCTCCCCTGTCACAGATGACTCTTCCTGACCTGAGGAAGGTGCAAACACCTCTGCTCAGGAAAGACCTTGTTTCTGTGCCCTGGGAGTGAAGGCTCCCACCCCAGGGGTCCAGAAACCGTTCTCATGGTCGCTGGCTGGTGTTCACCAGTCAGAAACCCACCAGTGGTTGGTTTAGTTCAGGGGTGCCTTTAGAAGGGATGCCTGAGTGCATGGAATAAGAAATCTGATACTGGAATCAGTGCAGGTTTATTATTCTGAGATGTTAGATACCAAACATCCCAGGATTCAGTAAAGCCATGATGGTGCTAGGAAACTCGTACTGACCAGTTTCTAGACCATATACTCAGGATGGCTTTTCTGGGCACTTATAATATTTAAGAATGGCCCTAGAAATGTAAGGGGCCTGCCTGCTCATGCAGATAGATCCTAACATGAGGTAAAGTGCACCCTGCCTCATGCAGTGTTGGGCAGGCATGGCACACAGGGATGTATGCCATGTCGACTCTTCACTTTTAGCTGCACCGAAACACGCAGGCTGCAATCGCAGCGGTGCATTTTTGTGGTGAGAGGTCTCTGAGGGTGGCATAATACATGCTGCAGCCCTCAGAGGCCTGTCCCTTGGTACCATAAGTACCCCTTACAAAGGCCTTACAGGTAGGCCAGAGTTGTGCCAATTGTGGAAACAATGGTACAGTTTAGGGAAAGAACACAGGTCCTGAGAGCCTGATTGGCAGGGACCCAAGGCACACTCAGTCAGAGTGCATAAGAAAACTGGCAAAAAGTGGGGGAGTTACTGCAACAGAAACCCCCTTTCCTACCCGATGCAATAATAAAACGTAAAAAAAATAAATAGAAGCTTAATACGTTCTTTAACCCGTTTACCGCGACGATAATTTCGCGGCAGTGCGGGGCGTTCCAATTTGTGGGCGGGGCCGTGTCGGCCAACGGACGTGCGCAGCAGTACCGAGGTAGTGCTCGCGACGGCCGTTGGCCGACGGGCGCACTTAAAGGGTTAAACCTCAACTCGCATCACTTTATTTATGTAATAATAAATGTTTATATTATATTCACCTCAATACAGAGAATCCAGAAAATCTGACTAAACATGACTAGAGGAGGCTGGCTTAGTATGTGGTGCACACTTATTTAAGTGAAGCACCTTGCACTAATCCAGACAATCCTTATGGTGATTTTAGTGGTCTTTGATAACCATAGAAAGCTCTCAAAGTGGTAGCTGTGGAGAGCAGCCTTCAGGCATATCTTGAAGGAGTGTAAAGTAGCTTGTTTTGCCACATTTAATTGTCAGTGTAGATTAGGTGAAAAAGAACCACACATTCTTTTATAAAAATAAGTTTTTTTATTACACAACCCCAATCACCAACACATTGGCATATCTCTTTTCCGGAGATATCAACAATACACACAAGAATACTTCAAATAAATCAACTAAGGAGCACAAATATACACTGGTCTCCAGTGGGAGACAAAACCATATACTAAGAAAGTGGAATGCGAACTGCAAAGGAGAACTGGACTTGGACCAGAAGACTCGGAGGAGCTGAAGAACAAGAAACCACCCGAGGTAAGTACTCAGGAACCCCACAGAGGCTGTGTGCAGAGTGAAAACACAGCTGCGTGCCCAATGGAAGTCAATGGAGAAGTCGCAGTTGCAGTTTTGAAGGAGGACCCTTCTCAGAGGACCCTGAAGAAACCCTTTGGAAGATGGAAGGTTGAAGAGCCACCCCACCCATGGATGTCCCAGGAACCAGGTTACCTGCACTAGGGAAGCCGGGTGCATGGGGTGAAGTGACGTCGGAACTTGCAGTAGACGACAATGGAAGACTTCTAATAAAAGGCCTCTGGAGAAGTCTGTGAAGACGACCGGTGGAATCCAGGGGTGGATTCTTGAAGAGGAGAACCTGCAGGCAGAGGGGTCCGAGTCAATGCCACTCGGAGGTGACCTGGAGGCACGGAGACGCAATGCCCACCGATTTCTGGAGGTTAAGGAGTGAAGACAGTGATCTTGTTGGTGCAGCTGGGAGGACCAGGCGATGCTGAGGAAGACCAGAAGCTGTGCATGAGCTGAGATGTCCCACGTTGGATGTCAGTGTCTAGGTGGTCGATGTCCGGTAGGAGCAACAACAAGCCTTGGTTGCTGCAACTGTCTTTGAAAGCAAAGACATGCAAATGTTGGGACCAACAAGGTCCAAGGGACTCACCAAGTGCAGGAAAGTCAGAGTAGGACCAGAGGAATAAAGGGAGCCCACTGAAGCAAAGGGAGACCCTCAGGAGGACCCACAGGCTGAAGGCACAGGAGGCGCAAGAGGACCTCGGGCAGCTCACCCAAGATGGAGGCTCATGGTGCAAGGGATGCAGTGAGGACGCTGATCTTAAGTAGATGAGGTGCTGAAGGCTGGAGCTTCTTGTAGCCTGAACATCTCTGGGGTGCAGAGCCAACAAGCCTTGGCAACGGCAAGTCAACGCTGTGCACAGGGGTTTGGTCCCAGTGGCTCTGTCGAGGGATACTGTCCTCAAAATCGCAGGGAAGACAGGTCAGGCTGCTAAGGAACTACAGAACCACCATCTGTGATGCTGGGCCTCGGGAAGTCCGTGGGAAGACCAGAGAAGCACACAGGTCAGCTTTGTTGTGGTGCCTGCAGATGCAGGGGCGTGACTCCTTCACTCCAAGGCAGATTACTTAAGATGTCCCTGATGTGAACAGGCCTTCTGGAGAACCAGGATGAAGCAAAGACACTGAGGACCCACCCACAGGGAGCCCTTACGTACCCTAGGGAAAGGGTTGGAACAACTTGGGGGTCCCTCCCAGAAGAGGTGCTAGACAGAGGGGAGGATGCTACCCTGTCCATTGTCCAGTTTCATGCCAGAACGGAAACTAAGGGTTCCTGAACTGGCTCAAACTGGAGTATGAAAATAGGGCACCAAATGTGCCCTTCAAAGCAGTCTGGTGGCGTTGGCAAGCGCCCTACACCCCAGTCCAATACACTAAATCCTGTCTGAGAGGTGGTCACACCTGCCTGTGACAGGAAACCTATTGTTCTACCTTCCCCTGCTTGAGCTCAGCTCAGCAGCAGCAGGGCAGAATCATGCCTGTGGTCGGCAGCAGCACTAGCTTGCTGGCAGACCCTGAAAGGCTGGTACCGGGAGTACAGGGAGGTCCCCTAGGGAGCCCCCCAGTACTTGGGATCACACATCCAGCACCAGAACCGGTGTTGGGGTATGATTACAACATGTTTGATACCAAACATGCCTAGGTTCGGCACAGCCACTATATAGTTAGCCATCGCGTAATGACGGATGGCCACTATTTGTATCAAAATGGCTGACCGCACTTACAAAGCCTGGAGAATAGACTCTGGGGTTTGTAAGGGTGCCCTGCTCATTCAGGGACACCCACACACTTATAACCCAGTACCCTGCCTTCAGGATTGAAAGGCATGCCTTAGGGGTGACTTATAGGTTTTTAAGTGTAGTAACCTCGGATATAAGCTAACGCATATCTGATGTAAGTGGTGCTAGCACCAGCGTACACTGACTGCAATGACAGGACTGTAGTCACAGTTTGAGTGGTCTCTCAGGGGTGGCATAATACATACTGTCGACTCTGGGAGACACCTGGTGTACCTATGCCCTGGGTACCTTAGTACCATATACTAGGGACTTACAGGGGTACACCCGTAGCCAATTGTGGAGGTACAAAATAACTTACCAAGTCAATTAGGGAGGTAGCACAGTGACTGGGGTCCTGATTAGCAGGCTCTCAGTCAGACTAGTCAAAAAAACATACTGGCACCAGCAAAAAGTGGGGGTAACCATGAAAGCAGATCCTACTTTCCTACACAACCCCCCCAAAAAAAGGAAATGAGACTAACCTTGCCCAGTTAAGTCTTCATTTTCGAAGTGGAAATATCTGGAGAGTCCATTTGCTTTGGCATGGTTACTTTAGGTCTATGTTCCACCGAAAAGTCTATCCCCTGTAGGGAAATGGATCACCTCAAAAGTTTGAGATTTTCACCCTTCATTTGTTTTAGCCATAAGAGGGGCTTATGGTTATCTGAACATTGAAGTGAGTACCAAACAGGTATGGCCTCAACCTCTTCAAGGCCCAGACCACAGCAAAGGCCTCCCTCTCAATAACTGACCAACGCTTCTCCCTTGGGGTCAACCTTCTGCTTATAAAAGCTACTGGTTTGTCCTGGCCATCTGCATTAAGTTGTGATAGAACTGCACCTACCCCTATCCAAGAAGCATCTGTCTGGACAATGAAGGTTTTAGAGTAATCGGGACTTTGCAGAATGGGAACAGTGCACATGGCCTGCTTCAGGTCATCAAATGCCTTCTGACAGCTAACTGTCCACTGAACTTTCTTAGGCATTCTTTTGGAAGTGAGATCATTAAGGGGAGTCACTATTGACCCATATCCCTTAACAAACCTCCTGTAGTACCCAGTCAGACCCAAGAAAGCTCTGACCTAAGTCTGGGTAGTAGGAGCAACCCAGTCCAGTATGGTCTTGATTTTGCTCTGTAGTGGTTGAACCTGGCCTCCACCTACGAGGTGGCTCAAGTACACAACCTTGCTCTGCCCTATCTGGCACTTTGTGGCCTTGATAGTGAGGCCGGCCTTTTGCAGGGACTCCAGAACATTCCTGGGGTAGACCAGGTGATCCTCCAAGGTGGAGCTAAAGACAGCAATATTTTCTAGATATGCTGCACTATAGGCTTGCAGACCTGTGAGAACTGTTTTCACCAACCTCTGAAATGCTGCAGGTGCATTTTCCAAACCAAAAGGCATTACAATAAATTGATCATCCCACTAGGCGTTCAAAATTCTGTCTTTGGCTTGGCATCCTTAGAGAGTCTGATTTGCCAGTAGCCAGCAGTCAGGTCAAATATACTGAGATACTTGCCTGAGGCCAGAGTATCAATCAGCTCAACTGCCCTGGGAATTGGATGGGCATCAGTCCTAGTGACTGCATTGAGACCTCTATAGTCTACACAAACCCTCATTTCTCTCTTACCATTTTAGGTGTGAGGTTTTGGCACAAGGACTACAGGACTAGCCGGAGGGCTATCTGAAGGTTCAATGAACCCCAACTCCAGCATCTTCTGGACCTCACTCCTGATGCAAACTCTGACATGGTCAGACTGTCTGTAGATTTTGCTCTTAACAGGCAGACTGTCACCTGTGTCCACTTCAGTGATACACCAGGTGGTTTGACTTGGAGTCAGAGAGAACAAGTTTGGAAACTGATTAAGGACATGCCTACAATCAGCTTGCTGCTGGTCAGTGAACCTGCCTGTCGAGACTATTCCATCAACTGACCCATAAACAGTGTCCTGAGAAAGGAAATCAGGGAGAGGAGACACTCTCTTCCGCCTGCCCCTCATCAGTTGCCATGAGGAAGCTCATGTCAGCCCTGTAAATAAAAGGCTTTAAGCGGTTCTCATGAAGAACTATGTTTGGACTTCTGGGAGTGCCTAGGTCCACCAAGTAGGTGGTCTCACCTTTTTTCTCAAGGGTAGTGTGAGGGTCACTCCACTTGTCTTGGAGAGCTGCTGGGGCCATAGGTTCCAACACCCACACTTTCTGTCCTGGCTGGTAAACAGTCAGCACAGCCTTTTGGTCATGCCAAGCTTTCTGACGCTCCTGGCTGGCCTCAATGGATTTGCTGGCCTTCTTTATGTACTCAGCCATGCATGAACTCAGGCCAAGGACATAATCCACAATGTCCTGTTTAGGAGGTTTGAGAGGTTGCTCCCATACCTCCTTAACCAAACACAATGGACCCCTTACTGGATGTCCATACAAACGTTCAAATGGGCTGTAACCCACCCTCTTCTGAGGAACCTCTCTGTAGGCAAAGAGAAGACAGGGTGGTAAGACATCCCATTTTTGCCTGAGATTTTCTGTGAGACCCACGATCATACCCTTTAGGGTCTTGTTGAACCTTTCAACAAGCCCATTGCACTATGGATGATAGGGTGTGGTAAACTTGTAGTTTACACCACACTCTTTCCACATTGCAGTTATGTAGTAAGACATGAGGTTTGTACCTCTGTATGGCAATGCCTCCTTAGGAAACCCCACTCTGGAAAAGACTCCCAGGAGCTGTAGCAGTCCTAAGGGGAATAGCCTCTGGATTCCTAGTGGCATTGTACACCAGCACTACGATGTAACTGCGTCTAGATGCTGTTTGAGGCTTTAAGGGGCCAACAATGTCTATCCCTACCCTCTCAAAAGGAACCCTAGCCACTGGAAGTTGAATTAAGGGGGCCTTTGTAGTGCCACCTGACTTACTACTGGCTTTGCAAGTGACACAGGAGTGAAAAAACTCCTTGGAATCTTCAGACATGTGGGACCAGTGTAAATGAGGGACATTCCTGTCCCAAGTCTTGCTTTGCCCAAGATTTCCTGCAAGGGGAATGTCATGTACAAGGGATAGAAGAACAACTCTGAATTTCCGAGGTATAATAAACCTCCTGGTGGCACCAGGCTTTTGGGTCTCTACACTCAGAAAACAGAAACCCATCTTCCTAATAGATCCTAAGGGACCCACTGACATCCCCTGTCTCGTCAACAGCAGCTTGCTGTCTGAGCTGTTCAAGAGAGGGGCAGGATTTCTGCTCCAGACTCCAGTCTGCACTGGAAAGCCCCCCTGTCTCTAAAAACTCTGTTGTGTCAGGCCCAAGTTCCACTGGGACAGTTCCTTCACAGGGGCTAGAATCATCTCCCTCAGGAGACTGATTTTCACTGGGAGACTGGGAGGAGGATAATTCCTTACCCTTTCTGCCCCTTCTCTTAGCAGCTAGCCGGTCCATTTTTCCAGGATCCAGAGCATCCTCATTGATTAACTGTTTGGTCTGGGCCCTGGTAACAGCAAAAGCACTGGCAGGGATTCCCATCATCTCTTCATGTGTCCTGAATTCAGCTTCAGACTAGGCTGAAATTTCCAAATCTTGCCCAACAGACAGCCCACAGGTAGGTCTAGGGAAACCACAACTCTTTTAGGGCCTGTTACCCCTTCCCAGCTGAGATTTACAACTGCCAAGGAATGATCAGTCCTGACATTGCTTGCATTGGTCCCTTGGTAAAGTTGACAACGTATGATCTGGTCAGGAGACACAAGTTTCTCTATCACCATTGTGACACTGGCCCCTGTGTCCCTGTATGCCACAGCTTCTTGACCATTAATCAGGGGCTGCTACCTGTACTTGCCCAAATTAGTGGAACTTACAAGTAAAGTGGCAAGTTCCATGCCACTGTCACAGACAAGGACCGCCAGAGTGTGTGTTCTGACAAGGCCAAAACCCACTTCAGAACCCAGGGTTAACCCTACTTATCCCTTGGGGGCACTATTGCTACTTGTACTGGTGCTAGGCGTGCTAGTTGCCTTAGGGGCAGTATTAGTAGGTTCTTTGGTGTTAGCTTTAGAGCAATTGGCATCCCTTGCTCTGTAGCCTTTCTCCTTACACTGGTAACACCCAGGTTTCTTGCCATTGGAAGAGGGCTTTTGGGACCCACCCCCAGGGGAAGTTTTTTGGGGACCTTGTGAAGACTCCTTTTTGTCTTTACCTTTCTTCCCACCCTTCTCTTGGGCCTTAGAAGAATCTTGCTTCTTCTGGTCACATCCACCACCATTGTTTTTCTGATAAACCCTGGTGCGGACTCATTTGTCTGCCTTCTTTCCCAATTCATGGGGAGAGGTCAGATCACTGGTGCAGCTGCTGATGTGGACAGTTAATAAGCATGTGCTCCCTCATCAATAAATGGTATAATACCTCATAGTCATGCACATGACTTCCATGTAGCCGGGCTTCCAGAGTCTTAATAGCACTGTCTACAAAGTCAAACACAGTCTAGGGTGTGGGCCTATAACCCTGTATTATCTTTAACCCTGTATTGCTCAGTGGTTAAACCAAACCTATCGATGAGGGCACTCTTCAAGACTGCATAGTTGTCAGCATCTTCCTCCTTGACAGTGAGAAGTTTGTCTCTGCCTTTCTAGCAAAAGAGGGCTACAGGATAGCTCCCCGCTGCCCTTGAAGGACCTTCTGTACTTTACAGGCCCTCTCCAGGGCAATGATCCATTTATGGATATCATCCCCCTCCAGAGGTTCCTAGCATCAAAAGATTGACCCTTGACCCTAGGCACACTAGTGCTGCCACCATAGGACTTTAGTCTCAAATGCTTCCTAGCCCACTGTACTTCCAAGGTTTCCTTATCAAGGGCCAGCTGCTCTTGCTTGATTCTGAGCTTGGCTCTCTCAAGCTTAAGTAGGTGGTATTCCCTCTCTAAGGAGTCGTTCCTCTGACTAGAGATGGAGGTCCCTATGGAACTGTTAGAGGCATTGGAATTGACAGGGGAGGATCTAGACCTCCCCTGCATTCTCTGCACCCTCCCAGGAGGAATAAAGGGGGACCTACCTCTAGGGACACCCTCTGTACTATCGGACTATTCCTGGCCATGCTCAGAATTAGTGTCACTGGGGTGAACCATCCCTGACCCACCTTCTGGCGCTGCCTCACCCACACTGTTCTGCCCTTCTGATCTGCCAGCTATCTGGAGATGGTCCAGCAGCAGCTGGACCAGTGTTAGGGTTGCTCCCTGTCTTTAACTTCCTTGGTGAAGTCTGGGTCCAAATTCCTGGAACTTAACACCACTGTATCTAGAAGATTGGGACCCACTGGCTTCCCCAACTAAAGACATGGTAAACTAGGTGGTGTGTGGTGCTGCATCTACCTACCCTCGTGGAAACTAAACATCAAAAGGATTGTAGATAGGGTTGTGCTAGACCCTCAACTAACAATCCAAAAACTTCAGTAGAACTTACTATTTTACAAACAGTATTTATATGTGCCTAATGCTAGTGATGGTTTTTCATCTAACCACACCTAGATTAGCTGGCAAAACAGTGCAGGCTTAAATCCCAACCTCTGCACACCAATGTAGGAGGCTGGCTTAGTATATGGTGCACACTTATCTAAGTGATATGTATGTATTCTCACAAGGACAACCCCATCTATGCCCACGGGGACCAGGGTCAGTGTTATTTATATGCAAAACAGTGTCCACCGCGGGATTCTTTTCCGAAAAATATTGGCAACCCTCTTTCTTCAATTCGGTGAATTATCTAAGTGAAGCACCTTGCACTAATCCAAATAACCCTTATGGGGATTTTAGTGTCTTAGACAACCATAGAAAGCTCTCTAAGTGATAGCTGTGGCGAGCAGCCTTCAGGCTTATCCAGAGGAGTGTTAAGCAGCTTGTTTTACAAGATCTAATCATGTAGTGTAGATTAAACAAAAAAGAACCACAAAGCTTATATATAAAAATATGTCTATTTATTACACAACACTCACTAACACATTGGTATTTCTCCTACCTGGAGATATCAACACAAATACACAACAATACTTCAATTGCAAAGAGGTAAGTTAACAAAATACACAGTGGCCTCCAGGGGCAGACCAAGCCATATACTAAGAAAGTGGGATGCGTACTGTGACCGAAGTCAAGATTAGGACCAGGAGACTCAGAAGAGCTGGGGACACAAGTAACTACCCAAGGTAAGTACCCAGGAACCCCACGGAGGCTGTGTGCAGAGTGGAAACACAGCCGCTTTCTCAACAGAAGTCAACTGGAAAGATATGTTTGCAGTTTTGAAGAAGGACGCTTCCCAGTGGACCCTGAAGAAACCCTGTGGAAGATAGAAGGTTGGAGGGTCACCCCACCCATGGATACCTGAAGATATCTACACCAGGGAAGCCGGTTGCATAGATGCGAAGTGATGTGATGTCCAGTAAAGATGCCGCTGGCGAAGACTGTGCAAGCATCCAGTGGAATCCAAGGGTGGATTCTTGAAGAAGAGAACCTGCAAGCAGACAGAATCTATACCACTTGGAGGTGACCAGGAGGCACGGAAGGTGTGACCACCTCCCAGACAGGACTTCCCCTGCTTGAGCTAAGCTCAGCAGCAGGAGGGCAGAATTGTGTCTGTGGTCGGCAGCAGCACTAGCTGGAAGTACAAGTAGTCCCCTAAGGACACCCCCAGTAAATCAGTGTTGGGGTATGATTCCAACATGTTTGATACCAAACATAACCAGGTTCGGTGTAGCCATTATACAGTTAGACATCACGTAATGACTGATGTCCACTACATACCTTAAATGGCTAACCACACTTACAAAGCCTAGAGAATGGAGTCTGGGGTTTTAGGGGTGTCCTGCTTATGCAGGTGCACCCTCATACTTATAACCAAGCACCCTGCCCTCCGTACTGAAGGGCCTATCATAGGGGAGACTTATAGGTTTTTAGTCCAGTGGGCGCAGATGTAAGGAAACTTATATCTGTCGTGAGAGGTGGAAGCACCAACTCACACAGGCTGCAATGGCAGGCCTGTAGTCAGAGTTTCAGTGGTCTCTCATGGGTGGCACAATACGTGCTGCAGTTCATGGGAGACCCTAGTGTAGCTGTGCCCTGGATACCTTAGTACCATATACTAGGAACTTATACGGGTACACCAGTAGCCAAGTGTGGAGGTACAAAAGTACTTGCCAAAGACATTTTGGGAGAGAGAGCACAGTTGATGGGATCCTGATTAGCAGGATCCCAGCATGCTAAGTCAAAAACACACTTGACACCAAGCAAAAAGTGGGGATACAAAAAGTGGGGGTAACCATGCCAGAAGGATCCTACCTTCCTACAATGACTATTTATATTTTATCAAATTCGGCCTAATGCCACAGCGAGCGATTATATATTATCTCTGGATCCTAACGCAGGATGCGTTAAAAAGAGACAAAAGCTTTTTAAATGGATTGATAGAAAAAGATCTAAAAGACAAACATTGTGTAGAATTTTTGTATCACTCGCATGACCCTTGTTACCCTTTACACGTGCCCTCTATCCAGGCTCAATGCCGGGCGAGGTGTAGGCGCCCGACTTCAGCTAACAGAAAGAGGCGTTCAGGTTCACTCTGCGGCGCTACTCACAGGTCCAAGGTTTCTCAGTATGAGCCAACTTTACTGCTGATGTCCGGGCGGTCCTGAGCTTTTACAGGCGTGAAGTCTGGCGCTTTTCATCTTTTCCAGATCAATAAACTGAGAACCTCAGAGTTGGGGGGAACAACAACGACTAATCTACTAACATAACACCTTGTGTCTGTGTACCGCTCGATTTCCACAGCATTTTGTTTTCTTTGTATGACTTCAACATTGAAGCCCCTGTTACTCTACACATTAAGTAACAAATGACGATCTTGCAAAGGTAACAGGTCGGTCACTTCACTGGTGTAGATTAAATCCTTTTCTCTAGTGCAGTGGTTCTTAACTTGTGGTCCGGTCCCTGGTCCCTGGTCCCATAGCCTACTCAGAGGGTCAGTGACTGCTAAGAAAATTAAATCATGTTAACAGATTAATAAAGTGTAGATAAATAAAGAAGCAAAATGTACAATTGAAAATGTTAAACATTCTGTAATGTGGAAGAATTTGACATTGGAGGCTAACAATTAAGTTAGCATCCTCAGATTGATTAGTGGGAGCAGTGCACGTGCATCCAAAAATATAATAATGGGCGATGAATGACATAAAGTGAATGTAGAAAAGCTCAAACCTGCCCATTAACATCTTCATTTTTATTATATGTGTTTGACAATTAAATAAAATATTTCATCATTTGTATTTGATGGACGCCTGCTTCTGCATTTTTTAAAGGATCTTTTTCTTGAAAGTAAGGCAAACAAAAGAGCAATAATAACAAACACATGCGCACAGTGACCATCTCCCATCTGTTTACGTCAACCCATGGTCTACCCATCCCCCTCCCATCAATTCATTGGGCTTTAGCAAAATCCGGGCGCCCCAGGCATAAAACATCATGGTTAATGCCCACAATGGGAGCAGATATTTCACCTCTGTAAGCATTTAATTTCTCCCAGATTTTACTCCATTTATTTGGACAGCCCCAACTTTCAGACAACTCTTTCAGCAAGCATGCACGCTTCCCACCATGTCACCCTTCCAGTCACTCAAGCGCGGTGCAAGCTCCGCCCTCCACATTCGTGCGATGTAACGTTTGGCCACCATTAACTGCAATCTGCCCAGATCTGCTCCATCCATCCAGGCAGCGCGCCTCCTCCATTTTGGGGGTGGAGCGTCGCCCCCACCCACCCCCCGTCCAGCAGATGCAAAACAAAATAATAATAACACAGGTTTATTATCATTTAATTTTTGTTCATAGGGCCGAATCTAGGGGGCGGGCCATCATGATTATGGGTATAGGAGGAGTGGTAGGCACTGCTGCTAAATGCACATGTGGGTTTGGCCAGCCATCTTAGGGCAGCCAAACCAACATGAGCACTTAGATGTCTCCAACCCGAGCTGCGTTGCCGGGTTTGAGACAGCAGGCACAGGCTCCCATTCTCTCTGGAAGCACAAATACAGGATGCTCAGGCCTATCCCAGCGCTTCTCTCATACTGCCAGCAGCATGAGAGCAACGTCTGGATTGGCTGTAGGGGCATCTGGGAGCCTAAGCCTGTGCTGCAGTGGAGCCAGAAGAGCGGCCATGCTGTGGGAGGCAGGCAAGATAATTTTGTTTCTGTGTTATTGTCTTCGCTGTCCCCCCATCCCCGCCCACCGTGCCCCCGCCACTTTTCCCTGACACCAGCCACTCCTGCATCCGGGTAAGGACAGTTGCATCCCAGACATTTAGGGGGCACCACATCTTGGATAGGTCCATTTCACTCCCACAAAAAAATTTCAAACAGGCGACCACTGATTCCCAATATTGCTGAAGGTCCGGGCGGCTCCATATCATGTGGAAGAACGTGCCTACCTGACCACCTTTACTGGTACACAGTGGAGTCTCAGCTCTACCCATCTTCATCACAGTAGTGCATGGATAATACCATCTATGTAGGATTTTTAGTTGCACTAGACGGAACCTCGATCTTATGGCCACCTCCCTGGGGGATGACAAGGCCTTGGGCCATTCATCATCTTCGCTTTTGCATTTCTTATGTATTATTTTGCCTTTTATATCATCCAAAATGCTTAGGACGGTGACCCTTGCTACCAGTAATGACTCAGTGGGGCCCCAGATTCCAATAATGATTCAGTGGATCCAGTTATTATTATGTTAGGGTTGATCCACAGTCAAAAGTTAAAAAATGACTGCTCTGGCCTGTATTTTTAATTTCAATTTCAATATACCTTTAGTGGGACGGGATGTTATTTCTTTGGACATTCCCATCTGGTGGTGAATGGCACATGTCAAGTTGTGTGTACTTGAGGTATGACAGTACACACAGTATCGAGTTCGCACTCGATGTAACTCTGCAGAGGTTCGTCTGCAGGCCTATAATTTGCACACACAATATGAAGTCATTTCTCACTGTTGCTCATAGATCCTGCATAATTTGACCTTGGATTCCACCCCCAGGGTGGGTGGGGAGAGGGGGATATCATGAACAGCATTCACTGGCTCAGTGCATACCCCAGCGCTTGTTTTATGTGCTTACTGTAGTGAATAATGTACGCACTCCAGTTGACATTTCATGTAGAAGTTTATTCTCCCATTGCATGAACGAGGCTTCCCCGCCTGCTTAGTCCATCAGCTGCCGCCCGCATTGATCGTTGCTCGGCTCACATCGAACGCACAGGTCGTCCATTCCATGTGCGTCGCACAACATCAACGCCACGAGCTAGTCACAAAGGAAGCACACCAAACTTTAATACACATAAATCATAACATATCTCCTTTTACAGCAACAACAAACTTTTAAAATAAATTACAATAGAACAAAAGCCGGATGAAAAAACAAGTGACATTCAATTGAAATATGATTGCAAATAGGGTTATCCCAAACAAAGCCGAGCCCTCAATTATGCAGAAATACCATATCTGATCCACACGACCTGATATATAATATAACTACTATTTCATTTATGTAGTCAGCAAACTTAACTGGCATACAGTGCAATTGATGATCTTACCAAGTGTTCAATTTCGTCAGACCTCTCATTCTCTATTCTTTGACCACTTGCATTCCTCATTCTATCCGAATCTCTACCCGTTCCTCCTTTCCATCCGCATCTCCCATTAACATGAACTCATCATCCTGCACCTCTGCGTCTTCATCTTCCACAAACCATTTCCTTGATTCTTTTTTTACAACATAATAGTCTAAATCACGACTGTTCCGACTCTGCAAGCACTACCACGCATGCCTTAACCACACATATGGAGAGAGGAGTTGGCCTAATGGCTAGGGCGGTAGACCTCGAATCTGGGGAACTGGGTTCCAGTCTCGGCAATAACGCTGAACATCCTGTGATCCTGTGCAAATCACTTAATCTCCCCGTGCCTACAAAAAATAAATGTGTTCTCATGTAACCCAGCTGGTGCTATGTAAAGCGCTCTGATACCCGATACGGGTCAAGTTTGCGCTATATAAAACTCCGTAAAAAAACAGAATGCCTTAACCTTGCATGAGCGCGATTAAAGCATTGGGCGGAAGGGCTTACAGACAGAAGGAAGCAGGGAGAGTTCCGTGGGGGTGTGTGTGGGTACTTTTGTGGGCTGAGGGGGTCGGGTGTTGTTTTGTGGGGTGGGTCGGGTCGGGTTTGTTTTAAGTGGGCTGGGGTGTGGGTCAGGGTACTTTTGTGGGCTGGGGAGGGGTCAGGTGTTGTTTTGTGGGCTGGGGGTAGGTCGGCGGTAGTTTTGTGGGCTGGGGGGATGTCGGTGTTTTGTGGGCTGGAGGAGGGTCGGAGTTGTTTGACGGTAGCAGGAAGCAGGGATAGTTCTGCAGTGAGGTAAGTGGGGCTGAATGGGTGGGTCGGGGTTCTTTATGTGCTTGGGGGTTGTTTTGTGGGCTGGGGTTGTTTTAAGTTGTGTGGGGTGTGGGTTGGCGCTACTTTTGTGGGCTGGGGGTTCGGGTGTTGTTTTCTGGGCTTGGGGTGAGTCGGGAGTAGTTTTTTGGGCTGGGGTGGGTCTGGGTACGTTTTCTGTGCTGGGGGTGGGTTGGGGGTAGTTTTCTGGGCTGGGGGAATCAGGGCTAGTCTTCAGGGCTGGTGGGTTGGAGGTAGTTTTCAGGGCTGGGGGGATTGGGGCTAGTTTTCAGGGCTGGGGGGTCAGGGTTAGTTTTCAGGGCTGGGGGTCGGAGTCGTTTTTAGGGCTGGGGAACTGTTGGGGAAGTTTTTTTAATTAGGGGTTAGGGTATTAGTCCTCAGGGCAGGGGGAGGGGAATTGGTAGTTGGGGTAGTTTTATAGGGCTTAGGGGAGGGCGGTGCAGTTTTTAGGGCTCGGTCAGGACTGGCCAGGGTCATGTTAAGGAACAGGGGTAAGGGACAGGGTTTTAGGCATTAGGGCAGGGGGAGGACACAGTGTGCAGTTTGGGAGATGGTAGGGGTACTGGCACTTCTGGACAGGAGGGGGGGCAGAGGGGATTTTGTACCTTAGGGCGGTGGGGAAGGGGTGGCGAACTTAGCCAAGCATACCCTTTACCATGCATGCCTTTACCACGAAAATTTGTGGTGAAGGCATGCGTGGTTAAGCAATGCGTGGTTAAGACGCGGAGGTTATACAGACAGGGTTGTTTAGGTATGCGGAGTTGAGTATCTTGTTGTTCCGTCATACAATCTTCAACACCACATGGCATCCATCCACTTCTTTCACCTCCATGGGGTTGGAAAATGTACTAACCCCATCTTCTTTCCTTATAAATTTAATTTTAACTCAATCTTTTTCTTCTATCCTTTCCTCATTTGCTTTTCTTTTTTCCTTATGCATTTTACTTTCTATTAGCCATTGAGGTGACAGCTTCGTTTTTGCCTCTCTACCTCTCATCCTTTTGAAAGGGGTTGCACATGTTGTTTCATTTTTAGCAGTATTATGTGCCCAAACTACATCTTACACATACTTTTTACCATCTTGTTTACCTTGTACTGCCCTCTGTATGGTACTCTTTAGTACCCGATTCATGTGCTCAACCATACCGTTTCATTGAGGATTGTAAAGAGAAGTGCATACATGTCTTATACCATTCCCCTTCAATAAACTTTGCATAGTGTGAGACGTCAATTGTGTACCATTGTCTGTTATCAATACTACCGAACAATCTTCTCTCATAAAAATAAGACTCAAATCCCTAATTACATTTTCAGTTGTGATGTTCTTTAAAAATTCTACAATTACCCACCTTGAATGAATATCCTCTAACTCCATAGCAAACTTATAATTTTCAGACCAAAAAACCATGGGACCTATAAAATCTAAGCAAACCTTTTCCCAGGCACTATCTCTGTCATTCCCTTTCCATGAACCCATACCTTGTGTTCCAATCTTGAATCTTTTCTCACTTTTTCTACATAACAAACAATTCTCAAGACGGGTACAGGTGGGGACGGAGGGTGCGATTCCTCATAGGAGGCTAGAAGACTTGAGGGAGATGACCGGGAAACAGTGGCTGCACCTGAGTAATTCATCAGCACAGGAAGCAAGGACACGAACACTGACCCTCTCGATGATCATTCAAGCGGGAGACTCCACTAACTCGGTGTGGTTGCATAGAAGGCGTACCTACTTTTCACACTTTGGTCGGGGCGTGGCGATGTTGCGACGATTTTCTCTGTTTGTTTAGTCTTATGTTTAAAAGTTAAAGTTAGGAAAATAACAAATTATATCAGATTTTGCTGTAATTTAGCGCTTGATTGCAAAGCTAAGTGCGGTCTAGGATATGTGTGGTTAAGATGGGATGAACCATTTCCTCTGCTATGTACAAACACTGATACGTGTTCCGTTGGACAACCGGTGATTTGAATATGGACTTTGTGGTCAGGCCTTGGCCACATGAACATTAGACGTGCTAGGGGTAACGAGTGTATCAGAAAACACAGTTGGCATATTCTACTGTTGACACTAAGCACCTGTCTCATGTATCACAAACGCAAAATTAGTCATCTATCTTCCACCCCTCTTCCCCCCTTTTTCGTCTTAATGTTATTTGTAAACTGTCTACTTTACAAAATGCAAATAAAGATATTTTTTTTAAAAATTCTCGACCCAAAATTTCACATCCTCATCCATTCCAGGCCATAAATACTTATCTTTGAGTCGTTCCTTAGTAAGTGTTGGTCCTTAATGACCTTCATGTGCCAACAGAAACAGCTTCTTCCTCCCACCTTCAGGAAGCACATATCTTTCACATCTTAGGACTAAACTGTCCGTAGCTCAAATGCTAAGCTCTTTTTGTAACTTGACGTAACTTCTTAAAACAGGTTTTACATCACCCTTGCTTCTCTAACCAACTCTAATGTTGCTCACCAACTCTTTAAAGACATCATCTTCATTCGCTGCTCTCTGCCACTCCTTGTTGGTAATAGATTTAAATCCATTTTCCAATGCATCTTCAATACTAGCCACTGCACACACCACATAATCCTCACTATCCAAATCTACATCTCCACCATTAAGTGGTAGAATAGATAAGTAGTCAGTCTGCACATTTCTCCACCCTGTGACATATTGGATTTTAAACTTGTAATTATGTAACTTTGCAGCAAAAGGCATCAAACGGAAGAACCTTTGTCTACGCCTCCCAGGCTCAAAATCTTAACCAAAGGTTTGTGATCTGTCTTCAATTTGAAATGAGCACCCAAAGGAATATGCAAAAATACTGAGCATTCCATGCTGCAGCCAAGGCCTCCCTTTCAATGATCGCATAGTTGCGTTCTAACCTATTGAGGGTGTGCGAAGCAAATGCCACTTGTTGTTCCCTTCCATCTTTCACCTGAGACAGGACAGCACCAATTCAATGGGTGCTAGCATCAACTTTGAGAAAAGTTTCTTCCCTGGTAGAGTTAAGATACCTGCATTTACTAACTCATACTTAATTCTTGTAAAAGCTATATCCTGCTTAGATCCCCACTCAAATTGCTTACCCTTACTCAATATTTCTCTAAGAGGCTCAGTTTTGTCAGCAAAATCACTTACAAATTTGGCATTGTACTCTAACAATCCCATACATTATTTTTACTGATCTTTTCCTGTAGGAGTGGCAGCTAACCAAATCAATTTCAGCAAGTCCTCTTTGAGTTCAACTCCCCGTTCTGAGATAGTATAACCCAAATAATCTATTTCTTTCAACAAAAATATGCACTTATCTTTCCCCAGTGTAAGCCCTGCATCACTTAACACTTTGAGTACTTTAGCCAATGCACTATTATGATCTGCTTCATTCACCCCTCTAAACAAAATATCATCTTGGAAATAATGCATGTTTTCAACATCAATAAATAAATTATGCTTCATGCATTGAAAAACACTGGCAGCAGATGCCAGGCCAAAGGGAAGTCTTCTAAATTGGAAAAACCCTTCCATAGTAACAAAAGCAGTAAATTGTTTTGATTTGGGATATAAAGCAATTTGATGATATGATGATTTTAGATCCAGCCTTGTGAAAAATATTGCTTTATTCATTAATAACACCATCCCTGAAATATTGGGCAATGGGAAACTGTACACTGCTATGCTTTGGTTCAATGTTCTAAGGTCAACACAAAACCTCAATTTGCCATCCTTATTTTTGGTGATCAAGACCGGAGAGAGCCATTCAGACACCTCTGCAGGCTCATCACCCCTCACTTTTGCACATTCTTTAGCATCTCTTTTACTTCATTGTGAATAGTGATAGGAATTTTCCATACACCATTTCTAATGGGTTTAGCCTCCTCTTTCACTTTAATGTCATGAGCAGACCCTTTGAGTTTTCCCAACTTGTTACTGAATACAGGGCCAGATGTACGACCATTTTGCGAGTGCAAAATCGGTCGCAAAATGGTTTGCGCATGCATAAATGTTTGTGCGCAATGTGCGAAAGCACTCACAAATTTCAAAATTGTGATGCGAACGAATACCGACTCGCAAAAAATGCAACCAGTGTTTGCGTTCTGAAAATAGTAACTCGCAATTTGCGAGTCGCAAATTACAATGTATGGACCAATATCAATTAGCGAAAATTGGCAAATTGGCCCATTTGCACGTGCAATTTACCACTAATCAGAACCAGGTGGTAAACAGGCCCAACCTATAAAAACTGGCCCACAATGCTTCTGAAATCTTTCTACAATCGCTGCCCTGTACGTGATAGCGAGGAGGATGCTGATACTGGCTGCTCAGCAGAGGAGGCGAAGACAGGAGAGGATTTTCAGAATCAGGCTGACATTGTTTGAGAAGACAGAGGAAGAGATTTATGACCAGTACAGGCTGAGCAGCACTGTCATCCTAGACCTCATAGACAACTTGAAGCCACAATTAGAAAGCAGAACCATGCACAGCAATGCAATCCCCACACATGTGAAGGTGTTGTGCTCCCTCCACCTATTGGTCACTGGTAGCTTCCAAGATGTCATTGCAGTGGCCGGAGGTGTGTCTCAGCGTACGCGTTCGCGTTTCTTACACAATTTCCTAGATGCCATGCTACACCAGATCCATCAACACATCTACCTGCCCAGGAATGATGAGGAACTCGAAAATGCAAAACTGCAATTTTATAGAATAGCAAGGTTTCCACAGGTCATAGGGTGCATAGATGGGGCCCATGTGCCCATATGTCCCCCCTCATGCATAGAATACATATTCAGTAATAGGAAAAGCACACATTCCCTAAACTTCCAAGTTGTCTGTGACGCAAACAAAATCATCACAGACATTGTTGCCAAATATCCTGGAAGCACCCATGACTCATACATCTTCAGACACAGTGGCATATAACAGAAATTAGAAAGAGGTGACTTTGATGAAGGATACCTACTAGGTACTGAATCTTCATGCCCACAGTGAAATGTATTTGCACCTTAATGTCTGTCTGCTTGTTGTCTCACCATCATAAATCTCCCCCCAGGTGACAGTGTGTATGCCCTACGTCCATGGATCCTCACACCATACCTGCCTCCTGACAAAGCATCTGAAAGGCAATACAACAGGGCACATAGACGCACCAGGTCAGTCATTGAGTGCGCATTTGGCATCCTAAAAATCACGATCCCGGTGTCTTCACAAGAGTGGCGGAGCCTTGCAGTATGCACCTGAGACAGTCTGCAAAATTGTGGCAACCTGTGCCATGCTCCACAACATTGCCTGCAGGCATGGCTTGCCCATGGAGGTGTCTGATTCAGACTCAGGAGATGAAGAACCTGTCCCACCAGCCCAACAGCCAAGCGAGGGACGCGCGCGCAGCAGTAGAGGGAAGAAGGCGCAGGGACCACTTGGGGAGAGGATGTAGCCTTATGGCTAGAGTGGTCAACGTTGAAGCTGGGGAACCGGGTTCGAATCTTGGCAATGACGCTCAACATCCTGTGATTCTGGGCAAATCACTTAATCTCCCCGTACCTAACAAAAATGAATGTGTCCTTGTGTAACGAAACTGGTGCTATGTAAAGCGCTCTGATACCCGATATCTTCAGGTCTAGTTTGCGCTATATAAAACTCTAAAAAAAAAAAAACATAGCCAGACATTATTTTTAAAGGTACGTCATAGCCATTGACACTTTACACACATCAAATGACACTACAGAATGTGAACAATTTGAATTTCCCTTTATTTGAAGGGCATGTCAATAAACAATGCTGGACAACCTTTCCATCTCAATCCACATAACCAAATGAAAGTATACATGTCATGTGGTTACTACGCCACCAAAAATAAGCAAGTAGGCACATATGTGTCAAAAATATTTTTTTCCCTCTATGTCCAGCATGTGGGGATCTGGCACATGGGATTAGTGGCTGCCGACTGCTGCCTTGCCACTGCATAGGTGTTTCTGCAGTACAGACAATGCTGCGGCTGGACACCTCACTGTCTGCTGTCTCTGTGGCTCCTCCAGTGGCAATCATGTTTGTTAGAATTGCCTCCACTGCAGCTGTTATTTGTTGCAGCCCTCTTGCAATGTCACCACTGTAGTGGCCCATTTCTATCTGCAGAGCCAGGGTTCGCTTGGTGTGCTGTGTTGTTGCTGTTGCCAGCCTACCGATTGCTATGGTCCTTGAGTCCATTCTGTGTGCCCGCCTGTGCTCCACTCTCCTCTGCTGCCCTCTCTCCTCAGCCAACTCTGTGTACAGCTGCCCAATTGCCCCTGTAAGGGCATCACATTTTCCCTCAATGCAGGACTGGTTTTCAGCCATTTGTTGTGTAATGTTAAGGAACCCCTTGCTCAGCTACGAATTGATGAGACTAATCTGTTTTTGTTGCAGGCGCTGAACCTTCAACATGGCTTGCTCCAGGCTAACCAAACACCGCCTGAGTGGCTGCTCCAGTATGGGTGGGAGTGTGCTTCCTAGCCTGAAGCTGCATTACTGACTGCTGTGTCGGACGTAGAACCCGGATCCTGGTGCCCAGAGTGCGCTAGGATGGTGCTTGTTGCTGTGTTGCTGGAGCCTGTGATTACCTGTATGCAGCACTTGCCTGGACATTTGAAGTACTTGGCTCAATTCCTGTTCCTTCATCCTGCCATTCCTCCATCTGGAACTGCTGTGCATCACTATCCTCTGCCCTTGGCTCTCCACCCAGAGGTGTATCTATGTTACAAATGGGAAAATAAAGAAAAAATATCTGAGTCACTATCTCAGTGTTGTTACAATGTTGTTCAGCTCATGTCAGTCCCTAACTTCACTGTTTATGTCATGGACTTCGCTTCCCATAATGCACCAGCTGTGACTTTTGGTTCATGTAGAGTGAGCATCTAGATGTAGTTGGTTGGCGGGGTGTGGCATGCATGTGGGGAGCAGGCGTTTGGTTGAAATACTGATATGGTACACATTTCACACTTACCAGGGGGTGGTGGTGGTTGAGATGTGTCGAGGGTCGCAAATCCCACTACTGCCTCACTCTCCAGGGTACTTTCCACCATTGCCTCTGCTGCTGAAGGTTCCAGAACATTGGATAGGCCTCCTCCTGTTCCTTGTACTTCACGCAGCCGTGCTGCCACCCTCTCCTTGGCCCTGGAGTGCAGGTCGTACCACCTTTTCTTTATATCGTCCAGGGACCAGTCAGCCACACCCAGGGCATTTATGCGCAGCTGAATCTCTCTCCAAAATGTCCCTTTCTCAGACTCTGGGACCGTATGTGATGACCTCCCAAACAGCTGCTCTTGGTTGATGCAGAATTCTTCAACTAGTATGTCCAGTTCCTTCTCTGAGAATTTTAGTTTGCACAGCCTCTCCTTCCCTGCCTTTTCACTGGACTTGCTGGACATCTTGGTTTTCTTTGGTTAGCTGACTTGCAGTGTTGGACTGTGCTGCTTCACCTTAACATGTGCTGTGGATTTTGTTCAGGATTTTCCAGGGACACCACTTCCTGTTTTGGGGTCCTTCTGCTCTCGCAGTGAGTGTTTTTTTTTTTTTTAATCGCAGTCACTATTTGTGCATGCAAAATGCCCTTTTCTGAAGCATTCGCTATTTGCACACGCTAAACTGGCTGTTCCACCGAGAACGCTGTCTGCGTGCGCTTAGCGAGTCACAATTTGCCTACATGCTAAATATCGGTGCGAGTCATTTGCGACTCGCAAATTGGGGACCGATTGGGTACGTACATTGCTTTTTGCGACTCGCAAATTGCGACTCGCTATTTGATGCAAATTGCGTCTCGCAAATTCACGCGGTCGTACATCTGGTCTACATTCTCATATTTGGCTAAAATAGTTTTGAAACCATCAAAATTTGGACTACCAACACTTGTTCCTTTGACCTGGGATCAAGAACCACATGCAAATCATGTTGTTGGACCCAACCCAAAATGGCTGGACCCTCCTGTGAAACATGCATCTTGCCCACCGTTTTCCTGCCTTTAAATTCAAAATTTGTCTCTACAAACCTCTCAATAAGTATTGCTTCTCCACCACAGCGAGTCGCAATTAAGGAATGGCCTCCCATTCATTCCTATGGGCCTACAGGCCCATAGGAATGAATGGGAAATTGCATGCGCAATTTGCGAGTACCAATAGGTACTCGCAAATTGCTCATGCAATTTCAAGGGTGAAAAGGTGTCAAAATGACACCCTGTTGCACCCCAGAAATTGTGATGTGCACCCATGTTGCGCACACACATGCCCCAAGGGCATGTGTGTGTAACCTGAAACCTTGAAAAATGCACTTTAGTGCATTTTTCAAGGTTTTTGCAAAATACAGCCAGAGTAATTTCTCTGTATTTTGCAGCCCCAAATAGCGAATTTGCTATTTCTAAGGGGTACATGCATTGCATTTAAGGAATCAGAAATTGCGATTCCTTAAATGCAATCGCAATTTAAGAAATCGCAATAAATTGCGATTTCTTAAATTGCGAGTGCCTGGCACTTTAATGCATCGCAATAGGCCTTTTTGCGGGCGCAAACGGATGATTTTTGCGAATCGCACCGTTTGTGCGCGCAAAAAACGTTGATGCATGTGCCTGAATTTCTGGTGTACTACTGTCTTCATCCACAAATGCAACCCTGATCTTTGCACACCCTTGCTAAGTGTCCTCTCTTCCCACATTTCCTACAATCTTTATCTCTTGCAAAACACCACCTGAAATCGGCAGCATGTCCCATGCTCCCACATCAACAGCATCCACTGAATTCACTTTTGTTTTCATTAATGACCATTTTAGGTTTACTAATTTATGATTTGTAGTCCCCTTTTGTTTTCCTTTGCTTTCAACATTGGAATGTTCCTCTTTTTTGCTCACAACATTTACACTTTCCTCTTTTTTAGTTTCTAATTTTTGCATTTCTTTCATACATTTGTAAGATTTTTCTACAAATTTCGCTATATTATTAGCTTCATGCAGTGTTGGATTTCTGGCTGCCCATAATCTTTCTTGCATTGTTTGTTTTTACACTGAACTATTAGTTGATCCCGAATCATCTGATCGGTCCTAGGACCACATTTGACTGCTAAATCTCTCAATCTCATAACCATTTGGTCAACTGTTTCCTTCTCTTTTTGTGGTAAGGAATAAAACTTATTTCTTTGCATCACAATATTAACCCGTCTACAGTAATACTTTCCCAACGTAATTTTCTATAGGGTGACCATCAGCTCCCACTAATGCTGATAAGAATTTAAAAGCATGCTGACCTTCTTTACCTAGAGAATTAAGTAATAATGCCTTCTTTCTAGAAGCTGGAAATCTTAGACCATCAATTGCTTCAATGTAATTCTCAAAGATTGCAATCCACTTCTCCCATTCTACAGAGGGAGACTCGCCCTCTGATAAAAATGATGGGGGTGCTGTAACCATTTGACTACTATCCATACTGTAAAAAAAAAAAATAATATGAGAGAAGTACACCAAAAACTGTTGAAAAAAGACCGATTTATGTTTCTCTTCCTTCTCGTTTCCTCGTCTAAAAAGACTCCAGGGCATATTAGCAAGAACCTGCGAAAATTATCGCAAAGCTTGCTTAGCACGCGTTTTTCTATCGCCGGCTATCGGTGGATATTACCGCGGAGATAACATGCTATTAGCAAGGTTTATCTCCAATGCGATAAAATATCCAGCGATAGCGGCGAAACCCAGCAATAACGCGAGAAATCCAGCGATAGAATCCCCGCACTAATGCTGGGGACTAACCTTACAATCCACCTCCCATTGACTATTATTGTTAAGTCATGTTTTTACCAGTTCTAAAAAACCAGCGCTAATCGTGGTTAGCGCGCTTTAAGCTCGCGGGCATTGCTAATAGGCGATAGGTATGTTAGCGACTGTTTTCAGTCGCTTTTAGTTGGGAACGCCTCCTTTGCATGTCATTAGCGATAAATATCGCTGACATGCAAAGCGGCACCCAAACCAGTCGCTATCGCCTAAAAGCTGTCGCTAACACCTGTTAGCGACAGCTTGCTGATAGGGCGATAGAAATATCGCCGTTTTAGCGGCAAAAAGTGCCGCTAAAGCGGCGATAGAGCCCTTGCTAATATGCATCTCCATCTTTGAACTAGACTCCTCCTTGAAGGTAGCTTGTTAGAGATCACAACCAAGCACAGGCCATACATTCCATGTGCGTTGCATTACATCAGTGCCACAAGCTAATCACAAACACACACCAAAGTTTAATACACATAAATCCTAACACTTACACTGTTTAAAAAGCTCATCTCCCAATTAGAGTATAATTATCAGCCATCAAGACCGTAAACATGCAAACTTTTGCATCTTGTTTCTCAGATGTGACATCAAAAAAACATGGACATTAGAAACCTAGGGGCATATTTACAAGCCCCTTGCGCCACTTTTGCGCCGCCGTTGCGTCACGCATGTGACGCAGCGGCGACGCAAACCATGCGCTGCGTTGCGCTATATTTACAACGTGACGCATCTAGGGAGATGCGTCACGTAGTAAACCCCTGCGCCACATGAAACCTGCGTCAGGTTTCATGTGGGCGTACCGGCGCAGGGGGGTCGTTCCGGCGCAGGTACGCCTCGGAAAAGTGACGTAGTGAAATCTACAAGATTTCACGCAGTCACTTTTCCGACGCTAGTGCGTCGAATCCTTACGCCTGCTTCAAGCAGGCGTAAGGATTGACGCACCATGTTAGGGATAGGAAGGTTGGAACAGTGCTGGAGTTGTGTCGCGCTTGCGACACAACTTCAGCACTGCGCCAACCTTCCGCCGGCAGATGCGTCACGCATCTGCTTATCCTTGCGCCACGATGCGCCGCATTGTAAATGCGGCGCATCGGACGTGACGCAAGGGTAAACTTGCGTGACGCATTTTCCCTGGCGCATCCCTGCTGATATGCAGGGATGCGCCAGGGAACGTAAATATGCCCCCTACTGTCTAACTCAGACTAAGCACAGGTTAAACACTCTGACCTGGCCCAGCTCTTCAAGATGCAGTGCGCTGTTTGCATAAGGACATCTATGCTCTGTTTCGAGATGACAAGGCTCATATCATGATGTCATTTTCTGGGCTGTGAAGGCAAAGGCGGGATTTTCCTTTTTTTTTCCTTCAGCGCACACATCAACTCACATATCCCCCAATTAGAGCATGCTTTTGATGATAGTGGAACTGTGGCACACAAAAAGCAATTATTCCCCTGTATTTACTAGCTTTTTTTGTCAGCAAAACCTTTTATATTTTTTAAAAGTCGACCCACTCCCACAATAGGCGATTACATTTTAACTGTGGATCTAAAGTGCAATGCTTTAGAAGGTGTAAAAAGATCTTTTATGGATGGGTTGGAAAAAAACAATGCAGCAAAGATTTATAGAGTTAATGTTCACGCTGGAAATAAGTCCTATTTTAGGTCTCGGCCGTCTCAAAGAGACATGTTGTTTTCAATTCATTGGGCTAGAATCCGCCCACAGGCTTACCATTTGCTTGCTTCAATGTTGCTCTGTAATCCTTCATTTCGTTTGTCCATACCATGCATGCGTCATGCCTCTTCCCGTGTTTAGCCCTCCCCTAGATCATGGACCAAGTACTTGTGTCCATCCACTGCTCCAGTTTTTGGAGCTACTTTTTTGGTTGTATTGGGCACTCCATATGAGTGCTCTTGTTTTCACTCGCTCTGTCCCCGCGCACCTGCCATCCATTTGAATTGCGTCATTCCATTTCCCACCTGCCCCATCCCTGTTGATTATTCCCACCCCCACACCCCAGGAGCCCATTAGATTTTCAAAGCAGTCGCTGGAGTGAGGGCATCTTTCTTTTAATGCTTTATTACTCATTGTACCCTTCCTTTGGCTGATATTAAATAATCCATGGAGGGTCTTGCGATGTGCGCCACCCCTGGAGGAACTTTATGCAGTAATGTTCCTCTGCTGGCCTGCAAGATTCATCCCCCGAGCAGCTACCTTCATGGCTTGTCCTTCTAGTGGAGGTTGGGTTTTGCAAACAGGGCACACCACTACTAGAAGTCAGCAGGGTGGCAGCACATTGATGGTCACAGCTCAGGCGCAGGCCATGTCTCAGTCAATTTCAACTCTCTCCCCTGACATCTGTTGCGGTCCACAGAGCATAAATTTGATTCCCAGCGAGAACAACTCCACGGTCCATCCCTCCTAGGGCTGTAAATCGAGTGCTGTTGCATTTGGAAAAAGTAAGACATATCATTACCTCATCGCCAGTCTTCCTCGCCACAAGGATCATGTAGTGAGCTTTATCTCCCCCCACAGAACCCTCCAAGTAAAATTCAGCGCTCTAGCCTTTCCCATTCCTCTTTATTATGGCCAGCTTTCACCTCCTATGACCTGTACCTTAAAAGGAAGCTCGACCCACCCAACTTCCTGTTTTGTTTAGGTCTCGCCTAGGCAGCGCATGCGCTGTATCGTCGAAAGATGGTGTATACAGTATAGCGGGGGAAACTCCGCCCACTTTCCGCCTATCTTTGTGATTGGCTGCAATTGTAAATGCTACATTCTGATTGGTTTTTGGAAACTTAATCCCGCCTCCTGACGGCCATGTCGTCATTATTGTCCTTCCACAGCTATCGTCCCCTTTACTTTTAAAACCGTTTTGTTTCCCTGCCTCCCCCCGTTCCCTCCCGCAGTCCGTGACTTCTCAGGCCAGCAGCACCCCCCACCTCCTCCCATTCGTGCCTTCTTTAATGCCCACACTTCCGTTTAAGATGCAATAGGGCTCGCGTAAATACGAGTCCTGTTCCATTTTCAGTGCTTGTTTGTCTTAGGATTGGTGGGTAAATTCGCACTCTTTGTCTCGCATGGGCGCGATGCATTACATCGTGCGCATGCGCGACAAAACAGTGGCGTTTTCCCAGTTCACTGCGGGCATTGTAAATGCTTGTTTAAAGAACTTCCTTTATTTTTTTTTGTTCGAGTGCTTGACATTCTTCGGAGTCTATGGTCTGTGTTATTGATGCCTGCTGCCTTTCCTGGTTTCTGACAGGGAGGAGTAGGTGCGGAGCAGGAGAGAAGAAGCGGGCAGGCAGGGTGGCTACAGAGCGAGGCCGAACGGAGGCGGCCGATGCCTACTGCAGTCTGTCAGGCTTACTCTCGTCCGGGGTCGCTGCGGGAGCAGCTGCCTTGGAGGCGATCGCCGCTGCAGTGGAGGCAGCTCTGCCTTCAAGATGAGACATAACCCTGCAGCAAGACCCGGCGCGTCCTTCCACACACCCATAGGTGGACCAAGTAACCCCTGCCCATTGCCCCTCTTGTTCGCTCATCCTTCGATGCTCGACTTCACAACCATCCCTCTACTCGCTTCTTCTATCACTTGACTCTCTTCTGGCCATTATTTCTCTCAGCCCATTTTGTCCCGTTTCTGTCTGTTTCCCCTGTTTGCTTCCTTCAATTGTTTCTTCCACCCCGCCCCCCCACTCCCTGCTTCACTCTCCCCGTAACTTAATTCTGCCCCTCCACTCTGTGGCCTCTCCCCACCCCCTGTCTCTGGATATGCCCGGGGGGATGGGCTCTCTGCTTTGCACCTCTAGCCTCTCGTCTTTGGGGGTCTTGTGCCTCCTGCTGGCCCTCTTGCCGAGGTCCATGCTGGGACTGGCCGAACTCTGCGTCAGGGTACGTCTGGAGGATGGAGGCGGACAGCGAGCAGGACTGCATCAGCGTGCAGTTCAAGAAGGCTGATGGGACATTTATCAACCTCCTGGCAGGCTTTAAGCAGGTGAGAGGCGTGAGTGACACGAGGAATTTATTTATTAGAGTGGGGTACAGACCCATGGCCGGTGACATAGTAAGGGAACCTAGGACAGATTAGGGATGAGTCACTGACTCCTGTGTGGGTTGTAGAGTACCCACAAAATTAATTTAATTTGGCCCCTCATGCCTCTGGGTCTCGGTGCCACAGCACCTGCTGCACAGTTGATAGCTACGTCCCTGCCTGAGCATTTCTTCATCTCTCTCTAGGCAGATCGCGGACAGGTGAGAGGCTGTGGACTGCATGCAATGCGGTCTGACAGGTGGCATCCCTTATATTCTCTGGATAAGGCTGCCTTCCAGCCTGCCACAGTAATGGAAACATAGAAAGAGGCCTGTCTGCCAAACCAATGCGCGGCTCAGTACAAGGAACCACGCTATTTTTGAACACCGTGCCACATAGTTTCTTGCTTCTATTTAACCAGCCGTTTTTAGGTCTCACCTAGCGTTGCAGCGCGAAAGCGTTGCAATCGCTTTGCGAGGCATGCAGTATACACTATAGGGGGGAAAGCTTCGTTTAAGCTCCGCCCATCTTTTGGATTGGCTTAGCTCGTAAATGCTGGCTTTTGATTGGTTTTTGGCTTGTTAGTCCCTCCTCCTGGCGGCCATCTTGTCATTTGTATCCTTCCGCGGCTATTGGCCCCTTTACTCCAACACTATTTTCTGCCCTGTGTGCCCCCCCCACCCCCTCCCGCAGTTCCTCACTTCTCGCACCCCCCCCCCATCACCTCCTCCACTCCCGTTAGTGCCTTCTTAAACACCGGCACTCCCATTTGTAATGCAATACGTCTCGCGTAAATGCGAGTCATATTGCATTGCAAATGCTTGTTTTAAAGTAGTGCGCAGTGACAAGCACACCCACCTAGCACTTTGTGCCACTCTGTCAGCCTGAGCCCACCTCGCATTGTGGTTGAGCGGGAGTCCACCCTGCACCTTGGAACCGGAGAAAAACAGCGCGACATGGAAGTCAGGCGCCCGTGAGTCCGGAAGTCAGGCGAACGTGGAACATAGCTCGCACGATTAAGAGTAAACGGAGCGGCATGGCTAACTTGTTTGGGTAGCTGCAAGGGGAACTCTTATAACAACGCGCAGTGAAAACTATTGCTAAATGCAGATCAAACTGCAATTTTCCAAGTGCCGATGAGCTGGGACACAGGGGTGAGAGGACAACAGTGAGTGGCACGGTCTCTTGCCTGAGAAACGCTTCTTTGACGATCTCTACGAGCAGGCGGATCTGCGCAGGTTTTAAGTACTGTCTGCATCTTGTGTGGGGATGGCGAGCTCGAAACTCCGTGGGCACACGCTGATCAAAGGTTGCCCTCTACACTTGGTCCCTGATGCAGTCTCTGAACATTACGCCGGAACAGTTCGCCCGCCACTGCGGGATAACAAAGTGATGCGGAGGGAGTTCATCGAGCGCTTCCAGCTGGAGCCACTGGTCTACATCCCGGAGCTGCCTCCTCGAACCAAGCTCACCTTCGTTCTGCTCTGCGCGCTCATCTTTGCGCTCGCGCTCTTTGGCAACACCTTGGTGCTGTTCGTGGTGACCCGCGGCAAGGCCATGCGTACTGTCACCAACATCTTCATCTGCTCGCTGGCGCTCAGCGACCTACTCATCGCCTTCTTCTGTGTGCCCGTTACCCTGCTGCAGAACATCTCATCCAATTGGCTGGGCGGTAAGTAGCAGGCTGGTAAGTAGCAGGCTGTCTGTCCGGCGGTTCTTCCTTTTGATTTGTACTTCGTTCCATGTCCTCAATTGACCTCCCAAAATATGCTGCCTTTTACCTCCCGCCCTAAGTTCGAGTGCCACACACATCCTGTTTGAGATCATGTATTCCTCTTGTCTGCGAAGGGTCATAATGGGGTCACAGGTAGAGCAGATGTGCATACCAAGTGTTGAACCGCATTAGCAGAGGATTGCTCTGTTTGAAGTATTGAGCAGTGGAATGGATCTAATTGTTGTTATGCTGCAGTTTCCCCAAAGGTAAACAACCCGGCTTGCAGAGGTTTGCTCATATTTTCCGAAAGTGTTCTGAAAATTGTGAAGGCCTGCTATAACACAGATATAAGGGATAAAGTACCCCCTTCCATATATTATAAGGATATTGCAAGTCATCATCCAATTGGCTGGGCGATAAGTAGCAGGCTGTCTGTCCGGCGGTTCTCCCTTTTGATTCGTCCCATGCGAGAGCAACAACTTCTCCAAACCAATGAAAGGCCCTTTTTGAAAGTCCAAGCACAGGGAAACTCACCAGTACACTGAACCTGCCACTCCCTTCCTCCCAAGTGTAGTGGGCCACGTTTGCAGGAGCAGTTCAATATCAGAGTGATCATTTTACAAATTGGCGCCCCTCACCGCCTGATGTTGGAACATGAATCCATGCTCAGATACGATGGCGCACACATTGTATTTTTATCATGTTTGCTTCATTTTGCTACATCTGTTTAGGTGTAAGCAGCACAACGAACAGGGTCAATGTTTATAAAAACACTCCAAGTAATTTCAAAGTACTGGAGTCAGTGACGGAGCTTTATTTGTAGCCTATCAGTGCTTATTTGTAAAAAAATATTTGGCAGGGCTCTCGTCATAAGACCACTGCAGCTTGCACCACCCATTGCCCCTGCCAGCGCTGTCAATGACACTATCAACACAACTACTAACCATTACTCTCTTACAGGTTTAACAATTCAGACTATTCCAGTTGCCCATCATTATAAGGATGGCCTGGACAGCAGTCATTTTTAATGTATATTGAATTAATAAATAACTGCTGATGTGCTCACCTCTAAAGTATAAACAGTGCCACCATATGACAGACTGTCATAACTGCGGCTGCTCAAGACCTGGCAGATGTACACATAGTATCTGTTCCAGAAATCTATAACATAGATGCCACCTGTGCCCTGCTTTCAACAGATATCCCCTAAGAAGCAACATTATTCTGCGCTGCAGCCTCTTTCCCCGCTCGCCCCCACCCAGCCACATCACAAACTCCTATGCAGCACTGTTGGGTTCACAAAGGTTTTCATAGTTGCTGATATAAATGGACGCATATAACCTTCATGTGCATATAGCACTAATGCCACAATACGTGGAGAGGTGCCTAACTCCCTAACTGCTGGCGGTGCAGGTATATCCATCTTCACACCCTTCCTCCATATCCTAACACTCTGTGGACATGCCTAATGCGGACATTCCAGTACACATAGATTTACAGGTGCTCTGTTGTGCTGCCTTGCTGTAAAAATTAACCGCTTCGAAATAATAGACTATTTAATTAGTGTTTTTGTAAAGCGCTTCTTCACCTAGATGCATTAAAGCGCTGTTCATTATAACAATAATTGTATATTGAGTACGAGAATATGAATAGAGAAAATAAATCGCCCCAAAATACTAACCAGAAAGTTGTTAGGTAAGGGGGTAATAAAAAAGGTACGAGAGATTAGGTTTAAAACACATCAATTCAATTATTAAATATTTTACATCCAGAATATTAATGGTCAGAACCTGTACATTTATTGCGTTTTGTGACTGCTTTGCATGCCTTGCAATTATGAATTTACCGAATTTTTCCCATAGTTTGTCACTCTATCTGCAGTTTTTTCAAAAAATATTTTGTTTAGCTCAAATGGATGAAATTAATTCTCCCAGAGATCGTGCTGCATAATTTCAATAACCGTGTCAGATTATTTACATACATTTGCCACATAATTCTAGTAGCCCTTACAATGGGAAGTCTGTACAGAGTGGTTTGTGGGCTGTCGTTAAATTAAGTAATTTTTAATAACTATCTTAAACACATTGGCAGAGCCAATAGCTCTGGCTAAACACTTACAAGGTCCTAATGGCGAGACCGATTGCATTGCAAATGCTTGTTGGATTTGTAGGAAATGCACCTGCAGTTTGGTATTCCGTTTGCAAGGTCGTTTTACTTGCATTCCTTTCACTTATGGGGTAAGGCCTAATGGCATGCTTTATGAAAAGAGCGCTGTCTCAATACCAGGGCTTCCTCACATGATTGTGAATGCACAGGACTGGCGCACATCGGATGGGCATTGCTGCATAAGTTCTCCAGCAGTAGGCATGAGCTTTATACACTTTTTAATGTATAGCTCAAGGAGTTCTGCTGTGCCACAATTGCTGTAATTCGTTTTCCAGAAATGAACACGGACGTGATTTATAGAGGATACTTGGAATGCTCAAAGACGACTGGAGTGCGGTTCCCAAAACTGCCCTATAAAAGTTAGCATTCGAATTGGCACAACCATTTAGCATTGTTGCTTTATTTGTAGGTTGAGGTGTGTACAGGTGCTGCATGCCAGTAGGCCTTCGGGTTCAGTGTTGGTTAATGTATGGGGTGCAGCAGTTTTATGGGGTACGGTGACTTGTTGTTTCCCTGAGCACCAGACTTACAGAGCTTCTTATCCGCAGTCTCTCTGCTGGGGCCCCTCCCTGCCAGCCCTCACCATCCACAGGCCGAGCAGAGCTCCTCCCCCTCGTCGGCCATACATCTTCTCCGGCTGCTCATTTGCTTTGCTCTGATGTCTTCAATTCTCTTTGTCCGTGTGTTACAAATGCTTCTCTTTCTTGGTTTCAACAACTATATTTCAGGTCTGCCAAAAAAGCAGTGTGTAGAATTTCAGGTTAAGAGCCAGTTGAATCCCGTTATGCACCCAGGACAGGGATTTCTTCTCGAGGTATTTTCATATGAATTACAAAAGGTAAAGCAATCTGTTTTTTTATGTCCACCTCATCTCATTTGCAGTAACTTACGTGTTTAGCTGCTACTTTTTATCCTTTCCTGGTTTGATTTGTTGGAATGTTTCAAACCCCGTCCACCACGAGTCGCTGTACTGAAGTGCAGTCATTATAAACTATCACTCTGGTAATCGCATTAACTAACTGAGTTAAAGTTGTCGAGTGCTGTTAGAGACCTCTTGCATGATTAAACGAACCAAGACAGGTACAAGGACGTTATTGCCTTTCACTATTCATGTAGTTCTATACAGGAAGCTTCTGTGAGTTTTCACATTTTCATAATCAGTTTTTAGGTTTCAGCAGTTAGTCAAAAACCAAAACGTAAGCTAAGCACGTTCTTCATAGACTACATTTACATGCATACGATATACTGGAAATACGACAGAGGCTTCGGGTGGAACTCCCAAAACGAGTAGAATGAATAAAACCTGCACTGCCTTCTTAATTTAACCAGTTGTGGCCAAATTATGCAGAAATGTGTTCATCTCCGTTAAATTTACTTAAATCTGTTGGAAATGGATGATCTAAACTGCACTTTAATTGCCACTTTCACATCTATTCCCTTTGCTATTAACAGAGCTGCAGAATTACAGATTTGCCGGCCTAACTACCTTCTGCATATTTAAGATTTTAACCCAAATCTTTCTAGCTCAAAATGTTCCAAAGTTGCAGCTACACTTGTTGCTGCGAAACACCTTATGTAAAGGTTGACTGGTCATCGTTAAGTTGCTTACTAGAGTATTTGGATGTTAAACTGGTACCAATGAGGTTATGCGTTTGCCCAAACAATGTTAATGTGTGAATATGCCAAAGTTATGTAAGTCGTATATTTTGCTTTTACTTGCCATACATTTTTTTCAACCCTGCCACATAATTTGTTCGTCCCCGTACTGCATAATTACAGTGGTTTTAGCTATTAATCGATTGACCGCAGTGCCAGTGTGAATACAATATTAAAGCTGCAGTGTTTCCCACAACTCCATAGCCTGTAGTTGATAGTTTTCCAGTCCTATCCAGTTAAACGTCCAGTTAATTGACCTTTCATTCTAATGGGAAGATAGTTCTACGCTTACTGAGACTCAAATGGTAGTTGTCATGTCTGGCCCAGAAGAGGTCCGTAAAATACCAGCATAGCTTTCTGCTGATGGGAGTTTCCTTTTCTTAAAAAATATTTCTGGCAACTGCCTCCATTTAACTTTCTTGAGACAAAACGACCAGCAGAGGTCAGTAAAACACCAGAATCACTTTAGCATTCTCTAGATTCCAGTCCATAGAAATCGTCTTCCACGAGCACCCGTAGACAATAATATTTTTTTCAAATCTTGTATTTTCAATAATATGAGCACTAAAGGCCCAGATTTTATATTAAAAACAGAGCTTTACTGTTAGACCTGTCAGCCCTAGGGTGGTCTTACCCTGTTTTTTTCCCTTTCTGCGCCTCATTTTTGCCACCATATTTTTACTGGACCTAGGTCTCCGGGCGCCTTGCCACTGCTGGTCAGTGCTGAGGTGCAGGTGCTCTCTCACCAAAGATGGCTGCCACAGGCCCCTGCTACTGCAGAGGGCCTTCCACACATACACGCTAGTCGCCAGAGTCAGGCTGGGACAAGGGATACAGTAGCCATCCCGTCCCCGCCTCTGGGCCCCATAGCTAGGTAGGTGGAAGGTTCCAGAACCTTCCGGGCTGTGGGAGGAGTTACACTTTGCCGCCTTTGGGAGGGTCACCTGACCTAGGGGTATAAGAGGCTTGGAGGGAAAACCTGGAGTTAGTTAGGTTGAGGCACCGCTGAACCTGGGAGAACCTGCGCTGGAGTACAGACTTTAGGGCCTAGGGGGAGACCTACACTACTGCCGCTGACAGGGTCAAGGCCCTGCTGCCGTAAGATAGATGAGGAACGCCCACCACCCACTGATCTTGCCCAGTGTGAGGGGACCCAGGGAACCATCTCCAGCGTGCCAGGAGGCACATCAACCCCTCCAAGAATCACCAACTCACAACCCCCCCCTGTTCATAAAGAGACTTTGCTGAATCCATGACCTGCAGGACCTAAAGTGAAAACCATTGAGAGGGGATCAGGAGGCGAAGCGCTGCGTCCTAAGCGCTAGGCCTTCACCCCTACCTACCTATACAGACAGCTGGACTGTCCTCCAAGAACCACTCTTACACAGCCTGTGCCTAAGGCTGTCAGCGCGCCAGCGCTGCAACCCCAAGTGAGGAGAGAACTTGACCCCCCTTTTGGTCACTGACCTGGTGACCGGATCACCGCCGCGGCCGCCGCCGCTTGAAGAAGGGAACTGAGGCCGGGAGATCTCGCCCCTATTCATAGCTGTGGTGAGGAGCGCCGTCCGCGCCCTCACCGAAATCCCCAAAAGTCACCGCCGGGCCCGAGACCCCTGCCGCTGCCAGCGCGGCCAAGAATATCGCCGCCGCAGCCCCGTGGGCCGCGTGAAGTGAACTGAGGCCTGCTGCGGCCTCCCGGCCCGTGGACGCTGTCGCCGAGGGGCCGGGGACGCTGACCGCGTCACAGGTCGCGCCCGAAAAGGCCGCGACGGGATTGGCCCGCCAAAGCCAATCGCCGGAGAAGAGGGCGTCGCCTGGCAACCACCAGAAGCCGCGACGTGATTGGCCCAGCAGAGCCGAACATCGACGTCAGAGGGGCTCCACTGTCATCGGGAGCCCCCGGAGGAAGAGAAGGCCGCGACGCGATTGGCTCAGCCGGAGCCAATCGGGAGGACGTCCCCGGGGCTCCACTGCCAACGGGAGCCCCGCGAAGAATCGCCGCCGCGCCCGGATTGGGCGCCGTGAAGAGCCCGCCTCCGCCCAGCACGCCGGGAGGTAAGGAAGGACCTCCTCACCTCTCGGGACGCCGGAGCCGACTGGCAGGACCGCCGGCTCCCGCACCGAGTCCTCACTCTCTCCCTGGACTCCACGGGGGCCGGAGGAGGGGCATACCGGCCCCCCAACGAAGGGGGAACAACGCGAGAGGCTCCATAGCCTCGAGAAAGCCAACCAGCACCGGCCGGAGGGCCGCAAGACTCGCGCCGGGCCCCGCCCCCACCACAGAGGGCCGGGCCAGAGAGGAGTCCGCCGTAAGGCCCCACAGCCAGCAAGAACACCGCAGGTGAGCCCAGGAGGCCCCTAGGGCTCTAGGTTAAGCCCCTGGGGGCCGGGGGCCACCCTTGAGGAGGGATCACGGAGGGAGGGGGCCTTTAATGACTTTGGGATTACAGGCCAGGCACATCCTATGACCCTAGCCTCCCCGGGGAGATAAAGAAGTTCCCCCTTATAGGAAACCCCCAGCTGCTGGACATGTTGAGGGGTTCCCGGTAGGATTCCCTCCCGCCTAGTGTATCATAGGCTGTATAGAGTAACTAGGCCTACTGTATATATGTTGATGTATAAACCGTGTTGCGCCTGTTCTAGGCCCTAGTTGGTAAAGAGCACCCGAATGAGCAGTGGTGCTGTGATTTTAATGCGGCCTTTTAGTGGCCAGAATTGTGAAGGGTCTTTTTAAATGAACGCGCACTAGTTACCCGAATGTATAATTTGAATAGTTGAATGCCATCTTGATTAAGATAAAGGAACCTGATTTTCACTTATCTAAGCCTGGTGTGGTGTCCGGTTATTGCGTCGCATTTCTGAGTTAATGTGAGAGTGTGCTGCACAACTGCCTTACACATTGCCTTCGCGTGCCTTTCCCCGCTTTGCGCCATGCTACCATAACGGTCTCGGTAACCCCGTTTCCAACATTGGTGTTCAGCGGTGGGATAAGGACTGGTATTTGTGCAGCACCCTACAGTGACTCAGTGTGCGCCGCAATTGGACACCTAGGAAAATAATAAGTAGGAGGAATTCTATTGTAAATTGCCAGTTGTATTAGTCCTGTGTTAAGACCTGCTGCCTTCCATTTAGGACCCCTTCCTTAAGTTGTCTGGGACCCCACCTAGGAGGATGGAGTTTGAGCTAGCCGACCTAGAGAGGTACACGGTGAACCAGCTCAAGGAGTTCTGCCTAGAGAGGGGGTGGCCGTCAAGCGAGGTGCCAAGAAGGAGGTACTTCAGAAGGCTTTGAGGGCATGGGTCATGGCCCACCCGGAGGGAAGAGGGGAGGAGGAGGAGCAGAGGGAGACAGACGACCCAGGAGAACTGAGCCTACTGAACATTGACGTCAGCGAGAATGTGTTGCCAGGAAGACGTTCCAGGGCAGGCAGTAGTGCGTCAGGGGGAGTGTGTCACCAGAGGAATTCGAGGACAGAAGGCAGCAAAGGCAATTGACATTAGAATTGGCTAAGATGGAAAGGGAGCGAGAACAGGGAAGGCTAGCCATGGAGGAAAGAAGGCTTGTACATGAGCTTAGCCTGAAAGAACTGGAGCTCCGAGCCTTGCAAATGGAAATGGAAGGCAAAGGAAATGGTGGCAGCGTACCTACTGGGGTTCCACAGGAGCCCAAATTTTACCTACCCAGGGAGGTGATGGCCAGCTTTAGTGTGGGTGATGACATAGATAAGTGGTTGACGGCGTACGAGGTAGCTTTGGTGGCCCATAGAGTTCCTGAGAGCTACTGGGGAGGAGGACTTTATAGATACATACCTCCACTAGTCAGGGACACACTGCTAACCTTAGAAAAGGGGGATCGAACCAACTACCCTATCATGAGGGAGGCCCTGCTCAGGAAGTTTGGCCTCACCCCTGAGAAGTACCGCCAAAAGTTTCGCAACAGCCACAAGCTCACCACACAAAACTGGGTAGATTTTTATGATTATGCCCGGAAGGCATTAGAGGGTTGGGTGCGTGGCAGCGAGGTTGACAATTACACTGGGCTGTACGACCTATTTTTGAGAGAGCACCTCCTCGAGAAATGTTTTCCGGAGCTGCGCCAGTACTTGGTGGACCGCAAGCTGACCAACCCAAGGGAGCTTGCAGAGGAGGCAGACACGTGGGTCAGCACTAGGGTGTCCCACAAGGGAGCCGGGGCGGATCCCCCGAAGGGTGGACAGGTGTTCCCCCAGAAGAAAGAGGGGGAGATAAAAAGAGGGAGTTCTTTAAAGGTCCCCAAAATAGACCGCCTGGGAGAGGGGTAGGTTTCCCATCCCAATCTGGATACCAGAAACCCACTTACCCTGACAGGAGTCAGCAGCCCAGAACTGTCCGGTGCTACGAGTGCGGGGAGGTTGGACACTACAAGGGGGATGCCCAGTGTCGCAAGAGAGCCCCAGCCCCCACAGGAGGTAAGACCCCCGGGGTGGCCAGTGTAGCGCTTGGGGAGGAGTTGTCCCTAGGTAGGGGAGGTGAGTGGACAGGCTTGACCTTAGTTTCCCTGGGGGATAGGGAGATCATCCCAAGGGTGCAGGTACCCGAGAACACTGCCAAGTATCGGCAGAGGGTCCTGGTGAACGGGGAGGAGGTGGAGGCTCTGAGGGACACAGGTGCCAGCATGACGATGGTGAGACGTCAGCTGGTGTCTCCAGAGCAGGTGATTCCTGAGGAGTTCCACCCAGTAGTGATGGCTGATAATAGCCTGGGTCATTACCCCGTGGCCCAAGTTCCCTTTGAGTGGGGAGGAGTGTCAGGTCTGATGAAGGTTGCGGTGAGCCCTGCCATGCCAGTTGACTGTCTGCTGGGCAACGATTTAGAACATACTGCCTGGAGAGAGGTAGAGTTCAATGCCCATGCTGAGATGTTGGGGTTACCAGGATGGACTTGCGTTATCACGCGGTCCATGGCTGCCCGACAAGGAACTCAGCCCGGGTTGGAGCCTGAAAGAAGGGCCCAGCCCACTGCTGGACGAGGAGATGTCCGGGAGGAAACACCCGGTGAGATGGATGGGGAGCCCGCGGAGGTGACCCCGGAGTCCGCTGAGGTGGTTGGTTTTCCCGTGGGGGACCTGCCGACCCCTGCAGAGTGGCAGGTGGAAGGAGGGCCTACCCGGGAAGAATTTTGCCGGGCACAGAGGGAGTGCCCTACGCTTGTTGGCATACGGCAACAGGCCGACGCCCAAGCAGCTGGAACAGAGACTGGTAATTACCATGTCTACTGGGAGGATGGTCTCCTCTACAGTGAGCCTAAGGCTCCGGTGCATGGGTCCTCAAGGGCCGTGGTGGTCCCCCAATGCCACCGAGCCTTTCTGCTAGAGTTGGCGCATGAGATACCACTAGCAGGACACCTGGGCCAGGACAAGACGTTTGCGCGCTTGGTCCCACATTTTTACTGGCCCAGGATGCGCGTCACTTCTGACACTTATTGCAAGACCTGCACCACTTGCCAAGCAAGCGGCAAGACAGGGACTAAGGTGAAGGTCCCGCTAGAGCCTCTCCCAGTGGTCGATACCCCTTTGAGCGAGTGGGGATTGACATTGTCGGGCCGTTGGATCCGCCGACTTCAGCTGGGCATAGGTTCATTTTGGTGCTAGTAGACCACGCCACCCGGTACCCAGAGGCAATCCCTCTGAGGACCATCACAGCACCGGTGGTGGCGCGGGCCCTCATGGGGATTTTTACCCGAGTGGGATTCCCCAAGGTCGTGGTGTCAGATAGGGGCACGAATTTCATGTCGTCCTACATGCAGGCCATGTGGAAGGAGTGTGGAGTGACCTACCGGTTCTCCACTCCTTACCACCCCCAGACGAACGGGCTCGTGGAGCGCTTCAACAAAACCTTGAAGGGGATGATCAGGAGCCTACCCGAGGACTTGAGAAGAAAGTGGGACGTCCTCTTACCCTGTCTGCTCTTCTCCTACCGAGAGGTGCCGCAGAAGGGGGTCGGTTTCAGCCCCTTTGAGCTGCTCTATGGCCACCCCGTTCGGGGGCCCCTCAGTCTTGTCAAAGAGGGGTGGGAGAAGTCTTCCTCGAAGCTTCCCCGTGATGTGGTCAGCTATATGCTGGCGTTCCGCAGCCAAGTGGCCAAGCTGTGGAAGGAGGCCTCGGACAACTTAGAGGCAAGTCAGGCCGTCATGAAGCAATGGTATGACCGGAACGCGCGGACGGTAGAGTTAGACGCTGGACAGAAGGTGTGGGTCATGGAGCCAGGAGAGCTTAGCGCCCTCCAGGACCGATGGACTGGGCCGTTTGAGATCTTAGAACGAAAAGGCCAGACCACGTATGTCGTCGACATGAAGACCCCCGTCAACCCCACAGGGTGCTCCACGTCAACCGCCTGAAGCCACACCAGGAGCGTTCCGAGCTCACTCTCTTGATGATAACGGATGGGAGTGAGGAGGAAGAGAGTGAGCCTCTGCCAGACCTTCTGGCGGTCCACGAGAAGGATGGTTCGGTAGAGGGAGTAGTCCTCGCCCATCCTTGACCCCAGAGCAACAGAGGGACTGCCGCCAGGTTTTGGGGCAGTACGCCTCGTTGTTTTCCCTCACGCCTGGAATCACGCACCTGTGTACCCATGATGTGGACACAGGGGACAGTCCGCCAGTGAAGAACAAGTCTTACCGGCTGTCCGATAAGGTCAAGGCTAGTATCCAGAGTGAGGTGGTAAAGATGCTAGAACTGGGGGTGATTGAGCCTTCCAGTAGCCCTTGGGCTAGTCCGGTAGTGTTGGTGCCGAAAGCGGCCCCCGGGCACCACACCAGAACTTCGGTTCTGTGTGGATTATCGTGGACTCAATTCGGTCACCAAGACCGACGCTCACCCGATCCCTCGGGCGGATGAGCTCATTGACCGGCTGGGAGCAGCCCGGTATTTGAGTACCATTGATTTAACATCAGGATATTGGCAGATCGCCATGGCGGAAGGAGCAAGGGAGAAGACTGCGTTCTCCACCCCCGAGGGCCACTTTCAATTCCAGGTGATGCCCTTCGGGTTGAAAAATGCTCCCGCCACTTTCCAGCGGTTGGTGAACCAGGTGCTGTCTGGCCTAGAGGCCTTCTCTGCTGCCTACCTGGATGACATAGCTGTCTTCAGTAGCAGCTGGGAAGACCATCTGCAGCATCTCCAGGAGGTGCTGCAGGCTTTGCAAAGGGCTGGTCTAACCATCAAGGCCAGCAAGTGCCAGATTGGACAGGGATCTGTCGTGTACCTGGGACATCTGGTGGGCGGAGGTAAGGTGCAACCCCTCCAAGCCAAGATTGAGACCATCATGGCCTGGGAGCCCCCAAGACCCAAACAGAGGTCCGAGCTTTTCTCGGCCTCACGGGATACTACCGCCGGTTCGTCAAGGGATATGGAACCATCGTGGGCCCATTGACGGAATTGACTTCCAAGAAGCAGCCACGCAGAGTAATCTGGACGGCTGCCTGCCAAGATGCCTTTGAGACTCTTAAACGTGCCATGTGCACCGCACCGGTGCTCCGGACCCCGACTTCGGCCGGGAATTCATCGTGCAGACAGACGCTTCTGAGCATGGCATAGGAGCTGTGCTCTCGCAGCTGAATGACGATGGCCAAGACCAGCCAGTGGCCTTTATCTCCCGACGACTACTCCCCGGGAACAGCGGTGGAGTACCATCGAGCGGGAAGCCTTTGCTGTGGTTTGGGCGGTGAAGAAGTTGAGGCCATACCTTTTTGGTTGTCACTTCTTGGTCCAGACCGACCACAGACCCCTTCGCTGGCTCATGCAGATGAGAGGCGAAAATCCCAAATTGTTGAGATGGTCCATTTCCCTCCAGGGGATGGACTTTCGGGTGGAACATCGACCCGGTGTAGACCACGCCAACGCTGACGGTCTCTCCCGGTTTTTCCGCCTTAGTGAAGAGAACTCCCTAGAGGTTGGGAAGCTCTCCCCTCTTTCGGCTGGGGGGACGCGTGTTAGACCTGTCAGCCCTAGGGTGGTCTTACCCTGTTTTTTTCCCTTTCTGCGCCTCATTTTTGCCACCATATTTTTACTGGACCTAGGTCTCCGGGCGCCTTGCCACTGCTGGTCAGTGCTGAGGTGCAGGTGCTCTCTCACCAAAGATGGCTGCCACAGGCCCCTGCTACTGCAGAGGGCCTTCCACACATACACGCTAGTCGCCAGAGTCAGGCTGGGACAAGGGATACAGTAGCCATCCCGTCCCCGCCTCTGGGCCCCATAGCTAGGTAGGTGGAAGGTTCCAGAACCTTCCGGGCTGTGGGAGGAGTTACACTTTGCCGCCTTTGGGAGGGTCACCTGACCTAGGGGTATAAGAGGCTTGGAGGGAAAACCTGGAGTTAGTTAGGTTGAGGCACCGCTGAACCTGGGAGAACCTGCGCTGGAGTACAGACTTTAGGGCCTAGGGGGAGACCTACACTACTGCCGCTGACAGGGTCAAGGCCCTGCTGCCGTAAGATAGATGAGGAACGCCCACCACCCACTGATCTTGCCCAGTGTGAGGGGACCCAGGGAACCATCTCCAGCGTGCCAGGAGGCACATCAACCCCTCCAAGAATCACCAACTCACAACCCCCCTGTTCATAAAGAGACTTTGCTGAATCCATGACCTGCAGGACCTAAAGTGAAAACCATTGAGAGGGGATCAGGAGGCGAAGCGCTGCGTCCTAAGCGCTAGGCCTTCACCCCTACCTACCTATACAGACAGCTGGACTGTCCTCCAAGAACCACTCTTACACAGCCTGTGCCTAAGGCTGTCAGCGCGCCAGCGCTGCAACCCCAAGTGAGGAGAGAACTTGACCCCCCTTTTGGTCACTGACCTGGTGACCGGATCACCGCCGCGGCCGCCGCCGCTTGAAGAAGGGAACTGAGGCCGGGAGATCTCGCCCCTATTCATAGCTGTGGTGAGGAGCGCCGTCCGCGCCCTCACCGAAATCCCCAAAAGTCACCGCCGGGCCCGAGACCCCTGCCGCTGCCAGCGCGGCCAAGAATATCGCCGCCGCAGCCCCGTGGGCCGCGTGAAGTGAACTGAGGCCTGCTGCGGCCTCCCGGCCCGTGGACGCTGTCGCCGAGGGGCCGGGGACGCTGACCGCGTCACAGGTCGCGCCCCGAAAAGGCCGCGACGGGATTGGCCCGCCAAAGCCAATCGCCGGAGAAGAGGGCGTCGCCTGGCAACCACCAGAAGCCGCGACGTGATTGGCCCAGCAGAGCCGAACATCGACGTCAGAGGGGCTCCACTGTCATCGGGAGCCCCCGGAGGAAGAGAAGGCCGCGACGCGATTGGCTCAGCCGGAGCCAATCGGGAGGACGTCCCCGGGGCTCCACTGCCAACGGGAGCCCCGCGAAGAATCGCCGCCGCGCCCGGATTGGGCGCCGTGAAGAGCCCGCCTCCGCCCAGCACGCCGGGAGGTAAGGAAGGACCTCCTCACCTCTCGGGACGCCGGAGCCGACTGGCAGGACCGCCGGCTCCCGCACCGAGTCCTCACTCTCTCCCTGGACTCCACGGGGGCCGGAGGAGGGGCATACCGGCCCCCCAACGAAGGGGAAACAACGCGAGAGGCTCCATAGCCTCGAGAAAGCCAACCAGCACCGGCCGGAGGGCCGCAAGACTCGCGCCGGGCCCCGCCCCCACCACAGAGGGCCGGGCCAGAGAGGAGTCCGCCGTAAGGCCCCACAGCCAGCAAGAACACCGCAGGTGAGCCCAGGAGGCCCCTAGGGCTCTAGGTTAAGCCCCTGGGGCCGGGGGCCACCCTTGAGGAGGGATCACGGAGGGAGGGGGCCTTTAATGACTTTGGGATTACAGGCCAGGCACATCCTATGACCCTAGCCTCCCCGGGGAGATAAAGAAGTTCCCCCTTATAGGAAACCCCCAGCTGCTGGACATGTTGAGGGGTTCCCGGTAGGATTCCCTCCCGCCTAGTGTATCATAGGCTGTATAGAGTAACTAGGCCTACTGTATATATGTTGATGTATAAACCGTGTTGCGCCTGTTCTAGGCCCTAGTTGGTAAAGAGCACCCGAATGAGCAGTGGTGCTGTGATTTTAATGCGGCCTTTTAGTGGCCAGAATTGTGAAGGGTCTTTTTAAATGAACGCGCACTAGTTACCCGAATGTATAATTTGAATAGTTGAATGCCATCTTGATTAAGATAAAGGAACCTGATTTTCACTTATCTAAGCCTGGTGTGGTGTCCGGTTATTGCGTCGCATTTCTGAGTTAATGTGAGAGTGTGCTGCACAACTGCCTTACACATTGCCTTCGCGTGCCTTTCCCCGCTTTGCGCCATGCTACCATAACGGTCTCGGTAACCCCGTTTCCAACATTTACACTATACCATTTCCCGCTAATAGGCAATATTTCTCTCCATGTGTTCCCATACCTCGCGTGTCACGCAGTTTGGTGCTTACTTTCCCTCCATGTTAAAGAACAGTAGATGTTTCAGCACCCAGGCTAATGTGCTGCATAGCTGAATACATATAAGGTCCCAAAGGCGAGACCGATTGCATTGCAAATGCTTGTTACTACTAACCACTGGATTCATATTTCTTCTAATTGGTAAATCAGAAAATACTACATCTAAATTAGAATAAAAATACTGAAGCCTCCCTGTAGCATAAAATAAACTTGATAAAACACTACATGACACACCATAAGTTAAAGGTATATGGTGATACGTAATCCCTTCTGATACTGATGAGGGTAACTTCATACACACATAGCAGTTGTTAATTTGCATAGTGCTAACATACTGAAATAACAATTTAATAAACACATTAGAGGACGTGTTATAATCTGATTCATTATGATAGTTTGCTTCATCTTCTACCCCTATTTCTAATTTAGTTTCTCTTATTCTATCCACCTTAACATTAGTATCTGTATTATTCTTGTCATTTGTTTTTATTATTAAATGTACTCCTACTGTAAGTAATAACCATCCTAATGCTGCTAATAAAATACTACAAAAACAAAATCTCAAACACTTTCTTTTTAATCCACATTTTGGTTTTCCCGTAACTTCAGTTTCTGCCATTTTTCTCCAGAGAAAATGTCTTTTCCCTTATCTTTTCCTTCGTCAGTTTTAACTTTCTTTTCGTTCTTAAGGAGGCCTCAGTTTGCTTTCGTCAATTTGTGCAATATGAATCTCTTCTGTCTCATCAGACAAATCCAGGGACTCAAATTCCTCGAGAATCACGTATGTCCACTCTGGAGCCTTGTATTTTCTGGTTAAGTTTCTCAATCTTGGACTTCTTCGAGTTATTTTTGCTAAGGTCTGTCTAGGTCTTGTTTGACTTGTGATTTCATTCACTTGTTCTGGCTTCTTTTCAGATTTTCTCAGATAATATTTTAGTTTCTTTACTCCAGTTGGCCAATTGTCCCCTTTTCTGACTCTTTTGATTTGTACTGCGTTTTCACCTTCTTTATCTCTTTGTAAAGTTCTTTTTATTTCATTTATTCTGGGCACAATTTGTTCTGTTTCTCCATTTTCTGTGCTTGTACCTTCTTTTGCTTCCTCCTGCTCAGGTTCTACTATATTTTGTTCCACTTCTTCCTGAGCTTGCTCTTCTAATTCTATCTGATCCTGTTCAGATCTTAATTTAAACCTTTCTCCTTCTGCCTGAATTTGTTCTTCTAACTCTATCTGGTCCTGTTCAGGTCTTAATTCAAACTTTTCTTCTTCTGCCTGAACGTGTTCTTCTATTTTTCCCTCCTCAGGTTTGCTTGTGTCTCTTTCTCTTTTCACCTGAGTGTGTTCTTCTTCCCCTGTCTCTTCCTGTCTACTTTCCTGTCTTATCAGTTCTGTTCTTTTTCTAGTTTCTATAGCATCATCGATTATTTCAATCACTGGGATCCATTCCTCCCGACTTATCTCATGCTGTTCGTCATATGGTTGTCTTTCAGAATTTATCACTCTAGATTCTTCAATTTCACAGTTTACAACTCCTGACGCTGATGCAGTAATTCTGCAGCTCAGTCAGTAATGGCTCTTGTTGATCTGATGGGTTCGGAACTCTTCTGGTATGGCTGGCATGAATCCAATTGGGCAAACCTGCACACTTCACTGCTGTGGTAGTGACTAGTATGATTTGCCGCGGTTTATCCCACCTTGGTGCTAGGCACGACTTTCTTGCGTGTTTCTTTACCAGCACCCAATCTCCAGGATTCAAATCATGCGCTTGGTCTGGCTGTCTTTCGACTGCGTCTTCTCCAACCTGGTGAGAGATAGAACGCATCATTTCAGCCAATCCTTTGCAGTAGTCCAATACCAGATCATCAGTTATACTCATTAGTTTATTTCCAGGAATAAATGCCTGTCTCATAGCCCTTCCCATGAGAATTTCATGTGGACTCATTCCTGTTTTTCTGTCTGGAATGCTTCTGAGACCCATCAATACAAGAGGTTATGCATCTGGCCATTTCAGTTTTGTAGATGCACACACCTTTCCCAATCTTGACTTGATTGTGCCATTCATTTGCTCAACAATTCCAGAAGCCTCTGGACGGTAAGCACAGTGCAGTTTTTGTTCAATGTTAAACGCAGCACAGATTAATCGAATTATCTCATTATTAAAATTAGGGCCTCTATCTGATTCCAAAGTGACTGGAAAACCAAATCTCGGCACTAACTCCCTCAACAACAATTTTGCAACTGTAAGACTGTCATTTCTTCGAGTTGGATAGGCTTCCACTCATCTTGAGAAAAAGCACACTATGACAAGTACATATTTCAATCCATTGCATGGGGGTAATTCAATAAAATCTAACTGTAATCTGGTGAAGGGTCCTTCTGCCTTTCCTATCTTTCCCCAGCTTACCACTGTCTTTCTACCTGGGTTCTGCTGTTGACAGGTTAAGCATCTTTGGCAAAGGCTTTCTGCGACTACCCTGATCTTTGGATTGTACCAACTCTGTCTGAATAGCCTGATCATTGAATCTCTCCCTATGTGTGTTGCTCCATGGTACACTCTCGCCATTTTTGAAAGCAAACAATCTGGCATGATTGGTCTTCCATCTAAATACACCCATACTTCATCTTGTGGTCTCTTTGTACAGGCTGCCTTTATCCAGATTTCTTTTTCCCTTTCCTCAACTTCTTCCTGCAATTGTCTAATCTCATCCCATGTTTCTGGCACTGAGAAGTACATAAGTTGGCATCTGGTTTCACCCGTTTCAATTTTTCTGTTTATGGCTACTGCATTTTTAGCACAGTATTTTGCCACGTGGTCAGCATAATTATTGCCAGCAGTCACATAGTCATTCCCTGACTGATGTGCAGCGCATTTTACAACTGCTATCTCTTTTGGCAATTGTAATGCTTCCAATAAATCTTTTAAATGTTTGCTGTTTCTGATAGGAGATCCTGAGGAAGTCAGAAAGCCCCTTTGCATCCAAAGCTGGCCAAAGTCATGCACAATTCCGAAACCATATTGGCTGTCCGTAAATATGGTTACTCTCCAATTTTTCCCCTTTTTACATGCCATTGTTAAGGCTACCAATTCAGCTACTTGTGCAGATTTGACCCCAGGTAAACAGGATGCTTCAATTGTGAGAAGTTGGCCTGGCATATGCTGTCCACTAATTATAGTGGGCACCTTGCACCAGTCCAAACAACCCCTTATTGGAGATAGGTTAAAGACAACCTTATTGAAAGCTATCCTAGTGGTAGCTATGGAGAGCAGCCTTCAGGCTAAGTCTTGAAGGAATGTAAAGCAGCTTGTTTTACCAGTCTATAATCTCTTGAGTGACCAAATGAAAGAGCACCACACCAGGTATATATTCAAAATATATGTATTTATTACTAAACACACCCCTCTAGTCTCTTTATGAGGCTAGAGTTCGAAGTACATAAGTTATAAGATCTTAAATCACAGTAATAGCACAAATACACGTTTGGGCCCTAGGGGCGTACCAAACCATATACCAATAAAGTGGTATGCGAACCACGACTGAACTAGACACTAGGCCTAGAGCCTCTAGAAGTGCTTGGACCACAAGGAACCACCCAAGGTAGTGACACAGGGGACCCACGGGAGACGCGTGCAGTGTAAATACACAACCGCGATACGCCGTTAACTTCTATGGAGAAAGTCGGGATCGGGAAAATAGAGGAAAGGGACACTTAAAAGAGGACTAGGACAAAACCCTTTGAGATCTAGGACTTTGAAGAGTCTCTACCCACGGGAGCACCGGAGTACTCGTGTTACCTCACCCAGGGAAGCCGGGTGCATAGGTGCCTTTCGGGGTCGGGTTTCGTCGTCGATTCGAATGGCGATCTGCTGCAAAGTGCTGCTGGCGGCCAAGAGAAAAGTGTCCGGGTGGATCCAAGAGTGGATCGGAGTTCTGGTGAACCTGAAAGCAGAGGGGACAGAGTCTGGGTCACTAGCCAGTGACCAGGAAGGTGATGGACAGATGCCCACCGATGTCGAGTGCTTCAGGTGCGTTGACGGTCGTCTTGACTCTTCAGCCACGAGGTCCGGGAGGCGTTGTCGGCGACCAGGAGCAGGATTCGGGCTGGTACACGATGTCTGTCGAGTGCTGAGGTGTCGGCGACCGGATTGGACCCAACAAGCCTTGGCAACGGCAAGTCTCGATTAAGATGTAGATCGTCGATGGTGCAGACCAGCAAGGTCTGTGGAACTCACCCAGCAAGGGTAAGTGAGGGCAGGCCTGGAGCAACCAGGATGCCAAGTAAAAAAGGATTGGCCTTCGTTAGGGGCTACTAGCCAACGGGCTAGCGACCGCGAAGGAGCCTCGTGACGCCGCACGTGGAGCTGGCTTACAGGACACTCGTGGAGTGGGGGCCAGTGATATTCGGTGCAGGTGGTGCTGGAGGCTGGGGCTACTCGGAGCCCAAAGCACGACTTCTTGGGAGACCCAGAAGATGATGCACTTGCAAATGTGCTCGGTGTCCAGAGGTCACGGTCTCAAGTCACCCACGATAGCCACGGGCCTCAGCTTTGCTGGGGACTCAGGGTAGCCTTGGGGAAGTTTGAGAATCCACCTCTGGTGATGCGATGACTTCAGCGTCCGGCGGGAGCTTCAGAAATGCGAACCGGACAGATGCTTCTTTGGTGCCTGCCAAGCAGGGGAGTCACTCCTTGACCCCAAGGGAGATTCTTCAGTCCTCTAATCTTGTCGTAGAGCGTCGAAGGTCCAGGATTCAGTTTCAGAGTTTCGTCCAGGTATAATCTAAAGTCCTAAGGACTGGGTTCCTACCTTTATTCTAAAAATAGGGGTTGGACTACTCTGTGGCCCCACCTATGGGTGGGTCAGGGCAGAGGGGTGGCTACACCCCTTTCCCTTTGTCCAGTTCGCGCCAAAGCAGGGGCTGCAAGCCCCTGATCCGGTTTGAACTGGGGTATGCACAGGGACACCAAATGTGCCCCCAGTGCAGGACTTCAAAGCACCCGAAAGTGCTCCCGCCCAGCCCCAATACACATTATCCTGTCTGGGGAGGTGGTCACACCTCCCTGGGACAGGAAACCTATTGTCCAGGCCTCCCCTGCCGGAGTTTCGTCCAGCAGCAGGAGGCCAGACTCGTGTCTGTGGAAGCAGCATCCATTTTGTGATGCCAGGGCTCTGGAAAGAAGTTACCGGACTCGTCAGAGTTAACATGTCTTTCCCTCTAGAAGGGTGGAATGCTACCCCCGCCGCCAGGATTGGCGGGGGGTAGTATTCCAAGATGTTTGACACCAAACACGACATGTTTAGGTGCAGCCATTCCAAAGTTAGCATTTTACCGCGAGGATATAATGCGCTTAAGAGTATATGGTCAGGCTGCACTACAAACAGCATCAGAGATGGTCTCCGAACGCTGCAGAGGGGCCCTGCTCATGCAGGGGCACCCTCTCACATAGGAACCATGCACTCTGCCTTTAGGATTGATAAGGCCTGCCTTAGGAGTGACTTATAGGTTTATATGTGTGTAGGTATTTCGTGATATAGGTAACCTATATCACAGTAAGGGGTGCATGCACCACCTTACCCAGGCTGCAGTAGCAGACCTGTGGTGTCAGTTTGGATGGCCTTCCAGGGGTGGCATAATACATGCTGCAGCCCCTGGCAGGCCTCTGAGGTACCTATGCCCTTGGTACATAGTATACCATATACTAGGGACTTATAAGGGCACTCCAGATTCCAATCAGTGATGTGCCTAAGGCACATGGAAACCATTTTAGAGAGGAAGCAGCTAGGCTGGGGTTCTGATTAGCAGGGCCCCAGCCAGACTAATGTCGAAAAACAGTGAAGCATCAGCAAAAAGTGGGGGTACCCATGTGAAGCAGATCCTACTCTCCTACACAATTACCCCAGAAATTTTGCAAACAGCATATGCGGCACTTAGTCCCCCTTCTGGTGTCCTAAGGCAGGAGCCGTCTACAAATAACTCATGATCTGCCTCTTTCAAAGGTGACTCTCTTATGTCCGGGCGGGGCTTCGTGCATAACTCAGTCACATCCAAACAATCATGATCACTTTCATTTTTCACTTCTTCATCGCAGGGGTCTGGTAATAGGGAGGCTGGGTTCAAGATCGTACACCTTATTACAGTCACGTTCTCGGCTCCCAAAATCACTCTTTCATACTTTGTCAAACGACTAGGGGTGAGGTGCTGTGTTCTTGTTCTTGTCAAAAGGATTTCAACTGAGTGTGGAACAAAGACTTTTACTGGATGTCCCATCACTATTGACTCCCTTTGCTCCAGACTCATACAAGTAGCAGCTACTGCTTTTAAGCAGCCAGGCAATGCTAAAGCCACTGTGTCCAATGTGGCTGAAAAATATGCCACTGGCCGTCGACTCAATCCATGTCTCTGTGTCAAAACTGAAAGTGCACAATTTTCTCTTTCACAACAGAACAAAGCAAAATCTTTTGTATAATCAGGCATGCCCAAAGCAGGAGCTTCACACAAACAATTTCTTAGTCTCACAAATGCCTCTAGGCAGTCATCATTCCAATCAATCAGATCCTTTGCTCGTTTCCGGATCATCTGTATTAATGGCTTCGCTAACATAGAGAAACCATTAATCCATTGCCTACAGTATCCAACCACTCCTAAAAACATTCTCATTTCTCTTTGAGTTTGTGGTAATTGCATTTCTTTGATTATTTTTATTCTTTCCGGTGTCACTTTTCTAACTCCTCTTTCTATTGTATGCTCTAAATATCTCACTTCTTGTCGACAGAACTGCAACTTTTCTGGAGACACCTTGTGTCCTCCTTCAGCCAAATGGTTCAGTAATGCAATTGTATCTGTGACAATCTTCTCGTGTTTTTGATGCCACCAATAGGTCATCAATGTACTGAACCAGAACAGAATTTCCAGGCATCATCAATGATTCCAACCACTTTTTCAAAATTTGATTAAAAATTGAAGGACTCTCTGTGTACCCTTGAGGAACACGACACCATGCATAAATACGTTCTTTGAATTTAAACGTAAAAAGATACTGGAATAGAAAAGAACGCTTGGCATAAATCAATTACTGTAAACCATCCTGCATTCCAGGGTATTTGATAAAGGATTACTGCTGGATTTGGTACAATTGGACAACAGGGAATTACAATTTTATAAATTTTCCTTAGGTCCTGCACTATTCTGTATTTTCTGCTAGGCTTTTTCAGTCCCATTATTGGCGAATTACAGGGACTACCCATCACCTCTTTTAAAATACCTTGTTTAACCATTCGTTCGATTTCTGAAATAATTCCTGCTTTTACTTCTGGACTCATTTTGTACTGTCGGGTATTTGGATACACTACACCTTCTTTCACTGTTACTTTAACTGGGTCTATATTTGTCATTAGCCCTATGTCTTTTCCTGTAAAATCCCATACTTCTGGGTTGACTGTCGTTCTTAATTCTTCTGGTGATTCACGCTTAGTTATTAATGAAAACATTTCATCTACTTCCGTTCCCTGTTTGGCCAGCATCATCTTATAAACTATGGGGCCGATTCCGATCTCGGTCGGAGGCGCACCCAATACCATTCGGTCGGGAAAAAAGCCATGCGAAAGCCTGTTTCCCGACCGATCCGTACAGCACACCGAACGAGTAAGTACGATGCGCACAACAGCACAGATTCCCGCTGAGCCGTACTCACCCAATCCATGCCCTGTTCTCCGACCGAGGCGAATCCGGAAACGCTGAATCGAGTCGCACGGAAGGGAAAATGCAGCTCCGTCCGGCCGAACAAGTACGATGCGCTTCCCGTACGCGCCGAACCCGTCGCTATGCACGGCACGTCAAAGCATCCGGGAGAGGCGCACATAAGCTCCGATTCGCGCCACAACACTATCCACGGCTACGAGACGAACACGCCAGCGACGAGGACGACGCGAAGCGACGAGGACGATACGAAGCAACGAGAAGGACGAACGACACGAACCAACCATGAATCCCTTCGTCCCGATCATACCAATATTCTACATTTACTACCGGAACAGGCACGGACGCGTACGGCGCAGAAGGTAAGTCAGACACCAACCACAAAACACATACAACACGTACACGACACATCACACACACACAGAGGGATGCAGAATATACTTACACCAGCAACAGCAGCACCATAGGGGCGGGATGCCCATCACCAATGCCACATATGCACACAGGGGCCTGAATGCGCACCACCACCCTCAGCCAGGGGGGGCTGGATGCCTACCACTACTACCACCCTCAGCCAGGGGGAGCTGGATGCCTACCACTACTACCACCCTCAGCCAGGGGGGGCTGGATGCCTACCACTACTACCACCCTGAGCCAGGGGGGGCTGGATGCCTACCACTACTACCACCCTCAGCCAGGGGGCTGGATGCCTACCACTACTACCACCCTCAGCCAGGGGGCTGGATGCCTACCACTACTACCACCCTCAGCCAGGGGGCTGGATGCCTACCACTACTACCACCCTGAGCCAGGGGGCTGGATGCCTACCACTACTACCACCCTCAGCCAGGGGGGCTGGATGCCTACCACTACTACCACCCTGAGCCAGGGGGCTGGATGCCTACCACTACTACCACCTTTAGCCAGGGGGTCTGGATGCCTACCACTACTACCACCCTTAGCCAGGGGGGCTGGATGCCTACCACTACTACCACCCTTAGCCAGGGGGCTGGATGCCTACCACTACTACCACCCTTAGCCAGGGGGCTGGATGCCTACCACCACTACCACCCTTAGCCAGGGGGGCTGGATGCCTACCACTACTACCACCCTGAGCCAGGGGGGCTGGATGCCTACCACTACTACCACCCTTAGCCAGGGGGCTGGATGCCTACCACTACTACCACCTTTAGCCAGGGGGGGCTGGATGCCTACCACTACTACCACCCTGAGCCAGGGGGGGCTGGATGCCTACCACTACTACCACCTTTAGCCAGGGGGGCTGGATGCCTACCACTACTACCACCCTGAGCCAGGGGGCTGGATGCCTACCACTACTACCACCTTTAGCCAGGGGGCTGGATGCCTACCACTACTACCACCCTGAGCCAGGGGGGCTGGATGCCTACCACTACTACCACCCTTAGCCAGGGGGATGGATGCCTACCACTACTACCACCCTTAGCCAGGGGGGCTGGATGCCTACCACTACTACCACCCTTAGCCAGGGGTGGCTGGATGCCTACCACTACTACCACCCTCAGCCAGGGGGGGCTGGATGCCTACCACTACTACCACCCTGAGCCAGGGGGGGCTGGATGCCTACCACTACTACCACCTTTAGCCAGGGGGGGCTGGATGCCTACCACTACTACCACCCTCAGCCAGGGGGGGCTGGATGCCTACCACTACTACCACCCCCACTCATAGGATGGACAATGCATGACACAACCAGCACACCACAACCTAGGGAATGCAAGAAAAAGACATCCCCCCAACACCATGACAAGCGTGTGCAGACTGTGTCAAATGCCTACAACACCGAACATGACATTGAACATACAATGTGACCCCCTAGCACATGTGCCACACATATATGTGTGTGGCCCCCACAATGCAAGCAGGCCATAACCATTGTGGCAATGGGGTCCAAACCCCCATCATCACAGTGAGCAAAATGTAAGTGTGGGGTCCATAGCTGAAGCACATTTTGAACAGTGTGGCAATGGGGTCCAAACCCCCATCATCACAGTGAGCAAAATGTAAGTGTGGGGTCCATAGCTGAAGCACATTTTGAACAGTGTGGCAATGGGGTCCAAACCCCATCATCACAGTGAGCAAAATGTAAGTGTGGGGACCATAGCTGAAGCACATTTTGAACAGTGTGGCAATGGGGTCCAAACCCCCATCATCACAGTGAGCAACATGTAAGTGTGGGGTCCATAGCTGAAGCACATTTTGAACAGTGTGGCAATGGGGTCCAAACCCCCATCATCACAGTGAGCAAAATGTAAGTGTGGGGTCCATAGCTGAAGCACATTTTGAACAGTGTGGCAATGGGGTCCAAACCCCCATCATCACAGTGAGCAAAATGTAAGTGTGGGGTCCATAGCTGAAGCACATTTTGAACAGTGTGGCAATGGGGTCCAAACCCCCATCATCACAGTGAGCAAAATGTAAGTGTGGGGACCATAGCTGAAGCACATTTTGAACAGTGTGGCAATGGGGTCCAAACCCCATCATCACAGTGAGCAAAATGTAAGTGTGGGGTCCATAGCTGAAGCACATTTTGAACAGTGTGGCAATGGGGTCCAAACCCCCATCATCACAGTGAGCAAAATGTAAGTGTGGGGTCCATAGCTGAAGCACATTATGAACAGTGTGGCAATGGGGTCCAAACCACCATCATCACAGTGAGCAAAATGTAAGTGTGGGGTCCATAGCTGAAGCACATTATGAACAGTGTGGCAATGGGGTCCAAACCCCCATCATCACAGTGACCAAAAGGTAAGTGTTGACAAAGAAAGAGCTGCAACTGCCAAACTGCATGGATGATTCCTGGTCACAGAACAAAAAACACATCAATGGCAAAGTAGTGTATGTGTCCCATTGCAACATAAATTGGGTGAGCCAAATACTGCAGTGCAAATAAGACATACCTTTGGCCATTTGCAGACAAACAACACCAATGGGGGCTGACACTGTCAACATTCATCAATGACACAATGACAGAAGTGACCATCAGAATGCAGAGCCACATATTTGCACCAATGGGCACACAAATGCAGATACCCTGTGGAGACTGCAGATGTGAGTTGAACAGATACCATACCATGGCAGCAATGGGACACACAAACCATGATCATTGTGCTGACCGATGACCTAGGAGTCCCAGGGACAGCAGGGGAAACCCACCAAACTACACACAGCCAATGGCACACCCAAGATATGCCAATGCAGTGGTGCAGATGCACAAACACAAACAGGCAGACCCACACTGCACATCATACACAACAGGTGGGGGGTGCCAGTGTCCCCAGGCAACCACACAACACATGAGGAGACCTGAATACCAATCATACAGATGTGCATACAGTGCCACACAAAGGTAACTCATGGATCTAAATCCCCTATGTGGGCGAGCAGGCATTGTCAGATGAGAGGGAGCACAAATCACACATGTCACACAGGCACGTAGGAACAGCAACTGACACAGCAAGACACAGACACACCACAGCACCACCCCCAGGGCCCCCACAATGTGGTGACCCTGGGCTGCATTACAATCCCACTGTGATGACAAAGCTAAATGTGGTTCACACTGTGAACCACAGTCATGTGTCCTGAGCAACAAACTACCATCACACCTACACAAGCACAAATCAATCAGCATGGCCAGTAAGCCAAGGCCAACATGGAGGCAGGGGCCTAGCCGGGCAACAACTCTCATCTGCACACACTCAACACCACACCCCTCGACCTCCAACAATGTGCAGCAGTGAAGTACACATGCACTGGTGACATTGCACATGCACCCATGACCATTCCAGGGTGGTGGGTGGGAACCAAGGTGCAGAAACACATCACACATGGCCACTCAACAAGACTCATGAATGTCTGACACACTGCACACTACGCTGTACATGGACATGAAGGCAATACTACACCAACCAATGGGATCCCAGCCACAGTCACACACCAATGAAGAAGCCAAGGTCACCCACAAAGAACACACATAGACAACAACCAATATTGCAGCCCGGACCCTGAGGAGTGCCAGCAGTCACACACACAACGTGTCACAATCACTGAAAGGTAACACAAACTGGAAATCACATGACAGGGGCAAACAACAAGTGCCAAGGGGAAAGCTGACTGTGACCCATCTGCGTCTGCACACAAACTCAGCCCTGACAGCAAACACACCTATGGGTGACACCCTGATGACCAGTAATGTGCCATGCACCCACATCACAGAGAACCCAGGGAGAAGACTTTGGGGGAACATAGGTCAACTCAGCAAGCATCACAAACAGGTACAACACTAGGGATCACAGCATGCGCAGCTAAATGGAAGTGAACACACAGACATGCACATACAACACACACCTTGGGCGCAGGCAATGTCACAGGTGTACACACTGCCATGAGGGGACCCCACTCCTGTGTGAGGAAAGCTGTGCCAAATGTTGCCTCAGTAGGGCCCCATCATGTCAGCTGAGCACTTGGTCACACAATCAACAATTAGCACCAAATGAGGGCTCCCGTCACATCAGCCTGGTCATGGAAGTGCCAACGGAATCATCAGCACAGATCCAACACACTTGTGTAGCAATGTTGCACTGACTACACGGATGAGTCCTTCCCCATTGATGCCCAAACCTGCATGTCCAGTGGAGATGGCCACACGGTCAGGGAAGTAGACGAATTGAACAATGGCAGGCACAACAGATGTGCAGGGGTGGAAGCCACAGATGTGACATTGCTAATCTAAGTAGGAAATCCCATTGCCAAATACTGAACACATGACACCCTCAGATGCTGCTATGGATGACATGGATACACCACAGGATAGGACACATTCCCCCTGGACCACATGGGTTCCTGCACAGTAACACTTCATTATCATGAGACCAGATATCACCATCACTGCAGCAAGGGCATGGTTTGCAGCATCAACAACATGTACATCAGAAGCATAAGCACCAGAGAACAGAAAGTTGCTTTATTCAGCATATGTGTGGAATGAAAACAAAGTCCAGAAAAAACACAAAGGCCAATGGCCAGTCCATTGTCAAAGTCCAAACTTGGTGACAGTGGCAGATGTCACCCTACGCATGCCTGCACAAAACCAGGGACAATCCACTAGGAGGGGCAACCGGGGGGCAGGCCAGGCACCGCAGGGACAGGATCAGGGCTCACCAGGAGGAAGCAGGGAAGGGGTGGTGGGTGCTGGAGAGCCACTGACAACTGCAGTGGAGGTGTCTGACATGGTGTGTGCCGGCACAACTGGGGGCATGACTCGGATGTTGTGGGTGCCGGCACGACTGCAGTGGACCCTGCAGATGGGAGTGGACAGGTCCGCCACTGCAGTGCCCAAGTCAGACAGGGTGGTAGTGGACTCCACTGCAGTGCCTACCACCAGGGGAGGAGAATGGGGAACAGGCAAGGTGGGCTGGACAGAGGGGGAGGACACCCTCACCACATCAGTGGCACAGACCAGCGCAGCAGGGGGTGTGGTGCCGGGAGAGCAAGTGCCAGGGGGAGAAGGCCGGATCCTCTTGGGGATGGTATATATGTGGGTGGGGGAACCTGGGGCAGGGTGTGGTGGGGGCACCTGTGGAGTGGGGGCCTGAGGGATGGAGGAAGGAGACCTGGTGCCTGAGCTGCAGGGCGGCGGCGGGGTCTTGCTCTTACCACTCCGGGGGGACTTGCGGGTGGGGGCCTCAGTCTGTCTGCACCTGGGGGAGGGTGTCCGGGGGCGAGGGGCACTCTGCTCCGTGTGGGTGTGTTGTAATTTGGCAGCATTTAAGTTAAGCATTAACTGAAGACAGCCTGTATTTAGAGGCTAAATTGTCCGCTTTGTGGAATCCATTTTGTATTTCTGGCAGCCATTTTGGCTGCCATGTGCTACCATGTGCTCGCCATGTGCTCTGTCCTACCTTCCTGTCAACTGCTCTTGAAATCTGCCTAGAGACAAGTTATATTTAGTTCCTCTTGCTTTGCACATGCTCAGTTGAGCTTGCAGCTGTTCCGAGTTTATAAATGTCAGGATGTGTCTACTAAAAGTAGAAACTGTTAGCTCCACCCACTTGTCGACTGTGCATTCTCTGTATGACCTTATATGTGCCTAAAACCAGCATTTGTGTTAGTACCGCCTTCATTTGAACCCCTGTGTGGGTATAAAAGGACCAGGATCCTTTCATTCAGTGTGCTACTTCATGCATTACTGAAGGGTGATGTGCGAATGTAGCTCCACCTCATGAGGTTTAATAAACTCTGTCTTTTCTATTTCCAGTTTCTGTGCCAACTTCTTCCTAAGTGTCTGAGGACTCTGTGCAGAGAAGGGAGAACCCCTAAGCACTGGTAGGCCTTGCTGAGGCTCACTACAACAGGTGGGCTTCCTCTTCCCCCTGGATGCTGGAGCAGCTGGATCGGAGGGGAAGAGGCCGAGGTCACTGAGGAAGAGGCGCTGGGTCTTTGGGGTTGCAGGTGAGGCAAGGGAGGGTGTTTTGGAGGGAGAGGCAACTGAGGACTGCGCAGTGCTCGTGGATGCGTGTGTGTGTTCCAGGGCCCCATCCCCTGTGAGTCTGGTCTCAGTCCCCTGACTGTGCGTGCGTGTGCGTTTTGTTTGTGGCGTGTGTGTCTGTGTGCTGGATGTGTTTGTGCTTGGGACGGGTAAGGTGCTGGGGAGTGTGGATGGAGCAGAGGCAGGAGGGGTGAGGGACTGTCTGAGGAGGGACACTGCTGCCGTCAGGGAGGAGTCCATGGACCTATTGCCCCTCTGTAGGTCAGACATGCCCGATGAGATGCCCTCCATGAACGACACCAGCTGAGTCAACAGAGCGGTGTGCGCATGGAGGACACTCAGCATGGCTGTCTGCCCTACATGGAGCTGGCGAAGGAGGTACACAGACTCCTCACTCAGGGCAGCAGGGGACACAGGGGCAGGGGCTGCGGTGCCTGGCCCAAAGGAGACACGCTCCCGAACATGGGAGCCTCCACGGACCTGGGGAATGGGAGCCGATGGGAGGGCGGTGGTGGTGCTGGTGGTGGCGGGGATAGCAACACTAGCTGGGGTGTGGTGGCTGCTGACACCCGCCTCCAGAAGGGAGTCATCCTCCGAGTTGCTCTGGTCCTCAGCTGAGGTGAATGGTGCTGAGGACTCCTCGGTGTGGCTCCCCTCACCTTCCGTGCCACTGGGTCCCTTCGACCACTCCTCGGCTGCTGACCCAGTCTGGCTCTCCGGCTCCTCCTGGTCCGTGGAGCTGTCCCCTTCTGTGGCCGTGGATGTATCTGCAAACAATGGGGATACAGACAGACATCAGTCACCTGCACCAAACGCACACACCACTGTGAGCACAGCACATTACAGAGCAAGCCCTGGCATCATTAGTTGTACATTGCCAAAAGTGCCCTAACTGAACAGGAGCAGCCAATTGTCAATCTGATGCCAACCATGGCACTCACATCCCACATGGCCTTGCACCCATCTGTCTGGTGTCTGTTGGATTGCAACACCCCAGTGTGGACACATGCACCAACTACACAGTAGTTGGACAGTGCAGAGGACACAGTGTAGCATGTGGACATGCACACATCACAGCTCTTGCCACTGAGTCAGTACAGGTTTCCGGATGAAAGGGATGCCCAGAGTCAAATAGGAAATGCATGTGATGCATACCAGCGACAGACACCATGATGCACCCATGTCCTGATAGCCATCGCCACAATGGTGTGCATGTAGCACATGTCACTCCCCTGCAGGATCACCAATAAGTAGACACATGCCATGGCGGAGGCATGACTGCTAAGTCATACATCACTGTCTCAGTGATGTATGACTTGGCAGCCAGACAACAACACTCTGCACTGTGTCACAATAGTAGGTCATGGGGGATGCAAGTCCTGGAGCTGCACAAGTGCACATGTACATCCCCCCCCAACACATCATCTTAACCCTCATCTGTCCAGGTCATACCTATTGGACATATGGGAGACCTGTGACACTACCCTCTGAACCTGAGCCCCTCACAATATGCTGTGAATGGGGAACAGCTGCCTGAACTTCACATCCGCATACCCCAGTCCACACGGGCAGCTGATCAGACACCTCTGTGACACACAAGTATCGTCTCCTATGGTCACATCTCCAGTGGCATGCTGAGCCCCTACCAAGAAACACCCCAGCAGTCCTGGCAACTAATCCACAGGACACTGACACAGAGGCAGACACCTGAGGGGTCAAATCACTGCGCACAATGTGTCAGCAGATACACGTGAGTGGGAGTACAGAGTGCATTGCATGGCCTGGAGTAGGCATGACTGTCCTGCCCCACATGAATGAGGGATGAGCCCTGGACAGTGGATAGCTGGCTATGTATGTGTGACACACGTAATCTGCACACTCCTGGGGCCCAAACATTGTTCCCACCCGCTGCATGGGCGTGTGCCACATACCCCAGGCACATGTGGTGGCTCAGCTCAGCAAGTGGACCGCATACTAAAGCAACACGCAGATTACATGTCCGAACACAGGCATTGTGTGAACAATGGACCCACCCATGATGCCCACAACAGAGTCAGGGAAACAGATGCTGTCCCCCACCTTTAGTGAAGCAAACTGCAAGGACACAGTCCCAAGTGACAGAATTCCCTGAATGTAAGGGCCACACCTGGGTATCAGATGAGCAGTGGGCAGTGCACAATAGGGGGACATGGCTCCTGGACAACATGACTGCTGCACTGTGGCAGTTGAACCAGGCCAGAGGAGGGCACATAGCATGTAATACAGAGTTCACAGTGCAGTCTTTGACTCACCCCCTCCTTGCTGCTGTCTGGCCTTCAGCTGCCCATCCAGGTCTGGAAACACCACCGCCAGGATCTGGAGCATGTGGGGGGGTCAGGGTCCGTGTTCCGCCCCTCCTGCGAGGAGGCGACAGCTTCAGCTGGACCCGTGCAATCCTCTGGGTCCAGCCCCGTAGGTCCTGCCACCTCTTCTGGCAGTTGCGGATCCGGCGCTTGTAGACCCCCACGGACCGGACAGCGCGGACGATGTCCTTCCAGATCTCCTGCTTCCGATGGGCATTAACCTGTCAGGATGACAAAGTGATAAGGCCATTACTACACATGCAACATATCCGTGCATCACACAGTTGTATATACATGTCTCAATCACAGGGGCACATGATGTACACAGGCAGTGCAAAGCTGCCCATGGACAGTTTGCCAGACGTCACTACATGGTATCATTGCATGGGAAGTAAAACCTTGGTCAAATGCACTCTCACTGCACCATACCTGTCCAGTGCATGTCACTACACACTATGGGGGTGACAACTACTCAGTGAGCCTGCTAGCCAGTGGCGTACAGACTTTCAGCCTTGTTAGTCAGACAATATGCGCATTCAGAAAGGCAGTGCACAGAACACTCACCTGCTCCCCTGGTGTCCCATACAGCTTGCTGTACTGTGGAAGTAGGCTGTCCAGCAGGGCCTGGTTCTCCTCAAGCCTGAAGGCTGGGGCTCTCTCCACAGTACGTGCCATTGCAGGGTCCAGAGGGGCAGAGACAGCAGCAGTGCAGTGGCAGATGTCGTCCTGGAGCATGTAGTGCAGGCAAGTGAGCTCTCAGGGGAACAGCCAGCAATATTTATGTGCTGGAGAGGCCGATACTGTCCCTTGTGTCCAAAGTGATAGGTCCAAGACGTTTGCATCTTCTGAATCTGGCCAATCCATGGAATAGCAGCACCAATACACGCCCACAGCATCCTTCAAATCTTCAAGTTCATGACATACATGATTTTGCAACATTGTTGTGGGTGACCAACTGAATTTCCAGCAACAGACTCGTTCGAAATTCGAAAACGTGTCCGTTGCCAGGGTAGGCCATTGTCATTGGGTGCGCACCGATCGGTCCATTGCGGTACAACGCGTACAGGGGTACAACGCGTCCCCGCACACATTGAATGCAATGGGCCGGCCGGGGGCACCGATCGGTCCATTGCGGTACAACGCGTACAGGGGTACAACGCGTCCCCGCACACATTGAATGCAATGGGCCGGCCGGGGGCACCGATCGGTCCATTGCGGTATAACGCGTACAGGGGTACAACGCGTCCCCGCACACATTGAATGCAATGGGCCGGCCTGGGGCACCGATCGGTCCATTGCGGTACAACGCGTACAGGGGTACAACGCGTCCCCGCACACATTGAATGCAATGGGCCGGCCGGGGGCACCGATCGGTCCATTGCGGTACAACGCGTACAGGGGTACAACGCGTCCCCGCACACATTGAATGCAATGGGCCGGCCGGGGGCACCGATCGGTCCATTGCGGTACAACGCGTACAGGGGTACAACGCGTACCCGCACACATTGAATGCAATGGGCCGGCCGGGGCACCGATCGGTCCATTGCGGTACAACGCGTACAGGGATACAACGCGTACCAGCACACATTGAATGCAATGGGCCGGCCGGGGGCACCGATCGGTCCATTGCGGTACAACGCGTACAGGGATACAACGCGTACCAGCACACATTGAATGCAATGGCCAATGTGTGCGCACTGATGGGTCCATTGCTGTCCAACGCGTATTGCGGATACAACGCGTACCAGCACACATTGAATGCAATGGCCAATGTGTGCGCACTGATGGGTCCATTGCTGTCCAACGCGTATTGCGGATACAACGCGTACCAGCACACATTGAATGCATTGGCCAATGTGTGCGCACTGATGGGTCCATTGCTGTCCAACGCGTATTGCGGATACAACGCGTACCAGCACACATTGAATGCAATGGCCAATGTGTGCGCACTGATGGGTCCATTGCTGTCCAACGCGTATTGCGGATACAACGCGTACCAGCACACATTGAATGCAATGGCCAATGTGTGCGCACTGATCGGTCCATTGCTGTCCAACGCATCCCTTTTCAAAGTGACTGGCATATGTCTACCATGCCTTTCTCAGATGAACATATGCCAGCCACAGATAGCTCCCAGGGAGTGAGGGGCACACCTACAACACCACAGCCTGTCCAAACTGTATCATGAGGCATGTAAGGCTGCATTTCCTATTGTGTGTATGTTGGTGTACATGTTGTCTGTGGCTGTCACCTGGGGGCACCCACCCCCAGGCTGTGCACGTGTCCATGGGGACAGGATCCTGGGTGTCACGTGTACATGACCACTGTGATGTGCAACTGTTCATATCTGTGCATGTGCCATGGTCACATTTCACGGTGGTGTATGTGTATGTCATGTCACATACCCCGTGAGTCCCATGTGGGACGGAATGTTTGAGCCAGGGTGTCCCAGTGGCACAATAGAATAGTGATGGTCCTCCACAGTCTGTGTGCATGTAGTGTTTACAATGTCTCTGATTTCATGTGCACAATGGGTGACAGTCTCCACATCCACGTTGTGTGTGCATGGACTTTGATGTTGTGCGTGTGTGTGTCACAGACGTCCATGTCTGTCCTGCCGTGGCAAGTGGGACCACTACCTGTGGGGGTCATGGTTGTTTTGCTGTGGTGTATACATGATACTCCACGTAATGCCAGTGTCCATGTGGCAATACAGGATCCCTGGGAATGTACCTGTCATTGAGCTGTGGTGCCTGGGGCACATCTGTCCTCACATGTCACTGTGGGGGGTGATTGTGACACGGCAGCAGGAGATGGGAACTGTGACACGGCCTCATGATATCCAATGGGCCAACCTGGGACTAATTGATGCCACTTGTTGGACCGTGTTGACAGATGTTGGCCCTGTATGTACCATACATGTCCTTACGGAACTGCACACTTCATGTAGTTGTGCCTCATTATGATGTATGTTGGGATATTGAGTGTGTTCAATGCCGCATATGTGGGGTGACTGACAATCTTGCTTACTTCTCCTCTGCACTGCAGGGCTCCTGCTGTCCATCGACCATTCCCAGACCTGGCAACGATGGTGGAACGGGACAGCATCCGACAGTACCGCTTCACCAGGCAGCTGATTGAGGATTTGGCAGTGCAGTTGTCCCCACATTTGCAGCCTGGCCGGCCGTATCCTACAGCGCTGACACCCAAGGTGAAGGTGATGGCAACCCTACACTTCTTTGCCACCGGTACCTTCCAACACACAGTGGCATCTACTGGTGGTATGTCACAGACAATGTTCAGCCGTGTGCTACGCGATGTTTTGGAGGCGATGTTACTATTCCTGAACCGGTACATCTATTTCCCTAGACTGCGACGACTCACTGACGTGAAGAGTGACTTTTATGCCCTGGGGAGGATGCCGCATGTTATTGGCTCCATTGATGGGACACATGTGGCTTTGATACCACCACAGGCCCAGGAGCAGGCCTACAGGAACCGCAAGCACTACCACTCGGTCAATGCACTGGTGGTGTGTCTTGCAGACATGACCATCACACACGTGTGTGCCTGTTTCCTGGTTCAGCACACGATGCCTTTGTGATGAGGAGTAGTCGCATCCCCAGGATGATGGCACAGATGCAGAACCAGCGTGCCTAGCTTGTCGGTGTGTACTGACTTTGTGCCATTGTGTGTGATCTGATCTGTAGTATTCCACCCACTTTTCCAAGTCAGCTAATGTGCACTTGTCTGTCCGTAGGTGACTCGGGATACCCCAACATGCCGTGGTTGCTGACACCCCTCAGGAACCCTGTGACACCAGCCCAGATGGCTACAATGAGGCACATGGTCGGACCAGGAGAGTGATTGAGCGGACATTTGGTCTCCTGAACAGCCGCTTCCGCTGCCTGGACAAGACCGGAGGGTCCCTCCCATATGCCCCTGCAAAAGTGTGCAAGATTATCATCGTCTGCTGCATGCTCCACAACATGGCAGTGCGGAAGAGGTTGCCTCTCATCCAGGATGACGATGACCAACATCCGCCACCTGTGGAGGATCCTGGCCTGGACCACGATGCCAGTGACGATGATGATGATGATGATGATGGTGATGTCCGCACACAGCTCATCACCAACTTCTTTAGCTGAATGTGAGTATCCTGAGGTGTCATGTCAATGATGTGAGTTGGCATGATGTGTAGGTGGTGCTCTGGTGCTGTTGGAGTGTGTCCATGGGCTACTTGACTGGATGTGTGTTGCGATGTGTGCTTACAGGTGGGCTGTACTCCCCAACAGTGTTGACATGCTAACTTGGTTCAGGGTGGGTATCTTGTAACATGTATTGTGCATGAGTTTTGCTGTTCTGTCCTGTACTCCATTGCTTTTGACTGTGTGTCATTTCTGTCCTTCACAGGGTACTTTCAGATTCGTTTGGTCAACTGTGTCCACCAACGACGTGATTGCACTTCCAGGGTGGTAGCTGGTGATGTGCGCCACACCCATGGACTTCCTTCCGTCTACAGTTGTTGACTGTGTGCCCACTGCCAGGTGGGATTACCTTGCATCTGTAGTGGTTACGACATGTTGCAACTGTGTAATAAACCTGTGCTTCACTTTGTGATGTGCGTTGTCTGTGGTCACACATTTGACTGCCATTTGCTTCCTGCACCTGTGGGCTACTTGACTACAACTGGGAATGGGTGTGGTGTCTGTGCATTGCACCATCTTCCCTGGCAACATCAGTGTAGGCAATGAGTCAGATGGCCTAGGTGTGTATGTGTTGTGTAGGCCTGGTGGTGTGTCTCCCTCATATGTGTCACGGTGCCTTTACTCACATGCCTGTGTTGTACTTGCTGTTGCAGTTCGCATACACAGTGTAATTTTGCAGTTCATCATCCCCATGACAGCACCCACGTTGGAATCACAACAGAGGCAAGTATGGTGTATTAGTGTGTTTATTGTGATACATTTGTGTGAATGGTGAATAGGATGGGTAGTGCTGTACATAAATCTTGCAATCAGAAGTTCCCAGGTGAATTGAAAGTCCTGGTAGACAGAATCCCCAGTATCGGGGCCACAGTTGTCTGAGACATTGGTCCAACTTGTACTCCCCATGCAATGTGTGGGAGTAGTGTTGCCGTCAACAGGGTGAACAGTCTGTGCACAAAGGTGAACATCCAGAACAGGTTCAGGCTTCCTGGGAGTTGCGCTTGGCCATCGGCCTCTCACTTGCTCCTCTTCGGACGACCCCTCTTCTTGGGGGGGGGGGGCCCTCAAGTACAGGCTGCTGCGGTGCAGGGGACTCTCCGCCAGAGTCAGACTCCCTCCCTGTGTCAGTTGCAGTTTGGGCAGCACCAGATGTTGTTGGCACACAGGGAGGTGTGGACTCGTTGCTGTTCATCTGGCAGAGGCATTGTAAAATGTCCCTGTGCACCGCCGTCATCTCATGCAGTGCATCCCACTTGGACTCCACGCGGGACATGTGTGACTCCACGTGGGACATGTGAGAGTCCAAGCGGGCATGATGGGCAGCCTGCTGCTGTTTCATGTCTCTGAGGAGCCCCACTACCTGGCTGAGGTCTCCGGTGCTGGACTGGTACGCATCAGCTATGCGTACCAGTTGTGTGTCATCATGCACACCAGCAACCTCTGCAAGCAGCGACCTCTGTCTCCCACCACCCCTGCTGACATGTGCAGTGCGTGCAGTGGCACGCACAGATGACCCTGGTCCACCTTGGAGGTTGGTGGTGGTGGTGGTGTCCATGGCCCCAGGTTGGTCCAGGGTCCCTGTGCTGGTGTTGCTCCTTGTTCTGTCCATGTCGGCAGGGATGGTATTTGTGTTAACAGTCGTTGGAGGGGTGGGTGCAGGGGGTGCAGCTGGTGGTCCTGCTGGTGCTGCAGCTGGTGGTCCTGCTGGTGCTGCATGTAGACTTGCACCAGATGTGCCAGGTTGGTCTTCTTCGTCCGAGGAGGGCAGAGGCTGTACGACACCAGTGAGCTCCGCATCCTCTTGAGCCTGAGACTGGGACTCCTCAGCGTCTGCTGCTCTGTCCCCATCATCACCTGTTTTTGGGAGACACACACAATGTATGTTATGTTTCTGCAGGCATCAATGGTTGACACACCTGACAGTTGTGACTGTGCCTCTGGGTGCGGGCCTGTACATTGCATTGTCCTAAGTCGTCACAGTCAGGGGTTGATATTGGTGTGGCACATTGTCCTGCATTATTTGTGCATTTCTCTGTATTTGTTGGGGTGTGAACATGGTCTGCATTGGTTGTGTTTGGTTGACAGCCGGCCCTCCTTCCCACCCACCCAGCCAGTCAGTTATCCCACCATGGACTGTGCTTGCATTGCAGGGAGTGGAAGTTGTCTCTCAGGATGTCAGTCAGTGGTGTCCTGCTGTTTGTTGGTGCACAGTTCCCAGCAGGGCCTTGTGCTCCCCACAGCAGGGTCCAGTGTCAGCCATCTTGTGAGTCCTTCTCCACTCCCTGTGATGTGAGCATGATTCAGGGTGGTGTTGATGGGCCAGTTGTGAGTGTGAGCAATATCTGTGACTGCCACTCCCATCATGCTATTGCCTCCACCCCACTTCCCAGCATTCCCATACTTACTTGCTTTTGTGGGGAGTTCAGTGGGTGTGGGTGTGAGAGCAATGGCAAGATGGCTGACAGTGGTGTCCTGCAGTTGGTTGGTGTTCAGTTCCCAGCATGCCCTTGTGCTCCCCACGACACAGCACCAGTGTCAGACATCTTTGATGGGCCTTTCCACTCTCTGTGGGATGTGCATGCGTGAGTGTGAGCTTGCTGGTCCATGTGGTGGGGGATGTAGAGCTGTGACTACAACTCCCATCATGCTATTGCCTCCACCCCCCTTCCCAGCATGCCCATGCTTCCTTCCTTTTGACTCTGCTTCCCTGTGGGGTGGGCTGGCTGTGCTGACAGGATGGCTGGGAGTGTTGTCCTGGGAGTTGTTTGGCTGAAAGTCCCAAGAGTGTCCCTGTGCTTCACACAACATAACCCAGGGTGGTGGTTCTTTGTGTGATCTTGAGTTGGGATGTGAGGCATTGCATTCTACCAGGTGGGTTCTGTGGAGTTTGTGTTGAGGGGGGGTGTGAGGGGAGGTGCTTGTGACTATGGTCAGTGCTGCAGGTCCTCCTTCCCACCCAGCCAGCCAGCCAGATATCCCACCATGGAACGTGCTTGCATTGCAGGGAGTGGAAGTTGTCTCTCAGGATGTCAGTCAGTGGTGTCCTGCTGTTTGTTGGTGCACAGTTCCCAGCAGGGCCTTGTGCTCCCCACAGCAGTGTCCAGTGTCAGCCATCTTGTGAGTCCTTCTCCACTCCCTGTGATGTGAGCATGATTCAGGGTGGTGTTGATGGGACAGATGTGGGGGGGCAATATGTGTGACTGCGACTCCCATGATGCTATTGGCTACACTGACTTGGCCAGCATACACAGTATTCCTTCCTTTGAGTGGTCTTCACTGTGTGTTGGTGTTGGTGTGGTGGCTACATGTCTGGATGTGTTTGTTAGTTCTATTTGTGCCACTGCCTAGCTGTAGTTGTAGTTGTGTTTGTACATGTGATGGCACGGTTGGATGTAACTTTTTTGTTGGCATGTATTGTGTTTATCTGACTGACATACACATTTTGGGATGATTCTGTTCTGGTTGCTGTGTAATTGCTATGAGTGCATGGTTTGACTCTCCCCTTGACAGTGATGTGTGTGTGTTTTGTGGCAGAATATTGTGTACATTTTTTGTGTACTCACCAGGCTCTGGGATGTTCTCTAGTCCATAGACGCTCACTGGCGGAAGGATGGCCCGCACCTTCTCCTCCCAGGGCCTGAGGTATACTGGCTTGGCAGGAGGGCCACTGCCGGTGTATTGGCTGTTGAGGTAGTCTTTCTTGAGCAGGTCCCGGACCCTCCTGCGCACGTCATACCACCTGTTCTGGATGTCGCTCTTTGTGCGCAGACATGGTGATTGTGCGTTCACCCTGTTGATGATCCTCTCCCACATCTTGGTTTTCTGGGAGATGGGGGTCTGTTGGACCAGTGTGCCAAACAGCTGTGGCTCTACCCTGAGGATCTCGTCTACCATGACTTCCAATTCACAATCTAGGAACTTGTGATTCTTCTTGGGGGGCATGGTGATGGGTGGTGATGGTGAGTGATGTGTGTGTTGGTGAGCAGGTGAGGGTGTGTGGGTGGGTGTTTTGCTGGGTGTATGTGAGGTAGGTATTTGTTGGTGTGCTGATAGTGTGTGGCTTGTGTGAGGGATGAGCTGTGGGTGTGTGGTTGCTGTCTCTTGTGTGTGGCAGTGGAATGGCATTTGCAAAGGATCATGGTTGTGATTTGTGTCCTTTATATGGGTGGAGTTGTGGGTGTGTCTTTGTTCTCTGTCCCCACCCCCCCCCCAGTATTTATTGGCTTTGTAATTGCTTGTTTGGCCTTTTTTTGTGTGATTTTTCCTTTGTACTGTCTGTGCATGTTGGAAACGTTCTTGTGACCGAGTCTGACCCTGCATTTGTCTCGTACGGTGTTCTCCGTTTCGTTCACGCTGTGTTTGTGCAGTTTCCTATGCTGCGTACGCGTCAGTCGCGGTGTTTTGTCTTCCTTCGGCTCGGTTTTGTATGCGTGACGGTCGTACGGCTTGTCCTCCGTCCGACTCGGTCGTGATTTTCTCGCCTTGCATCGTACTTGGCGTTTTGGAGTTCGCGGGTACGTTTCGGTGGGATTTGTTCCGGGTGCGTGTCGGTCGGTTCGATTCGCGTGTTTTTCCGGCCGGATTGCTGTTTTCCGTGCGGCTCGGTCGTTCGGCTTGGGTTCGGTACGTGTCGGTCGGATTTTGCACGCCTTGCATCTTACTTTGCGTGTCGGGCGCCACTGGTACGTGTCGGTCGGTATTATTTCCGGATCCGAGTCGGTCGGTGCTTTTTCCGGCCCGAATCGGAATCGACCCCTATGTCTTCATCAGGGGTTTGGAAAGCAACACCATCCGGTGTACAGTAGATCATGCAATTCATCTTGCACAAAAGATCTCTTCCCAATAGATTTACTGAACTGGAATCGCAAACTAAAAATCAATGCATTTCCTTGAAGTTCCCAATGTGTACCTCCATTGGTTTTGTGATTGGGGTTTTAATTTGTTGGTTAGATACGCCTACAACTTGGATTGTCTCTCCCGAGAGGGGTAGGTTTGGGATGTCTGCTGTTCTCACAGTAGACCTGGTAGCACCAGTATCCAATAGGAAAGTAATGTCTTTACCTTCTACTCTCCCATCAACAAATGGACCTGACTGATCTACCGGCAAGGATGCGCCAAGCACGCACTCCTCTTCCTCCCCCCTCAGGCACCGTCATTCTGCAGTATCCGAATATTTTTCATCCTTCTGTAAGAAATATTGTGCAATTGTTCTATTATTCTTACCACTTTCTCCTGGAAATCCGGTGTTCGAACTGAAACTTTGATGGTTCACAAAATTTGGCATAGGAGCTGGTGGCACCTGATATTGTGGAGTAACTACCTGCTGCTGCTGATTCATAAGTACTTCATTCTGCATCTGTGGAATTAAATTTTGATTTGGCCCATTATTATTCTTATTATTCTGAATACTCTTGCACTCGTTCTTCCAATGTCCAAGCTTTCCGCACGCATGACAAGGAAACTTCTTTTTCGCTTCTTTCGTCCCTTATATTTACTACCATTCGCTCCTTGATTATTCTGACTCTGCTCTTTCACTTGATTATTATTTTGGTCATTTGTTTTCTCTTCTTGCTGCTCTGCTAATTTAACTTGTGCCCACATCATTTTCTCCTTTAGCTTCCTACGCCTGGCCTCAATGTCATCTCCGCAATATTTCGCGTACTTTTGAATCTCATCCACTGTCTTGCTTTGCCAACACAACGTGCTGCTGTATCATCTGACTGATTTCTGGTTTCAAGCCATATATAAACCGGTACACAAAATGTCCCATATCCTTGTCACCTATATTCTCAAAACCACTATACTGTTTAAACATCTGTAGCAGCCTTTCATAGTATGCATGTACGGATTCATTTGGTTCTTGTGTTGTTCTATCTATTTTTACCCAATCTGTTTCTTTAGGAGGCATTTTCCCTTTCAAATACGTAACAACTTGGTGATACTTTTTCATCACCTCTCCCGAAGGTGCGCCTGTTTTTGCATCTCTAGGATACTCCTCATTTGGCCAATCAATTGTGATCTTACACTCCGTCCATAAATCAGTAGGTACCACTATATCAAACAGACCGTCCAAATCTTTCAATAAAACCTTTGAAATTTTCACAAACCTTTCTACCTGTTTGTACCACTCAACTGGTTTTTCTCTCAATTTTGGGAAATCATTTGTGAATGACAAAATATCTTGCCTACTCCATGGAACATGAACATATCCACCTCCTGGAACCTCTCTCATTGGACACAATTTTTCCACTTTGCTTGTTTCTCTTACTGGAAATGCAGATGCTGCTTCTCTCGCTTGAACTTCCTCTTTCTTTCTTATCCATCTAATTCTCCATTTATCAATGTCTCCCCATTTTCGCAAAATATTCATTAATTCTTTTATCTGTAGCCTTTTTCCAGAAGCATTTACACTTTCTAAATCTTTGTCAGTAAAATCCACTCGATAGGGTTTCTGTAACAATTTTGATTTCCTATGTCTATTCCAATCTCTGAAGCAACTTCAGTCAGTCTTTCATTAAATATTCTTGCTCTCCTAGTTATACTCTTACATAGAAACAATAATTCCTCATCATTGTAGACGTTTAATCTCTCAGTACCTACACATCCTGTCATCATTTCTTCCAACTCCACTTTCAATCTGCTAAAATCTAAAATCTTTGGTATTGGGTTCTGATTATCTCTTTCCTGAGCCCATCTTTCTATTTCTTCAGAGGTGACTACAGCTGTGCCTCCAGTTCCAACAGGAATCAAAGGTCTTCTTTCCCTCAAATTCATAGGCGTAATTCTCTTTGGGGTTTCCGTATGAGGTTCTACAATAGGGAGATCCATTAATGAAATAACTGACTCGCTTTTGCTAACTTGATCATCAGTGATTATTATCTCTTTTCTGGGACTATTTAATGGAACTGTCACAACTTGTGGTTTCTGGAAAAACTTATTATCTCCATATAACGGGATTACTGGGCCAATGGTTACTGGTACTGTCAAAGCTTCAGTATTTAAATTCAATTGACTTATCCTTTGAACTAGTTCTTCCCTAGTTTTGTTCAAAGCCTCTCTTTCATTATCTTGCAACACTCTGTTGTATGATGTCTCATGTAAAATCTGTGGAGTTAATGGTATCCCCATTACTGGCGCACTTGGGACAACCTTACTAGGTGCTTCCTGATACGGTGGCGGATTTCTAATTAAAATATCCTCTAGTAACTCATCATCTGATTCACCATATCCTGCTGTATTCAAATGATTTGTTTTCTCCTTACACTTTCCTCCAGATGGTTCCTCAGCCATCAACACTGGATATAACCCTTCTGATACCATAGCTCTCCTCCACTGTTTCATCTGCCCCTCGCGTGACTCATGCAAGTGTCTCGGAAAGAATCCTCTATATCTTCCACCTTTGCATTTCTCTCGTTCATATGACTTAGTCTCCCATTCTTCCAAAGCCTCATATTGAGTTAACGTAGGTCTAGGCTCTAAATCATTCATTTTCAATCTTAAATTCTGAAGAATCCTCCCATTAAACGTACCATCCTTAGGAAATGCTAACACACCATCATCCTTCGTATACTCTACCCAATTTACCAACCACACACAGGTATGATACCCTCTTTCCATCATCATAAAAGATGCTGGTGTCTTCGGTGGTGGAATAGGAATTCCCTCTCTAGTCAACACAGGCTTCTCCTTTACAAAGAAATTCTTTATTTTCCTAAAGAATGACATCTTTCTTTTCTCTCCATACATTCTCGAAGATCGGTGTAGGAAATTGTATTCCGCAAACCCTTGAAACTTCCTTCCTGTACGTCTTGCACTTACTGTCAAATCAAAATCCCGCATACAATCTTCTCTTTACCAATTCTAGCTCAGCTTCTAACTAACTATCCAATCAAATCGTGCTCACACTCGTATTCTGACCAATGCCAGTGCGGTCTTTTTCCTGACGTCAGTTCTACTCCTTACTACTGACCTCTCCTTTACAAGGCTGCTCTTGTCACACACCCTCTGTGTCTACCAATCCCAGCGCGGCTCTCTGTGACGTCAGTACCACTCCGGCGATTTCTCACCCCTCCTTTACAAAACTCCTCCTGTCAGACGCCTGCTGTGTCTACCAATCCCAGCGCGGCTCACTGTGACGTCAGTACCACTCCGGCAACTGACCCTCCCTTTACAAGGTAATACGAAACTTTTATTTCTCAATATTTTACCTTAAAAATCTTTGTTATTAATGACATAAAACATTCGCTACTCTGTCTGCTCCACTAAATCAAAGGATAGTTTACTTCTTTTTACTGCGAGTAAAACCTTCCGCTTACTCTTCACTTAAGCTCCAGAGAACCTGCTACACCTCCGGTGTCACCCGTTAGGGAAATTTGAGACCGATGTTTCACCAGCGAACTCCTTTTGCTATCAAACTAGCTTAGAAGAACCTACTACTCCTTCAGGGTTACCCTTACTAGGTGATATAACGCCTAAAGTTTCACTAGCGAGCTCTTTGCTATCAATCACTCTCACTTTTACACAGAAAATAATCCCTACTTTAACACTGCCAGCCCTGCATAGCTTCTCAGTGTTTTTCCAACAGACGAGTAACCTCACTGCAGTGTGGTTTCTATTGCCACCCGCTATTCATTCCCCGGGAATTTTCCAGACAACATAAAACAGGACACTAATTCTTTTTGTTAAAACATAAATCCAAAATCAATAGTCTATTTTTATCACCAAACTAGTTACTAACTAACCATAGCTCTGCTACCAGAAAACTGATCCAGCGGCGTACTAGCCACAGATTACTCCACTACCATATACTCACCTGGGCCTATATAACTCACTCGCACTAAAGACCAAGTAGACCGCTGGAAAACTTTTTAGTTTTATAATTTCATACCTCAAGATCTAGTTATTATTCTTTTAACTAAACCTTTCTCTAATAAATAGTTCTTTCCTCTGGTCAATGGACCAGTTAGGTAAAACTAGTTGATGGTGATAATTAACATAATTCGTTAAACATTCCTTAATTATGAAGAAATAATCACAGACTCAGGAAGTTTTGAAATCTTTATCTAAATTAAGTGAGTGTGAACCATCTCAACGTTTTCAGTACAAACACCCTCATTCACAAGAGTGCCAATTCAATCAAAAACTTTCATTAGATATAACAATTCAGATCCACACAACAACTATACCTAGAAAGAAGAGGATAGTGAGAGAAGAGCATTCATCAAGACGATAAAATTATGAATTACCAAGTATGGTGTGAAGACCAACCCCCTGGCCAAAGGGCTGGTAAGGGTCCCCGGGACAGATCAGGAGACAAAGGCTTCAGGACAGGAAATCAGGACAGGATACTTCACCTCTCTAGATACCGACGATTGCGTCGCAACCCTCTCTGACACTCTCTTCCTCCTCGTGGTTCTTCCGCGATCTTCTTTCTAACCCAATTAAGTTAAGTAGATGGTTCTGCATTCGATTTTCTTCATCAGCATCTCTCAGCATCAGCACCACTACAGCACCGACAGCATCCCAAGCTCCGAATTGTTTCAGCTGCTTCCGCTCCCAACAAGCTTAGCTTTTTTTTTTAACTAACTAAACTACTTCAATTATACCTTTCTATTACCATTTACCACCCATTAATGTTTCAATTTTACAAAATACTAACTTCTGATTGGACAGGCGAGGGGGATGATCATCACACCATGCCTATACTCCATTTATTTCTTTAATCCATTGTTTCAAACTCCTCCCCTCAAACTTTTATTCCGCCCTTCCTTTCCCATACATCTTTAAACTTTATTAATACAAATGTAACATTTTCATGAATACAGTTCCTTCATATGAACTCTTCACCCTCATGTTCCCAGGGAACATCTTCGCCGACCTTGGACGCATGACATATCCTTAGTCATCCCTTCAAACTTCCACATCAGGGCGCATGCGTTGTGCAACGTCAGTTCGTTCGACTCAGACAAGTTTAACAGGCCCAAATACGCACTAATAATAAAGTCAAAAGGAACAAATGTTATTTTCTAAAATAAATGATTTCACTGTATACCACCAACCTCTACTCTAGCCTGTACCCTTTATTATTTTTCTTTCTGCATTTGCGTTAGTATAAAACTTATTTTCTAATTTCTGCAAGCAGGTGCCATGCATGTGAGCTTTCAAGCGGCCATTTTAGAGCTCTTTGCGCAAGCGCCAGAATTTCCCTCTAAGCGCTAACACGTCATACTTACGTAGATGCAGTAGACGCATGCGCAGTAAAGATCCCGTGTTAAAATGCATCCTAGTCCTACGTTCATGTTATTGGAGTTGATAAGCACATAGGCAAGCTTCATTTTCTTCCGCGTATAATGGAAATGTGTATTATTATTCATAAAACACGTTGTTAGTAATTTGTTAGTGAGTTTAAATGAGAGGATTGCTTCCGAGCAAGTCTCACGTACGAGTCCTTGCTCCATCACAGTTGTTGACAGTCTGGGCTCACAGCCTTGACCCAGGGACATTCACTGGCATGTTATAGCTTTCTTGGGATACCCACGGGTTTTTCCACCCGATTATTTTAAATAATACTTACATGTTCGTTTTACTGCATTCGTTTTTCCCTCTTATAAGTTAGACCCCCTTCCTACTTTGATATCATCCCTCATATTCTGTGGTTCATGTAGTTGTACTCTTTTACAGTGAAGCCTTCACGTTTGGCTCCATTTTGAGGTCCCTACTCATGGCCTGACTCATTTTAGAACACTCAATACCTTTCACCAGGGGGACGGAAGTACAACCGGCAGAGAGGTGAGTCGCCTCTCTCATTTTCCATCCACCTGCCTTGGCACTCCCGTTGGGAGACCCCTAACCATATCCTTACACTCCCTCTCCCATTATTGTAATTCTCTCTTAGATTACCATCTTTTGTCATTTTGCCAGAAGGTAGGACTGTGCACTCCTGCTCATCTGATCTGTAGTTTCGCCAATACTTTTTTCTCTTAGACCTGTGGTCACCATGGTGAATTGTGCCCGAGCATGCCTTTGCATTTGCTTGACCTACCGCCTCCGCAACACCGCACAGGTTACTTGACCTCACTGGCTAGCTTGTCTTTCTATTTCTTTTCCTTTATCCTCTCTGATTACAAACTTTCATATGTTTACCGCTTGCTCATGATAGCAGGTCCGTGTTGCTCCTCTCCATTGGTCCTTTACTCGGGCCCAGGACAATTCCCGCTCCTCTCATCCTCCCTTTCCTTGTTTTCTCCCTTTCTCCCTCTCGCTGTCGCCACTCATGCTTTTTCTATCTTTTCTCAGCTGGTCTCGGTGTGAGAAGTTGGCCTGGTATATGCTGTCCACTAGTTAAAGTGGGCACCCTGTACCAGTCCAAACAACCCTTATGGTGATTAGGTTAAAGATAACCTTTATGAAAGCTATCCTAGTGGTAGCTATGGAGAGCAGCCTTCAGGCTAAGTCTTGAAGGAATGTAAAGCAGCTTGTTTTACCAGATCAGAACCTCCTGAATAATCAAATGAAAGGAGAACCACACAATTGTTATATAAAATATATGTATTTATCACTAAACACTCTCTACTAACCTCTTTATGAGATTAGAGTACAAGGCACACAATACTTAATCAATAGAACGACAGTAAATAGCACAATACACAGCGGGCTCCAGGGGGAGACCGAACCATTTACTAAAAAAATGGTATAACAACAACGACTTCACTAGACACAGTGCATAGAGCACATAGAATCGCTGGGAACCCAAGGAACCACCCAAAGGAGTGACACAGGGAGCCCACGGAGGACGGTCGCAGTGTGAGAACACAGACGCGTGTTCCGTACAACTCTATGGGAAAGTCGCGGTTGGAAAATTACAGTTTAAGGACACTTCGGAGAGGACTTCAAGCAAACCCTTTGGAACATAGAAGGTTCTAAGGCCAGCACCCTTGTGAGTACCGAGGTACCCGTGTTACCTATCCCAGAGGAGCCTGGTGCATAGGGGTCAAGTGGTGTCGGAAACCCTCGTCGTTTTCAATGGCGTGATGCAAAGAAGGGCTGCTGCCGGGAAGATGAAAAGTGTCCGGTGGGATCCAAGCCTGGATCCGAGGTGAGAAGAACCTGAAAGCAGAGGGGACAGAATCTGGGTCACTTCAGGGTGACCAGGGGCTCGGTAGACGAATGCCCACCGATGTCGGGTGCTTCAGGTGTGAAGATTGGATGCTTGACTCTGAAGCCACGGGGACCAGGAGAAGTCGACGACAACCAAAGTCCGGAGGTGAGCTGCCCCACAAAGGATGTCGAGTGCTGAGGGGTCAGTGTCCAGATTAAAACACCAACAAGCCTTGGCAAATGCACCCCACACGCCCAGAGGAAACAAGTTACGGTGAGGACCAGCAAGGTCCAGGAGACTCTCCAAGTTATGGGGAGTCAGGGCACGTCTGGAGCAACCAGGAAAGCCCACAGAAAATCAAAGTTACCCTCGCAGGGACCCACAGGCCAACGGACCAGGGATCGCAAAGGGACCTCGAGCTCAATCACGAAGTACAGGCCCACGGAGCACTCGTGGAGTGGAGGCTGGAAATCTTCAGAGGAAATACTGCTCGGGGTCAGCACTACACGTAGCCCAATGCACAGCCTCAGGGATTGCCAAAAAGCATATGCTGCTGCAAAAGTACACGGTGCACAGGGGTTCGGGTTGCACGGTCCCCACGAGGGATACTGGTCTCAGAAGTGCTGAGAGAGCAGATCGACCTCAGAGACCCTCGGGAACCCACCTCCTGTGTTGTAGAAATCTTCGGAGTCCTCAGGAGCTCGGGAGATGCAAACCGGTCAGATGCGTAAAGGTGCCTGCTACTGCAGGGGAGTAACTCCTTTACTCCAAGGGAGATTCTTCTGTAGTCCAGCAAAGTGTAGACTGTCAAAGTACTTGGTTTCTGCTTGCAGAGTTTAGTCCAGGTAAAATCTAAAGTCCTGTAGTCAGGGTTCCTACTTTATACCCAAGGAAGTGGTTGGACAAACTCTGGGGACCCACCTATGGAAGGGTCAGGACAGAGGGGTGGCTACACCCATGTCCTTTGTCCAGTTTTGCGCCAGAGCAGGAGCAAATGGCTCCTGCAACCGGTTTGAGCTGGACTATGCACAGGGACACCAAATGTGCCCCCAGTGCAGACTTTCTGGCACTCTCAGAGTGCACCCACCCAGCCCCAATACACTGAAGCCTGTCTGGGAGGTGGTCACACCTCCCTGTGACAGGAAACCTATTGTCAGGCCTTCCCCTGCTCGAGCTCAGCTCAGAAGCAGGAGGGCAGACTCGTGTCTGTGGCTGGCAGCATCCATTTTGGGATGCCCAGGTCGAGAAAGCTGGTACTGGGTGTACCGGTGCTTCACATAAGTCCCTCTAGAAGGGTGGAATCATACCTTCCCGTATGATTCCAAGGTGTTTGACACCAAACACGACATGTTTCTAAGCATCCGTTTTAAAGTTAGCATTTACCGCGAGGTTATAATGCACTTAAATATATATGGTTGGCTGCATCACAGACAACCCCTGGAAATAGGTTCCGAAGGCTGCAGAGGGGCTCTGCTCATGCAGGGGCACCCTCTCACATAAAACCCAGCACCCTGCATTCAGGATTGATAAGGCCTGCCATAGGGGTGACTTTATATGTGCAGTGATTTAGAATAGATATAGGTAACCTATATCTAAGTAAGGGGTGCATGCACCACCTTACACAGGCTGCAGTAGCAGACCTGTGGTGTCATTTTGAATGGTCTCTCAGGGGTGGCACAATATGTGCTTCAGGCCCTGGGAGGCCTCTGGGGTACCTATGCCCTGGGTACATGGTGCACCATATACTAGGGACTGATAAGGGTACCCCAGTATCCAATCTGGAGTGTACCTAAAGTACATGCAATCAATTTAGAGGAGAAAGCAGATAGACTGGGGTCCTGAATAGCAGGATCCCAGTCAGTCTAAGTCGAAAACAGTGATACATCAGCAAAAAGTGGGGGTAACTATAAGAAGCAGATCCTACTCTCCCACACAACCCCCCCAAACGTAGGGACATTAAACTAACCTTGACCAGTTGAGTCTTCATGTTCTAAGTGGAAATATCTTGAGAGTCCATCTGCATTGGCATGGTTACTCCCAGGTCTATGTTCCACTGTATAGTCCATCCCCTGTAGGGAAATGGACCACCTCAAAAGTTTGGAGTTTTCACCCTTCATCTGTTTTAGCCATAAGAGGGGCTTATGGTCTGTCTGAACAATGAAGTGAGTGCCAAACAAGTATGGTCTCAGCTTCTTCAAGGCCCAAACTACAGCAAAGGCTTCCCTCTCAATAGCTGACCAACGTTTCTCTCTGGGGGTCAGCCTTCTGCTAATAAAAGCTACTGGCTGATCCTGACCCTCTTTATTCAGTTGTGATAACACAGCCCCTACCCCCAACTCAGATGCATCAGTTTGAACAATGAATTGTTTGGAATAGTCAGGACTTTGCAGAATGGGAGCAGTGCACATGGCCTGCTTCAGGTCATCAAATGCCTTTTGACAGCTAACTGTCCACTGAACTTTCTTAGGCATTCTTTTGGAAGTTAAGTCATTCAAAGTGGTCACTATGGATCCATATCCTTTGACAAATCTCCTGTAATACCCAGTCATGCCCAAGAAATCTCTGACCTGAGTTTGGGTAGTTGGAGCAACCCAGTCCATGAAGGTCTGGATTTTGCTCTGCAATGGTTGAACCTGACCTCCACCCACAAGGTGGCCTAGGTATACAACCTTACTCTGCCCTATCTGGCACTTGGTGGCTTTGATAATGAGGCCTGATTTCTGCAGGGCCTCCAAAACATTTCTCAGGTGGACCAGGTGATCCTCCCAGGTGGAGCTACAGACAGCAATATCATCTAGATAAGCTGCACTATAGGCTTCCAGGCCTGTAAGGACTTTGTTCACCAACCTTTGAAAAGTGGCAGGTGCATTCTTCAAGCCAAAGGGTATCATCACAAATTGTTAGTGCCCACTAGGGGTTGAGAATGCTGTTTTTTGCTTTGCATCCTCAGCTAATCTGATTTGCCAGTAGCCAGCTGTCAGGTCAAATGTACTCAGAAATTTGGCTGAGGCCAAAGTATCTATAAGTTCATCTGCCCTGGGTATTGGATGGGCATCAGTCCTAGTGACTGCATTGAGACCCCTGTAGTCAACACAGAACCTCATCTCTTTCTTACCACCCTGGGTGTGAGGTTTTGGTACCAAGACTACTGGACTAGCCCAAGGGCTATCTGAGGGTTCAATTACTCCCAGCTCCAACATTTTCTGGACTTCAGTCTTGATGCCGTCCCTGACATGGTCAGACTGCCTGTAAATCTTATTTTTAACAGGCAGACTGTCACCTGTGTCCACTTCATGAGTGCACCAGGTAGTCTGACTTGGAGTCAGTGAAAACATATGTCTGTACTGATTGAGGACTATCCTACAATCAGTTTGCTGCTGGTCAGTGAGGCTGCCTGCCAATGCTACACCATCAACTGAACCATCATCAGGGTTCTGTGAAAGCAGGTCAGGGAGTGAATCACTCTCTTCCTCCTGTCCCTCATCAGTAGCCATGAGCAGGCCCATGTCTGCCCTGTCAACATATGGTTTGAGCCTGTTCACATGGAGCACCCAATGGGGGCTCCTGGGAGTTCCAAGGTCCACCAGGTAGGTAACCTCTCCCTTTTGCTCAATGATTGTATGAGGGCCACTCCACTTCTCTTGGAGGGCTGCTGGGGCCACAAGCTCCAACACCCATACTTTCCATCCTGGCTGATAAACAGTCAACACAGCCTTTTGGTCATGCCAGGCCTTTTGCAATTCCTGGCTAGCCTCAAGGTTTTTGGAGGCCTTCTTCATGTACTCAGCCATCTTGGCCCGGAGACCAAGTACATAGTCCACAATAACCTGTTTAGGGGGTTTGAGAGGTAACTCCCATCCCTCCTTCACTAGACATAAAGTACCCCTTCCTGGATGTCCAAACAGAAGTTCAAAAGGGCTGTAACCAACCCCCTTCTGAGGAACCTCTCTGTAGGCAAAGAGAAGGCAGGGCAAAAGGATGTCCCATCTACGCCTGAGCTTTTCAGGGAGACCTTTAATCATGCCCTTGAGGGTTTTGTTGAATCTCTCAACTAACCCATTGCATTGTGGGTGATAAGGGGTGGTGAATTTGTAATTTACTCCACACTCCTTCCACATAGCAGTCAAGTAACCAGACATAAAGTTTGCATCTCTGTCTGATACTACCTCCTTAGGAAAACTCACCCTGGAAAATATTCCCAGGAGGGCTCTAGCCACAACAGGAGCTGTGGTAGTCCTAAGTGGAATTGCCTCTGGATACCTGGTGGCATGGTCCACTACCACTAGTATGAATCTGTGCCCAGATGCAGTTTGAGGATCCATGGGACCACCAATGTCAATCCCAACCCTCTCAAAGGGAACCCCCACCACAGCTAGTGGTATCAGGGGGTCCTTTGTAGTGCCACCTGCCTTACCACTGGCTTGGCAAGTGACACAGGAGCGACAAAACTCCTTTGTGTCCTCTGACATATGAGGCCAATGAAAGTGAGGAACAAGTCTGTCCCAGGTCTTGTTTTGGCCTAAGTGTCCTGCTAATGGGATATCATGTGCCAGTGTCAATAGGAAGCCCCTAAACTTCAGAGGTATAACCAACCTCCTGGTGGCACCAGGTTTGGGGTCTCTACCCTCTGAGTATAAGAGTCCATCATCCCAGTAGATCCTGTGGGACCCACGGGCACTCCCAGCAGCCTCAGCAGCAGCTTGCTGTCTGAGGGGTTCAAGAGATGGGCAGCTCAGCTGCTCCTGGCTCAGTTCTGCCCTGGAAGGGCCCACTGTCCCCAAGAACTCAACCTGATCAGGTTCAAGTTCCTCTGAGACAGTTCCTTCTTCAGGATTAAGATCATCTCCCTCAAGAGACTGATCTATATTCTGAGGCAGGGGGGAAGGCACTGCCTTACCCCTACTGCTCCTTCTCTTGGAAGGCACCTGGTCCATTATTCCAGGATCCAGGGCCTGTTTAGTGGAAGACATTTTTGCCTGTGACCTAGTCATGGCAAACACATCTACAGGGATGCCCAGCATTTCTGCATGTGTCCTGAGTTCCACATCAGCCCAAGCTGAAGTTTCCAAATCATTGCCCAATAAGCATTCAACGGGGAGGTCTGCACTTACCACAACCTTCTTAGGGCCAGTTACCCCTCCCCAGGTGAAATTCCTGCCAAGGAATAGTCTGTCCTGACATTGCTTGCATTGATCACTTGGTACATCTCACCAAGTATGATTTGTTCAGGGGCCACAAGATCTTTTGTCACCATTGTGACACTTGCACCTGTGTCCCTGAATGCCATGGCCTCCTTACCATTGATCAAAGGCGGCTGTCTGTATTTGCCCAGATTACTGGGACTGACAGATAAGTAGGCAATATCCATGCCTCCATCACAGACTAACACAGCCTGAGTTGGAACTCTGTCTAAGTCAGAACCCATCTCAGATCCCAGGGTTAACCCTACTATACCCTTATTCTGTGTACCAACACTTTGAGCTGAACTAGGGGGAACAGTTGCGTTAGGGGCAGTGGTGGTTGGAGTAGATTCCTTGGCCTTTGGACAATCAGCATCTTTTGTCCAATGTGTCTTATCCTTACAGATATAGCACCAAGGTTCCTTTTTGCCTTTACCCTTGTTTGATTGTGACTCCCCCCCCAGATGAAGACTTTTGCGGCCCTTGTGAAGACTTCTGGTCTTTACCCTTCTCCCCACCCTTATCTGAGGTTTTAGAATCTTGCTTCTTAGAGTCACCACCTTGGTTCTGGGTTTTCTGCTTCACCCTGGTTCTGACCCATTTGTCAGCCTTCTTTCCCAATTCTCGGGGAGAGGTCAGATCAGAGTCCACCAGGTACTGATGCAACAACTGATTTTGACAGATATTAAGGATCTGCTCCCTCATAATTAAATTGTACAATCCTTTAAAATCACACACTTTACTGCCAAGTAACCAGCCTTCCAGAGCCTTAGTAGCACAATCTACAAAGTCAACCCAGTCCTGGGTCTGTGTCTTCTGGGTGTCTCTGAACTTAATCCTGTACTGTTCAGTGGTTAAGCCAAACCCATCTATGAGAGCACTTTTCAGGACTGAGTAATTGTCAGCATCCTCTTCTTTTACAGTGAGGAACTTATCTCTACCTTTGTCAGCAAAGGAGAGCCACAAGATAGCTGCCCACTGCTCTTGAGGGACCCTCTGTACTTTACAGGCCCTCTCTAGTGCAGTCATCCATTTGTGGATGTCATCCCCACTCTGATAGGGAGGGACTATCTTGTTCAGGTTCCTATGATCATGAGAATACTCTCTAGCTCTAGGGACACTGTGGCTGCCACCATGGGACTCTAGTCCCAATCTTCTGGAAACTCTCTGGAGTTCTAGGGATTCCCTGTCTAAGGCCAATTGCTCCTTCTTGAGCCTGAGTTTGATTCTCTCATACTCTAGTAATTGGCACTTCTTATCATAAGAGGATTCTCTTCTATGAGAAGCAGAGGTCCCAACAGAAGTACCTGAATGATTAGATTCCTCTGAGGGAGATCTTGATCTTCTAGGCAAACTTTGTACTCTCCCTGGTGGAGAGAAGAGATGGCCACTGGGGCCTTCTCCTCCACCTAAAGGAAGAGTTGGATTTTCCAGGTTGGAATCATTTTGATCCTCCTGGCCAGGGTTTGATTCTAGATCAAAGAAGTGTTCACTTCCTGCTCTGTCCTCACCTCCTGTCCCACCCACTCTTTCTACTTCATCAGACCCTGGGGTCTTTCTGAGGTCATCTAAGAGCAACATCTCTATGAGAAGTTGGGTGCTTGCACCTCTCCCTGTCCTCAGCTTCCTAGATGCACACATATTTCTCAATTCCTGAAATGAGAGATGGTCATACCTAGTTGGCAGAGAGCCACTGGCTTCTCCTTTAGAAGACATACTAGTGTTATGTGGTGTAGGCACCTACCTAACCTAGTGGGAACTAAACTCTCTTGAGTTGGAGAAAGGGTGTGCTAGACCCTTGACTTACCCAACTCCAAGTTCAGTAGAACTTACTTATTCTAGTCTTGATGTATTATATGTACCTGATACTTTTAGTGGTTTTCAGTTAATCACTCAATGAGATCTATCTAATAACAATAGCAAGCTTGAATCCCAACCGCTGCACACCAATGTGAGAAGTTGGCCTGGTATATGCTGTCCACTAGTTAAAGTGGGTACCCTGTACCAGCCCAAACAACCCTTATGGTGATTAGGTTAAAGATAACCTTTATGAAAGCTATCCTAGTGGTAGCTATGGAGAGCAGCTTTCAGGCTAAGTCTTGAAGGAATGTAAAGCAGCTTGTTTTACCAGATCAGAACCTCCTGAATAATCAAATGAAAGGAGAACCACACAAGTGTTATATAAAATATATGTATTTATTACTAAACACTCTCTACTAACCTCTTTATGAGATTAGAGCACAAGGCACTCAATACTTAATCAATAGAACAACAGTAAATAGCACAATACACAGCGGGCTCCAGGGGGAGACCGAAGCATATACTAAAAAAATGGTATAACAACAACGACTTCACTAGACACAGTGCCTAGAGCACGTAGAATCGCTGGGACCCCAAGGAACCACCCAAAGGAGTGACACAGGGAGCCCACGGAGGACGGGTGCAGTGTGAGAACACAGACGCTTTTTCTGTACAACTCTATGGGAAAGTCGCGGTTGGAAAATTACAGTTTAAGGACACTTCGGAGAGGACTTCAAGCAAACCCTTTGGAACATAGAAGGTTCTAAGGCCAGCACCCTTGTGAGTACCGAGGTACCCGTGTTACCTATCCCAGAGGAGCCGGGTGCATAGGAGTCAATTGGTGTCGGAAACCCTCGTCGTTTTCAATGGCGTGATGCAAAGAATGGCTGCTGCCTGGAAGATGAAAAGAGTCCGGTGGGATCCAAGCCTGGATCCGAGGTGAGAAGAACCTGAAAGCAGAGGGGACAGAGTCTGGGTCACTTCAGGGTGACCAGGGGCTCGGTAGACGAATGCCCACCGATGTCGGGTGCTTCAGATGTGAAGATTGGATGCTTGACTCTGCAGCCACGGGGACCAGGAGACGTCGACAATGACCAAAGTCCGGAGGTGAGCTGTCCCACAAAGGATGTCAAGTGCTGGGGGATCAGTGTCCGGATTTAACACCAACAAGCCTTGGCAAATGCAACCAATGCGGGCATAGGAAACAAGTTACGGTGAGGACCAGCAAGGTCCAGGAGACTCTCCAAGCTATGGGGAGTCAGGGTACATCTGGAGCAACCAGGAAAGCCCACTGGAAATCAAAGTTACCCTCGCAGGGACCCACAGGCCAACAGACCAAAGATCGCGAAGGGACCTCGAGCTCAATCACGAAGTACAGGCCCACGGAGCACTCGTGGAGTGGAGGCCGGAAATCGTCAGTGGAAATACTGCTCAGAGTCAGGAATACACATAGCCCAATGCACAGCCTCAGGGATTGCCAAAAACATATGTTGCTGCAAAAGTACACGGTGCACAGGGGTTCGGGTTGCACGGTCCCCACGAGGGATACTGGTCTCAGAATTGCTGAGAGAGCAGATTAACCTCAGAGATGCTCGGGAACCTACTTCCTGTGTTGCAGAAATCTTCGGAGTCCTCAGGAGCTTGGGAGATGCAAACCGGTCAGATGCGTAAAGGTGCCTGCTGCTGCAGGGGAGTAACTCCTTTACTCCAAGGGAGATTCTTCTGTCATCCAGCGAAGTGTAGACCGTCGAAATACTTGGTTTCTGCTTGCAGAGTTTAGTCCAGGTAAAATCTAAAGTCCTGTAGTCAGGGTTCCTACTTTATACCCAAGGAAGTGGTTGGACAAACTCTGGGGACCCACCTATGGAAGGGTCAGGACAGAGGGGTGGCTACACCCATGTCCTTTGTCCAGTTTTGCGCCAGAGCAGGAGCAAATGGCTCCTGCAACCGGTTTGAGCTGGACTATGCACAGGGACACCAAATGTGCCCCCAGTGCAGACTTTCTGGCACTCTCAGAGTGCACCCACCCAGCCCCAATACACTAAAGCCTGTCTGGGAGGTGGTCACACCTCCTGTGACAGGAAACCTATTGTCAGGCCTTCCCCTGCTCGAGCTCAGCTCAGAAGCAGGAGGGCAGACTCGTGTCTGTGGCTGGCAGCATCCATTTTGGGATGCCCAGGTCGAGAAAGCTGGTACTGGGTGTACCGGTGCTTCACATAAGTCCCTCTAGAAGGGTGGAATCATACCTTCCCGTATGATTCCAAGGTGTTTGACACCAAACACGACATGTTTCTAAGCAGCCGTTTTAAATTTAGCATTTACCGCAAGGTTATAATGCACTTAAATATATATGGTTGGCTGCATCACAGACAACCCCGGGAAATAGGTTCCGAAGGCTGCAGAGGGGCTCGGCTCATGCAGGGCACCCTCTCACATAAAACCCAGCACCCTGCCTTCAGGATTGATAAGGCCTGCCATAGGGGTGACTGATAGGTTTATATGTGCAGTGATTTAGAATAGATATAGGTAACCTATATCTCAGTAAGGGATGCATGCACCACCTTACACAGGCTGCAGAAGCAGACCTGTGGTGTCATTTTGAATGGTCTCTCAGGGGTGGCACAATACGTGCTTCAGCCCCTGGGAGGCCTCTGGGGTACCTATGCCCTGGGTACATGGTGTACCATATACTAGGGACTGATAAGGGTACCCCAGTATCCAATCTGGAGTGTACCTAAAGTACATGCAATCAATTTAGAGGAGAAAGCAGATAGACTGGGGTCCTGAATAGCAGGATCCCAGTCAGTCTAAGTCGAAAACAGTGATACATCAGCAAAAAGTGGGGGTAACTATAAGAAGCAGATCCTACTCTCCTACACTCGGTACCATCTTCTCAACACCGTTCGTTTGATAATCAATTGTCGATGACATATCACAATGTTCATGGTCATTATCACTCATGACCCAGTCATGTGGGTTTTAGCACTTGAGATGTGAATGACCATAAGCTTGCAGCACAGGTTTATGTTGTCACTCGGGGTGCTCACTTTTCATGTACGGGTTGTTATGCATATACAACCTTTGACCATTCATGTGATAATCATGTTCTGAGAAATATTGTTGTACATTTTTCCAGCCCTGAAGAAGTCTTGGGGTACCTCCCCAGACGAAACACGTGTTGGCTGGGCAACCGTTCTCGATTAAAAAGAAGAGAAAATACTTCTCACGACTATTCATCTTCTTTACACTGTATACATGTAATACTGTGTTTCCATGTTTTGCGACTAGATTGTATACATGGAATTGATCTGTAGATACTGTCCACGTGTGCACAGGCTTGTTGTTATCCCTTGCGGGGTGTCCATCTCGAGACCAAGACGGGGTCCCACAGTCTCTCACTTCAGGTAATGGGGTTGACTTTATCCTAGAGGGATTCTTGTCTCCACACCTACATACATGCTAGGAACACTTAGGTACATCTAGTTAGGGTAGCATCGTAGGAGTACGCATTATTACTGTCATATATTTTTATACTTGCCTGTATTCACTGTTTTAGCACTATGGTAGGAATCTACCATCCTTTTACTCTGTTGGTGCATAAAACCGTATCTCAGTTTCCTTGAAAATGTTTCCTTCTTCAAAATAGTGACTGAAGAAGACGCCGCTGGGCCAGCATATCGTGCTGCCGCAGTTAGAGAGGAAGAGGAAGAGGAAATAAACATTTGTGAAATGATGCATTAAATATTGATAACTGGTATGCTCGAAAAGTGTAACGGCATGCATATTCCTTAATGCGGCAAAAATTATAACCCTCCTGACTTAAGTATAAGCCGGGTCAGCCATGATGCATTAAATATTGACACTTGGTATGCTCGAGATGTGTAACGGCATGCATTTTCCTTAATGCGACACGATTTATGGCAAAACGAGAGTCCCTAAAAGTAGTAACTGACGGGCAGAAATCCCAGATACCAACTCCAAGGACTGCACCAGTGTTCATGTAATGAGAACTAATATATGTCAATGAGCCCTACCAAAGTATTAGTGAGCCATCTAGTGTATCTATCCTAAGTGATGATAGCTAAAGAATAAGCTCCAAAACATGTATAGTGCCGTGCCTATAACTTTGTTAGAATGTCCCCCTGTTATATCGTGACATCATCCAAGGTAATAGAGGTATGGGATAAACATCTTATAAAGATTGAGAATCACTGTGAAATATCTATTACCATACCTAAGTCCTGAATATCATTTCACACATAATTATGTAAAGCGAGGATCACAGTAAAATGTCAGTACAAATCCATGAATCATAAACAGCTTTGCCACCACAGTTACTTCAGAGATTATAATCGGGCCCATGTGCCACTGCCTTTGTATTGTAAATGTCCTTAGCATAGCCTAATATTGGCCTACCATGCGGCACAAAAACCCAATTCTCCTGTCCAAAATGAGAGCGCATAAACAGTTTAAACACATGAGTTATACACATCTTGGTCTCCATCTGCTGTCTCAATATACATTACTTGTTAGAACATGAACAACATTGCAAGACATAATAATCCTATATGGAAAATTAAAGTTGTGTTTACCTTGGTTCAATTTATGAATCTGCTTCATTAATCTCCCAAAAAATATTGCATTTCCTGATCAGTGTTCAAGCCTAGTCCTGCCGTTTTCAGACGCATAATCCATGTTGCTTCTGTGCATCTGAGTCTTAATTCTCTGTTGCCTCCTGAAGGGCTCTGGGCTACTACATAAATCTTATAGAAAGCAAAGCGTTTGTGGGGTCATCGAGCCGGGCATTCAATGGCATGAACCGCCATTGGATGTCTTTCATCTTGTTGCTTTAATGCCCTCGCATGTTCTCCAATTCTCTCCTTCAGGGCTCTAATGGTGCTTCCCACATACTGTCGCTTACATTCGCATTCAATGACATATATTACAAATCTGGTGTTACAGTTAATATTATGTCTGATTATGTACCTTCTGTCATCATGTCCTATAAACTCCCTTTTGTTATTCACTGCCCAGCTACATACACCGCATGAACCACATTTGTGAAAACCTAAGGCTTGTTGGGTTAACCAAGTGGAGTCCCCCTGAATACGTGGAACACTAGGACTCAATGTTGTCCTTAGAGTCGTACCTCTTCTATACGTGATCTGTGGTCTAGAAGAGATACATCCATCTATAGATTTATCTGCTCTTAGTATGTTCCAGTATTTATTCATGCTTTTCAATAGGGTCCCGATCAAACTATTATAGTTAGTTACAAGTCTCACCGGTTGTTTCTGTTGCTGCTTCTGGTTTTTGTCTCTCAGTGTGCCTGGCTTTGTATTTTCTTTATTCTACTTTCTGCTCTCCCAATTGTCCGTGACTCATAACTCCTTATCATGAATCTAGTTTTCATCCCTGCCAAACAAGATTGAAACTCTTCCTCTTCGCTACAGTTTCTCTTGGCCCTCATGAATTCTCCATAAGGGGTAGCTTGTACCTGATGCGGAGGGTGTGCGCTATTGGCGTGTAGGATTGAGTTACATGCAGTTGGTTTGTGATGTAATCGACTGCGTAGCGTATTTTCCTTAATGTACAGCTCAATGTCCAGAAATGTGATGCTAACATTACTGTACTGTTGAGTAAACTTGATATCTAGGGAGTTAGTGTTTAAGAAAGCACAGAACTGTTTTAGCTTCTCCTGGGTGCCTGACCACAGTAATAGGCAATCATCTATGTAACAACCCCAAAAAATAATCGAGTCATTCCATGGGCTCCCTTTGCGGCCCCATATCCATTCATCCTCTAGGCTGCCTATGAGCAGGTTTGCAAAGGAGGGGGAAAACTTAGAGCCCATTGCCACTCCCTGCTTTTGCCTATACCATCGTTTCTCAAATAAAAACACATTATTGTAGAGAATCAGTTCCATCATTGTCATGAGCATGTTGGTATGCTGCCACTGTGTGGCTGGTCTCTTATGAAGGTAATGTTGCAAGGCCCTCAGTCCCAGGTCAGTTTTAATACTCGTGTATAAAGAAACCATGTCCAATGTTGCCAGAATGATGCCCTTGTCCCATGTCAGATCTGCCAAGATACTCAGAATGTGTTTTGTATCCCCTATATGTGACAGGAGGTTCTGGACAAGGGTTTGGAGGAACAGATCCACGTACTCAGCAAGCCTTTCCGTAGGACCCCCTATGCCAGAGACTATAGGTCTCCCAGGCGGAAAAGGTGTTTATGGACTTTTGGAAAAGTATATAGATATGGGAACGTGGGTCTAAACACCTTTCAGTACATTTGTTCGTCGTCATCGACTAATCCCATTGTATGCCATTCCCTCAAATGGTTGTTGATTTTGGTTGTCAATTGTCCAATTGGGTTAGATGCCAATTTTTCATAGCACGCTGTGTCACTCAACTGTGTCATGATCTCTAGATTATAGTCATCCCTGTCCATGACAACAACATTTCCCCCTTTGTCCGCCTCTCTGATCATAACTCCATTGTCTGTGGTCAGTTCTTTCAAAGCTGCGCATTGCACTTTCAATAGATTATCATGAAACCTCAGTTTCTTGCTGGCCCTCCTGTCACTGTACTTATCAATGTCATCCAAAACCAGCTTATAAAATGTGTCTATGGAGTTGCCGCCCGGGAGAACAGGAGTCCATTTGGATTTGCTTTTCAGACCACTAGCTATAGTGTGGTCTGTATCCACATTTAACTCATCCAAGAGTCTCTCCATGATACTTGGTGCCTGTTCTAAGTATGTGATTGACAGAAGCAGTTGTGTATCACACACATCCTGTATGCTTAAAACATCTGACATCATACCTGTTGGGATATTTCTACTGCCTTTATTCAGGATAGGATTATTGCTAAAGAACGTTTTCAATTTTAGACCTCTCGCAAACTTAAATAGGTCAATTTTAAGTTTACACATATCGCCCTGCTCCGTAGGGCTATAGCTTAAACCTTTTTCTAACAAAGAAATTAAATCATTAGTGAGTGTTCTGGTCGAAAATTTATCACTTCCACTCCTTTGTCTGTGCCCTTTATTAGTTCCTTTTGTCTCCCGATCTCAGTTTCATCCTGTCTTCTTCTTTGCCCTGCTCTTTTGCCTCTATGGGGTTTTTTACTGGAACCCCACATTTGGGTTGAGTTCTGTTGCCTTTCTTGATTCTCTGCACCTCCCTTAAAAAAGAATTTCCCTGTCTTGCCTCACCCGATGTACCTGCATTAATATCAACCTCACTGTCACTAGTGAGCGGGGCACTTAGGGATGTTGAGCTGGTAGAGATCGAGATAGTCTCTGGTCTTATGGGCTTATTTCTATCCTGATCTCCTTGCAGAAGTTGATCATATTATCTGGCAAATGTAAATATTCTGCCCTCTTTGTACTCTATCTCGTCTCTTCTCAGCTTCCTCGCCTTCCTCTGTTTGATGTCATCTTGGTGTTTCTGTAAGATATCTTTCAAGATGACATAGTTCTTTTCTGTCTCTTCTTTCAAGTCTAAATCCCTGATCTCTCTTTCCAGGACATCTATCTCAGTCTGTAGTTTCGATACTTTGCGGTCTGAATTCTCAATAAGTATACCCATCAGTGTATTAGAGTTGGACGTGTGTGCGTCTGTCGTGTAGTTCCTATAGTACCCCTGCAGGACCTGCACGTTTGGATAACATATACTGTGGGCTTGGTGGCAGACGAACTCTGAACACCCCCACCGTATATGTTAGCCTGGTTTGCATTAGCTAGCTCACAGTGCCACTAGAATTTCCTCTTCTCTGGGAGAGATTAGTTTCTGGCAACCTTAGATCATGTAAACTAAGAAGAGTACGCGGTTCCCCAAAGGGGATGGAATAACGAGAGTGGAGGCCAAAGGAGGGGAGTCCTCCTAGACGGAACTAGAGTCCTCACACACCCAGCAAGCTAGGTGTCATGCTTCATCATATGGACTCGCTCCTTGTCGGGTCGGCGGTGCAATACCCGACGGGCACCCATAAAGGGGCTCTTTAGCGGAGATCTTCTGTTCCTGCCGTGTGGTGCCGTGGGTGTGAGGGCCCTAGGGGTAAGTGTAGATGTGAGTGAGTGGTTTAAAAAAGGTTGGATAATCCAAAAGAGAAGTTTAATCGGATGGTCATCCACCTTATTAAAAATACAAAAGAGCGGCTGCTCGCTGGCTCAATGGTCCAGAGGAGCAATGCTCGGCTCAAAAAATGTGGTTGACATGTTTCACGCAGTGTGTTCAAAGTATGATACTGTGCATTTCATCAGGACCTGTAAGGACTATCTACACAAGGTGGTAAGGTGGAGGAGTTCCTACCTACCACTATTCTGATGTGCGAGCACGTGGTCCCGCCAAGTCTAGTTGTAACCTAGACAGGGATGACAAAAGCAACAGCGATTGTCGAAATTGGTACTCTGTGAGAAATAGAGTATGGTCATCCTTACAGCCCCGCACCAAGCAATCCATCAGTAAAGTGCATAGGTAGTAATGCTATGCCCTTATTATGTTAAAAAAAAACGGAATCCTCATTCTATGGAAAGGGGACATAACAACTTGTGAGGCATTTTGTAATTGGATCAATACACAAAATGCTTTCTTAAAATTCTCACACACTATATCCAATTCTAGTATCCCCTTCCTGGATTTGAGGATATTACTCACCGATGCTGGCCTGAGTACAACCCTGTATAGGAAGGCAACGTACAGGAACAGCCTGCTCCTATACGATAGCCATCACTCAAGAGCACTCAGGAACAACCTCCCATTTGGACAGTTTCTCCACGTCAGGAGAAATTGTAGTACCCTGTCTGACTACAAAACAGAGGCCAAACTGCTACAACACAAATTGGGAGAGAGGGGCTACCCAGTTCAACAGGTTAGGAACTCCTACAAAAGAGCAATGAATAACCCACGAGAGGCACTGCTTCAGGTCTCGATTAAAGAGCCTACAGGGATACTTACTTGTGTTACCTCATTTACTCATAATTCCTCTTTAATCAAAAAAACGATCAACAAACATTGGGGAATAGTTAACACAGGTGATCTGAGTCTCCCTCCACCAAGGTTTGCCTTTAAACGCACACAAAACCTTAAGGACATCCTTGTACATACCAGGCCCAAGACTAAGGAATCAGGTGTCCAGAGGACTCTGTGAGATCTACCACCAGTTACCGGTCATTATCCCTGCGGGACGTGCTCAGTCTGTGACCAGACAGCTATCTTTAAGGAGATTAAACTGACTGATAATTTCACATGGCAACTTAAAAGACACACTAACTGTAATACACCAAGATATATATACCTTATCACATGTCCCTGTGACAAAAAATACATAGGTATGACGATGAGGCAAGTAAAGACATGGATTACCGAACACAAGAGTAATGTGAGATGCATGAAAACGACAACGAAACTTTACACACATTTTAGGGACCTTAACCATAAGGTAGATACACTGAAATGGATGGTACTTGAATCACATCCTAAAATCACTCACCAAGCGTTATTTAAGATTGAACAGAGATGGGTGCACCGTTTATCTACTGACACATGTGGCCTTAATGACAATATACCTTGGGCTGCCTTGACAAATAGATAGCGGGCTGTACTAGGGATACTGTTAGGTATTCATATTACATACTGCATCTCCTCACATTTCCATCTCTCTTTGAATATTGTGTATTGAATACCCTTCCAGCCTAGTTGAGCTTACTACCATGATTACAACATTTATACACAATTTTGTTTTGAGTAATTTGGTTCATATTGTTTTAAATGCCTCATTGTATGTGTCTACATCAGTTTTCCACATATTAGTCGTCCCTGCTGACCCGGACTGGTGTTTATCCTTCAAAAGGGGACCGAACCGTGTCTGGTGACACGCTTACCTTTCCGCAGTTTCAAAAAACTTGAACGACTTATGTGCGTACACTAGGCAGGTCACTATCGACCCCCTATAAACGCTTTCGCCGAGCCGTCTTGCCGGCCATATAACTGTAAATTACATCCACTGTGTCCCTACATACTGGCTAACGCTATTATTATTATCATCTATAAGATGGCCGCTATGATTTCAGGGCTGATACACTGAGCGCCTTGGCTTCACGCCGGGCCCACCACGTGACTTGACGCCACGTCACGCTGGCGTTGCAATCAGAACAGCGGTATCCTTTATAACCCCCGCCAAGCCGATACTCGAATGCTCTGGTTCCTCGGCCCGGCGCTTGGGGTAGATTTCCAGTGTGCGTCCTGAATAGGACAGGTGAGTGGACTGACTGGCCATTTGGCTCTGTGTACTTCGGCGGGGCTATGCTTTAACTATGTGTGTCCCTACCTTCAAGGGACTCTCGCGCCCGGCACTTTCCTTTTCACCACACACTTGGATTAGTGTGTCCTGGTGGTCATTTGTGGGGTGCTGGCGATCTGGGTTAGACTCGGCAGAGCGGACACTAATGCAATCCTTGCTCAGTGAGGCTCGTTCGCCGTGCCGACCTTTGCCGTCTATGTACCTACACGATCAGTGTTGATCGGTCCCCTTTGACCTTCACAGACCATCACTGTCTGAACTAAGGTGGAAGCTAGGCTGCTGGCCCACTTGTTTAAGAAGGGGGGACCCACTTGTTGCCTACATTGCCACGATGGGTCCCGATGTTTTTGGCCATCACAATTGCGTTATTTCCCCATGCGCAGGACACCATCCATTAAGGTGTCAAGGGCTGACGATACCACAGAAGCAAGCGCTATCACCTAGTTAGGTGAGGCATCGTATACTGTACTTGTTTTAGTTCCTTTTTTGATCACGTTCTCTTCCAGTCATGCTGTATATATATCAAATATTTTTAACTAATCTTCACGTTTTTTTTTAACATAATAAGGGCATAGCATTACTACCTATGCACTTTACTGATGGATTACTTGGTGCGGGGCTGTAAGGATGACCATACTCTATTTCTCAGAGTACCAATTTCAACAATCGCTCTTGCTTTTGTCATCCCTGTCTAGGTTACAACTAGACTTGGCGGGACCATGTGCTCGCACATAAGAATAGTGGTAGGTAGGAACTCCTCCACCTTACCACCTTGTGTAGACAGTCCTTACACGTCCTGATGAAATGCACGGTATCATACTTTGAACACACTGCGTGAAACATGTCGACCACATTTTTTGAGCCGAGCATTGCTCCTCTGGACCATTGAGCCAGCGAGCAGCCGCTCTTTTGTATTTTTAATAAGGTGGATGACCATCCGATTAAACTTCTCTTTTGGATTATCCAACCTTTTTAAACCACTCACTCACATCTACACTTACCCCTAGGGCCCTCACACCCACGGCACCATACGGCAGGAACAGAAGATCTCCGCTAAAGAGCCCCTTTATGGGTGCCCGTCGGGTATTGCACCGCCGACCCGACGAGGACCGAGTCCATATGATGAAGCATGACACCTAGCTTGCTGGGTGTGTGAGGACTCTAGTTCCGTCTAGGAGGACTCCCCTCCTTTGGCCTCCACTCTCGTTATTCCAACCCCTTTGGGGAACCGCGTACTCTTCTTAGTTTACAGTGTCTGGGCACGTACGCTGGACCACGTAAAACAACCCTCACAGTCCCTCTTCTTGTTTAAAACCTTAGATCATGACAACCCAAATTCCTCAGAATCGTGGAAACAATGTACTACCTTTCGCTCAGTCACTCGTGCCTACTTCTTCGGTTTGTCTCAGAGAGTTACACAGAATAAACAGTCGGGCGTTTCAATAAGTATTTATTGAACAGTTGTTATTCTAGTGTAAAATATATGTGCTGCGGCAACCAGCAGACAATAGCAGAGATACATTATCAGCAGTACGATAAAAGCAAAGGGATAGAACAGTTCTACCATATTGCAATAATCATGAATACATACATGAATATAAAAGCATTATGCAAGTGCGCGTACTCCTACGATGCCTAACTAGATGTACCTGAGTGTACCTAGCATATGTGTAGGTCTAGAAGCCTAAGAGCCAAGAATCCTTCTAGGATTTAGTTGAACCCCCATACCTGAATAGAGAGACTGTGGGACACCGTACTGGTCTCGAGTTGGACACCCCACAAGGGCTGTGTTAGACCGCTGTCAGCTGGAGCGACTGCATGCAGGAGCCTCAGCGTCTCTGGTCAGTGTGTCAGCATGGAAGTCTCGGTTCCCTCTGCCTTACCGGGGCAAGATGTGGTGTATTTATACCCTAAAGAGTCTCGGTCCTCAGTATGGTTTGTATTGGTCTGTCGTTATGCAAAACACACAAGATGATGGACGGAATGTTGCACATTGGCAAACATTCACCCCCAGTCATAGATCTGGGTTTAATCCATCGTTATTTTGCTTCACCAAGCCACCCCAGTTCAGACATAGCCATATGCAAATCAGTCTTGACCCTGTGCCTCATGGGAACAGTCCAGACCGAACTGCCAAGCCATGTCTTCCCTGGACCGGAATCAAGCATCCTAGGACCGGTTTCGGGCTTTCAGCCCTCATCAGCCAGGATAGCTTGACTCCAGTGGCGTAGTGAGCACGGGACCCACGTCTGGGCATACCCTTCCCACTTAGGGCGAAATGCAAAACACACAAGATGATGGACGGAATGTTGCACATTAGCAAACATTCACCCCCAGTCACAGATCTGGGTTTAATCCATCGTTATTTTGCTTCACCAAGCCACCCCAGTTCAGACATAGCCATATGCAAATCAGTCTTGACCCTGTGCCTCATGGGAACAGTCCAGACCGAACTGCCAAGCCATGTCTTCCCTGGACCGGAATCAAGCATCCTAGGACCGGTTTCGGGCTTTCAGCCCTCATCAGCCAGGATAGCTTGACTCCAGTGGCGTAGTGAGCACGGGACCCACGTCTGGGCATACCCTTCCCACTTAGGGCGAAATGCAAAACACACAAGATGATGGACGGAATGTTGCACATTGGCAAACATTCACCCCCAGTCACAGATCTGGGTTTAATCCATCGTTATTTTGCTTCACCAAGCCACCCCAGTTCAGACATAGCCATATGCAAATCAGTCTTGACCCTGTGCCTCATGGGAACAGTCCAGACCGAACTGCCAAGCCATGTCTTCCCTGGACCGGAATCAAGCATCCTAGGACCGGTTTCGGGCTTTCAGCCCTCATCAGCCAGGATAGCTTGACTCCAGTGGCGTAGTGAGCACTGGACCCACGTCTGGGCATACCCTTCCCACTTAGGGCGAAATGCAAAACACACAAGATGATGGACGGAATGTTGCACATTGGCAAAAATTCACCCCCAGACACAAATCTGGGTTGAATCCATCGTTATTTTGCTTCACCAAGCCATCCCAGTTCAGACATAGCCATATGCAAATCAGTCTTGACCCTGTGCCGCATGGGAACAGTCCAGACCGAACTGCCAAGCCGTTAGACGTGAGGAAGACGTCAGGGGTGAACTTTGTACATACATATTATGCAGGTGGTGTATTCCTAGAGAGCCATGCATAATTGATGAGTACAGTGTGGGCCTGTGTTTGGGAAAAACCCTGCTGTATTCAAAACCACAGGAGAGATAACGTTCAGCCCTCAGAGCACGTTGTGTACTAGCAAGGACCAATGTAGGTGAAAGATCATGCCTATATAAGGAATCATGACTATAATAGGACATGTACAGTTATGACCATAATTGGGCATATGCGGCTATGACCATAATAGGGCAAGTACGAATATGACCATATTAGGGCAAATATGAATACGTCCATTTTAGGGCATGTATGAACGGGTCTACATTAGGGCCTCTATACGGGACATAACACCCACCCCTCCTCCGAATTGGATAACAATGACCATACTTAAAATCTGGACAATTTAAAAATATTTTAAAAAGCAAGTAAAAACATGGTTCTAAAAATCGATAAAAAGTGTTTAAAAGAAAGTGTTAAAATTCAGCTATTTCTAGTTGTCACTTGAAAAAGTCCATATTGTTTCCCTACAAAAGTTGCTTTACCATAAGCAGGAGAAGGCCATGCTTTTCTCAAGTGAAAGTGTCAATTTTAGGAAATGTTCCAAATTTAGATCGTTTGTTTTGAAAAAAGTGAAGAAGCCGAATTCTTTCCCAGGACACGATGAGCCAATTCAAGATTAAGCGTCCTGCCTGGGAAGCACAATATTATCGGTGTTAGCTGCTGCAGACGACAAATCCAACGCCTCACAGAGAACGTCAATCGCACATAGATGTAATGTAGCACTGCCAACAGTCGGTGCTGCGGCAGCTTGTGCGGCAGTTGTAACCTGGGTGTCTGTGGAGGAGTCACCTAACCCAGCAGGAGCAAACGGCACCTGTGGATTCTCCAGGAATGCTTTAATCAGAATCGGAAGCCGCTGAGGACAACGCAGAGCGTGGGCCTTTATGGGGTCCAGCATTGCATCCGTGTCCGGAGGCGCATCTGATGGCAAAAGTTAGACAAAGATCCAACGTGGAGAGGTGTGGTGCAGCGGCCAGGGCAGCTGACTTCGGAGCACACGGTTCACGGTTCGATCCCCGGCTCCGGCGGCAGCTCAGCTCAGCACCATGTGACTCTGGGCAATAGCTCACTTAATTTCCACTACGGCCCCCAGCGCCTTGAGACCCGTAAGGGTGAGTAGCTGCGCTATATAAAAACGGACTTACATTTAACGTGCATTCTTCTCCGCAGAGCAGGCATCGAAGAACAGGTAAGATGCAGTCTACCCAGACTGGTCTAAACGATAGAAACCAGGAGGCATTGAGTTCTCGCAGGCAAGGAATGCCCAGAAGTTGTACCATGCGTTCACGGTATGTCCGCTCCAGGAGCGTGTTCGCCATTCCCTCGGGAATTGGGCCGTCCATTGCGTAGCAGTAGTATTATGACTAGGACCCCTGCAACCAGCAATAGGATAAGCGGGAATCCTCCAAATACGCTTCCCAATACGGAGTGTATAAAATTTGGGATTACTCCGAGGACTGTCTGAAAGGTGCTTAACAGTCCTGACCCTATGGTCTTAATAGGTTTACAATACCGCTCGTATCAGACATATTGAAGATACGTCCCACCATTTCTACGAAATGAAAGGGGCAGTTTGTATGTATAAGTGCCTGTATCTCAGTCGAAGTCCTTGCAACTTGAAGTTCATAGGTTTCTCGAGCGGAGAATAAGGGCACGGGTTGCTGTAAAAGCATGGCTTTCAATCTGCTCAGAGTATCAAATTGTATGAAAGAAACATTCAGTGAGGGCCATAGCGGCGCCTCCCTGACTGTGTTCAGTGGTGGAAACAATACTTGCATACAGCAAGTAACCCTGGAGTTAACCGTGACCAGATAGGCGACGCCCGGAAGCATCCCACAGCAACTTTGATCATTTAGCATTAAGTAACTCCCATTCGAGAGCAGCTGGAAAACCGGCGTGATCTTGGCCGCTGGGGTCCCTGACATGTGACAAGATAAGTTTGCTACTGAACCGCTACAGGCTCCGTGCAGAGAAATATCCTGACACATGAGAGAACCGCTTAAAGCGTTCTTGCAGTTTGTACCACTCAGATACACTTCTCGATCCCCATTCCGGCATCGATATCTATATGGTAACTCCCAAGTTTCCTTGATGTATCCCTTACCCATTTTTTCATATTTGCCTGCCTGCCTCTACTCAAGGCAATATTGAAACTGAAATGTAGTGACCGGCAGAGTGATTTGGCCATGAATTAGCCATTCTGTTGATGGTGATTCGGCTACAGTGAATGGTAACCTTTCCAGTTTCTCAATACGCAGCATTGTATATTTGGCTCCCCTTTGTGCCATTTCTCTCTGTTTATCAGTTAGATTGTATTCTGAAAACAGACACATGGTGTTTATAAAACGCCAGGGCACATAGCCTGCACGCAAAGATTGCAGCGTCCAGCTTAGCATCACAATAGAACGTAGCTGAGATTGCCCGTGTTGTAACAAGGCCAGATCTTGTTCTAATATGTCGATTGCCGAAGACACAATGTTGCCTAAGGAGTAAATCCTGGAGTTCAAAGTAGTTAACCCATTATCCACTACAGCTAATGCCTTCTCTAGGTTAATACGGTCTATTTCCCGTATTCTTTCTGCGGCCTCTTGTTGGGATATTTTCCAGTTTTCATTATAATAGGCATAAAGGCCAGCATATATGAAACGTTTCTGACGTGTTTTGCTTGGACCTAGTAGGAAATCCCTAAGGTCTACATCAGGTGTGAGTAAGGTCAAGTGATGTTTTACTTCTGTGAGTGTTGAGGTCTCTAGCCAATCAAGGCACAACTTCCCAACACTATAGGATGTCACTACCCCTGGGTGTTGTCTCTGTACATAGCGTGTATCTGGCCTATGGATACTAAACCCTTCGGTTGTATTCATAAATCTCTGTTGACAGGTGTTCGTGTCAATGGGCCAAATCAGCCATTTCATCCAATCAGGATCTGATCTGTTGTACTGGAGAATGTCATCTAATCTTACCCCATGTGTAGTTGAATTCTGCCCCCCACCCATCTGTGATGGTGTAGGAAACCCCGGTGTGTTCATTTCCTTGCCTTTGGCTAAACCAAGACAGGTTGTTTGTTGCACAGTTTCATTCAGAAATAACATCTGCTGCGGAATGATGCATGCTCTAAAAAGTGCTTCTATTCCCTGGAGTTGCCAGTCCCTAGAACCCCAGATCGATTTTGAATCTATTGTGTCTTTCCATAGATCAAAACCCTGTTTAGACAACTGGTTCAGAAAGGATGCAGAGTAAATATGTTTGGTGTTTGTTAACATAATTTTCTGAGCTGAAATTTTCGCCACTTTATAATAAAATGACTTCGGGTCGGATGTGTTTAAACCCTGAGAAGTATGTGAATTTCTGTGCAAATGCTTGCGAACTACCTTTTGGAGGTGTTGGGCCGTGTTCCCACTGGTGGTACTCAAATACATTTCTAGGTGTTATAGATTTGTGTAAGAAATGATGACCATATTGCTGGTAACAGTACAATGTATCATAATCTGAAGTACCTTCTAACATTTCATTGTTCGGAAATGCTGCAGTTTTTTCTAAATCAGACATCAAATTGTTCACAGTTTCAGAGTCCCAATCATCAGAAAATGTACTGGAGGTAATGATATCACTTAAAGAAATTTTAAATACATGTTTTAGCTTTAAAAGTTCAGTCGGACCGAATACATCATAATCAATCTTGTCCCATACTATATGGTCCGGTAAAGGAACTGCTGTGATGTTCACTGAAGACAAGTCTCTTGGTTCACAATGTGAACACTGATGTGGTTTTAAAATCAAATTGACTCTTTGGGCTGTAGAGCTTTGCTGGAGGTATCGTCCATTAATGAGCATACTAAAAGTTATTATTAAGCCTAGCCAGAAAATAAAAAATAAAATCCCAGTGATATCCCATAGTTCTATCCAAGGTGACACCAGGTAAGTCTTTCTAAAAAAGTTCAAAAAGTCATTGAGTTTCTGTGTAAGTGATTTTTTGGCTGGCGTCGTTTCTGGCTCGCTTGGGTCCAGTGAAAACGTATCAAAGTTCATGAAATAGCCAGAAGCAGTTCGATCAATTGTTGGAATTGCATCGGGATTTGTTGAAATCGGATTTTGCTCTTGACGAGGCATGTTGACGTAGATGTCTGTAGTCGGTCTGATTGCAACTTGGTTGTTAAGTTGATTTTCATTTTGAAGATGAATTTCTTGTTGAAGTGGAACGAGTTCCATAGCATTGTTGCTTAGTCCTTCATTCCGTACAGGTGGCTCTTCAAACGTGATGAGTCTTTCTGTTTGAACTTCTTGGATTGTAGCAAGAGGAGGGCGTCTGCTACTGTGGAGTCCACGAGGCCTACTGTTTAGTATCGGCTACATAGTGTGGTTTGATTAAGTCAATTGAGACAAATCTTTTCTCCTTTTTTCTGGCAAGAGGTGGCAGAAGTACAGTTCTTGTGCCTTGGATTGCTAGGACCGGTACAGGCTTTCTGTAGGATGGCCCGAATTCTTTCTTGTCAGCAATCTTCTCTCTGACCAGATCCCCGACTTTTGGGTTTGAGACAGGTCTTGCCGTTACTGCCTTGACTTCCTCAGTGGCGGCCTGTTTCTGGAGCATGTTACTGTGTTGTGTCCTGGATTCATTTAGATCCTGTAAAACAGCCAAACGATCATGGATATCAAATGGTTTTACATCCGCCACTGTGCCTTCACAATCAAGATCAGGTACCCACATTCTTGTCCCAAATATGACCTCGTAAGGAGTGACACCTCCTAGAGAGCTTCTTGGCTGATTATTGATCACTTGCTGTACCCCATAAAGGTGATCGACCCACTTACCGCCCTTTCCTAATACCCTAGCTGTTAAAGATTGCTTTAAGTCTCGGTTTTTCCTCACCACAACAGAATTTCCCTCGGGATGGTACGGAGAGGAGTACCGCAATGCTACGCCCATTCCTTCCATGGCCTCTTTGTAACCCCGAGAGCTAAACGCCGGACCACGGTCAGAATGTAACATGCCAACTGCGTATGTGCCGATAAAGACTTGCAAATCTTTTATAACAGTTCGAGCGTCAGCCGAGCGCTGAGGCCAGATCTTGGGGAAATTTGAGCTGGACGTACACGAACGGACAATCTAATGCTGTCTAATAATGGTATCTGTACTGGACGTGTTGTGGTGGATCCTTCCATCTGCTTGCAGATGTCGCAGTTCCAGACATAGGGCCCGATTCTGATGCGGGTTGGAAAAGCTTCCCGACCGAGGGCCTGATTCTGATGCGGTTAGGAAGGCCTCCTAACGACATTTGCTCCTTCCAAATCGGATCGGGAACGTGTCTTCCCGAACGAGGGCCCAATTCTGATGCGGTTAGGAACAAATGTTCCCATTGAAGTCAATGGGAGTTCAACCAAATCGTATCTGGAAGCATCCGGATGCATCCTACTCCGCCGGTCGGACTTTCCCGATCCGAGTGGGTCGGAAACCATTACCCAACCGATTGGGTCGGGAAGCTTTTCCAACCCGTATCAGAATCGACCCCAAAGTCTCTAATCTGCCTTCTCATCACGGGCCACCAGTAGCGTTCTTTCAACAAAGAAACAGTCTCCCTAAGTCCCTTATGTACAGAACCTTTCACTTCGTGCTGCCACAATTAAGCCTCACCTACGATCCATATTTGGTATTACTCTATCCCCCACTCCAGGAATCTGAGCATATGGAATGTTTTGTGCATCTAACTTGTAGGAGTACTTGAGTGGAAATGTTTTAGGTACTGCTGTGCTGCCTTTGCGTGAAGCATTGACAGCTAACATTATCTCGCCGTCTACCCTTGTCTTTGAACGAGTAACTGCAGCTACGGCGGCTGTGCGAACAGCCCCCTTTGCGGCTTCATCAGCCAATGAACTCCCTTCAACGTGAACGCCATCACGCTGATGACTCAGTGTATGTATCACGTGAGCCCTTGGTAGTTTGTTTCTCAACTCCACAACCTGTTCCCATAGCATTTTATGCTTAATTGTGCCACCTTTTGCATCTTTGAACCCATTTTGTTCCCAATGATGTAGATATTCATTGTACGACTGTACACAGTATAAGGAATCACACACAATCAGTGTGGGGAATTCGTGGTCCGTATTTATAAGTGCCAGTATCAGTGCTTTGAGTTCTGCCAACTGAGCCGTGCAGTCTCCTAGAGATTGCGTTTTAGTGCAACTCGGATGGAACTTTCCATCGCGCATGCGACCTTTAACAATCGCACACGCTGCACTGTAAGCTTGCTTACTCCCTATGGCCGGTTGAGCAGACCCGTCAGTGTAAATAAGGTATTCATACTGATCTAGAGGCAAAATTTCATTTGGTAGAGGATATTCTTGTTCGTATTGCAGGAATGCCTGTGTTTTTAAACTTGGATCGAATCTGTATTCAACATCCATTGCAGTAAGAGAATTAGCCCATTGTATCCATCTGGGATGTAAGGCTTTCGCATTTGGAATGCTAGCTTTTGTAACAGCTTCTAAAGCTGGTACTGGGGTCACGACAATTATGCGTTTACCCTGAGCCAGAGCTCTTTCTCTTGCTATAGCGGTCTGCACTGCTGTCAGGATTTTTTCTATTGAAGTGAAACGCATTTCTGCGTTTGTGTACAGGTGTGATTTGTATGCGATTGGTACTGTTTCACCTTCATTAAAAGTTAAATAAGTGTACCCGCATTGACCCGCTATTACTCGGATCACTAAGTTCTGTGCATTTACGCGTGTCTGTAAATGTTTTGAAGCTATCATGTCTTCCTGTAGGGAACGCAGGATATTTGTATGTTCCTGTGTCCATTGTCTGACTGAAAAATCAGGCTTTATTAAATCGTAGAAAGGTTTTACTCTTTCTGCGTAATCCAAAATGTATGTTCGACCAAAATTTAGAAATCCCAGAATTGATTGTAAATTCTTTAATGATTTTGGAAGTTGGAGCAGCGCGCACTTTTCTAAAAAAGTTAGCTGCCAGGCTTTTTCTTTCACTTGACAGCTCGTATCCTAAAAATAGGACACTGAGGTGGGCAATCTTGATTTTTTAAAGTTAAATTTGTAGCCCTCAGAGGCGAATCCCATAATAATGGTGCTCACCCTGGTCAAGTGCCTCGGTAAGTCATCGTCCGTCAGATAAATATCATCCACATAGGACAATGCTTCTTCATCCAAATTTTGGAGTAACTCTGTTTCCCTTGCTGAAAATACCCCGGGGCTATTTTTATACCCTTGGGCTAGTCGACAAAATTGTCGCCGGGACCCTAATGCACTGAATGCAGTCAGATACCTGCTTTCAGGCGCTATATTTTGGCAGAAAAATCCATTTGAGATATCAAGCGTTGTTTTGTATTTTTTGCGCACAATGTTATTCATTAATGCGGCACTGTGTGCATTTTGAACTGCAAATATCTTTGTGCAAGTGTTTAAATGTCGGTAATCTAAAACTAAACGATATGTGTTATTGGGTTTTGATACAGGAAACAAAGGATTGTTCAATGGTGAGGTGCAATTTTCTATCACCCCCTGGTATTCAAGTTGATCTAGGATCTCCCTGACTTGTTTTTTAGCTTCCTGCTTTATAGGGTATTGCCTTTGAGCATTTGGGGAAACTTTTAACGGGATCACATGGTGGGTTGAATCCTCATCCCAACCAACATGATTTTTATACAATGCCGGAGCTAGGGCAACCGCCCACTCCTGCGCATATGCATGTTTAAGATGTATGGGAACGAGGTCGGAAAAGGCTGGAAAAATTACAATTTCTCCCCTAGGGCACTCCATGACGAATGCTGGCGGCCAGTCTTGCTCTGCTAATAGAATGTCATAACCAGATGACAGATTTTTCCAAAAGAGACCTTTAATTTTTCTGGGCTTGTCCCCCTCCAGCCGGAGTGTTATCTCATGTAACTTATGTGGGACACTTACCCGAGTATCAGGTGTTTCCACCGTGATATAATCACTCAACTCCGCTGTCACCAGAAATTCCTTCAGGTTCTGGCGAGCTATCGTTACTTCTGCCGTGCTGTCTAGCATCGTCAGAGCCCATTCCCCGTTCAGAAGCTGTGTCCTCAGAATTCTGGGCATGTCTGATCTTGAGACCTGCTACCTTCTTCTTTTTGAACTGAGGTTTCTGTTTTTGTTTATCCTCTTTTTTAGGTGCGTAGACCGCAGTGCGTTGCGTGTCTCTGGACTTTGTATGCTCCTCTTGTCTGTGTTCTGACCGTCCTTCCCTCTCGGAGTTTCTTGACGAACCCTGAAAGGAACGAGAGGAACGTGTATCAGTATCCTGATACCTGTCAGGTTTTTTAATATTATCCCTATTCCTGAGGTTATACCTCCTTTCAGAGGGCTCCTGTTGAGGAGACCTACCTCTGGATTGAGATCTGCTGTCTTGACCTTGCCAGGTAGGTCGCTCCCCCGCCACACAGCTCCGCCTGTGGTGTCCTGCCCGCTGCTGCTGCTGGTAAGCTCTCCCCTCTGCCTGTGGCCTCGGTGCCCGGTTTCCTTCTGTTTCCCCTCGCTGCCCCCATTGAACTGTGTCCTTTTTCCCTTCTGTACCCCTCGCTGCCCCCATTTTCACGGTGTCCATTTTCCTTCTGTACCCCTCGCTGCCCCCATTGAACTGTGTCCTTTTTTCCCTTCTGTACCCCTCGCTGCCCCCATTTTCACTGTGTCCATTTTCCTTCTGTACCCTTCGCTGCCCCCATTGAACTGTGTCCTTTTTTTCCCTTCTGTACCCCTCGCTGCCCCCATTTTCACTGTGTCCATTTTCATTCTGTTTCCCCTCGCTGCCCCCATTTTCCCTGTGTCCATTTACATTCTGTTTCCCCTCTCTGCCCCCATTTTCACTGTGTCCATTTTCCTTCTGTACCCCTCGCTGCCCCAATTGAACTGTGTCCATTTTCCTTCTGTACCCCTCGCTGCCCCCATTGAACTGTGTCCATTTTCATTCTGTTTCCCCTCGCTGCCCCCATTTTCCCTGTGTCCATTTACATTCTGTTTCCCCTCGCTGCCCCCATTTTCACTGTGTCCATTTTCCTTCTGTACCCCTCGCTGCCCCCATTGAACTGTGTCCATTTTCCTTCTGTACCCCTCGCTGCCCCCATTGAACTGTGTCCATTTTCCTTCTGTACCCCTCGCTGCCCCCATTGAACTGTGTCCATTTTCATTCTGTTTCCCCTCGCTGCCCCCATTTTCACTGTGTCCATTTTCCTTCTGTACCCCTCGCTGCCCCCATTGAACTGTGTCCATTTTCCTTCTGTACCCCTCGCTGCCCCCATTGAACTGTGTCCATTTTCCTTCTGTACCCTCGCTGCCCCCATTGAACTGTGTCCTTTTTTTCCCCTTCTGTACCCCTCGCTGCCCCCATTTTCACTGTGTCCATTTTCATTCTGTTTCCCCTCGCTGCCCCCATTTTCACTGTGTCCATTTTCCTTCTGTACCCCTCGCTGCCTCTCTCCACTCCCGCCGCTGCGTCCCCTGCGGCCCCGCCCCCCTGACTGCCCATTCGCTGCCCCTGCCTCCCGCCTCCCAGCTGCTCCTCCCTCCCACCTCCCCATATATGGCGGCCGCGCCGCTGGCGCGCCGAAGGCAAGCCCGTCTGCGCCCGTCCGCGCCTGGACCGCGCCCAGCGCCAGAACCCCTGGGTTGTGTGCCCCCCGCTCCAGCCTCGAGGACCGACGCCGCTACGAGGCCACCACACTCCACGCTCTCAACCCTGGACGGACGCACAACTGCTTCAAGGCCGCCCCGAAACGCACCCATGGTCCCTTCACCTGCCGGAACTGCAGCTACACCAGCCTCAGAGCCACCGAAACGCCCGCCAAGAAGGACCTCAACCACCTCCGATGCATCCTACTGAACACCCGCTCCGCACGCAAACACGCCGTCGAGCTCTGGGACCTGCTCGGCACATCATCACCAGACGTCGCCTTCCTGACAGAGACCTGGATGAACGACTCCTCCGCCCCCGACATCGCCATAGCCATCCCAGACGGCTATAAGATCTCCCGCAGAGACCGCGTCAACGCAGTAGGAGGAGGAATCGCCATCGTCCACAAGAACACCATCAGGGTCTCGACCAACACCGACGACACTCTCAGCACCGCTGAACACATGCACTTCCAGATCCACACGGACCCCAACACCACCCTTAGAGGCACCCTTGTCTACAGACCCCCTGGGCCCCGACCCCAGTTCAGCGACTCCATTGCCGACTTCATCAGCACGCACGCCCTGACCTCTACCGACTACATCCTCCTCGGAGACCTGAACTTTCACCTGGAGAACAACAACGACAGCAACTCCACCACCATGATCGACAACCTCGCCAACCTCGGTCTGAGCCAGCTCGTCACAACACCGACCCATTCCGCTGGCCACACGCTTGACCCCATCTTCTCCTCAAGCTCCCACGTCTCCTTCAGCCACACCACGGAACTCCTCTGGACCGACCACCGTTGCATCCATTTCACCTTCCAGAAACCCACCACACACCACCGCACCCAACAGATCCCACGCCGCTGCTGGAGCAAAGTCACCGAAGACCAACTACGGGCAACCCTCGCTCTCAGCCCTCCCTCCGACCCATCCAACACAGACGACGCCGCCTGCAACCTCAGACGATGGATGGACGACTGTGCCAACACCCTCGCCCCGCTGAAAAAACTCACCTACAGTGACACCACCAAAAGAGCCAGCTGGTTCACCTCAGAACTCCTAGCTTCCAAGCGCACCTGCCGTAAACTAGAGAAGAAATGGCACAGTGATAAGACACCGGACAGCCACGCAGCCCACAAAGACGCCATCCGTAACCACCACCACCTCATCAAGTCCGCCAAGAGAATCTCCTTCAAAGACCGCCTCGACAACAACGCACACAACAGCAAGGAGCTTTTCAACATCGTGAAGGAACTCTCCAACCCCAGCTCCAACACCAACGACATCCCGCCGTCGCAACCCCTGTGCGATTCCCTCGCCACCTTCTTCCACCGCAAGATCGCCGACATCCACGACAGCTTCAACACCCAGACAGCCCCAACTAAGATCGATGCACCAGACCCGCCGCACACCATCGACCACGACCCCCTGCCAGCCTGGGCCAGCGTGAACATTGAGGACACCATCAAGACCATGAGCACAATACACTCTGGCTCCCCGTCAGACCCTTTCCCGCACCACATCTTCAACAAAGCCAGCAGCTCCATCGAACCCCACCTGTGCAACATCATCAATCTCTCCTTCGAGACCGCGACCTTCCCAGAGAGCTGGAAACACGCAGAGATCAACGCCCTACTCAAAAAACCCAAGGCGGACCCGAGAGACCTCAAGAACTTCCGGCCCATCTCCCTGCTTCCGTTCCCAGCCAAGGTCATCGAGAAGATCGTCAACGAAACAGCTAACCCGATACCTCGAAGAAAACAGCATCCTGGACCCATCCCAATCGGGGTTCCGCAGCAACCACAGCACTGAGACTGCCCTCATCGCCGCCACAGACGACATCAGGATCCTGTTGGACAACGGTGAGACCGCAGCCCTCATCCTGCTGGACCTCTCCGCCGCCTTCGACACTGTCTGCCACCGCACTCTACGCGCACGCCTCCACGACGCAGGGATCCGAGACAAGGCCCTGGAATGGTCCACCTCCTTCCTCACCGGCAGAACCCAGAGAGTCCGCCTCCCACCATTCCGATCCGAAGCCTCCGAGATCATCTGCGGCGTACCCCAGGGATCGTCCCTCAGCCCAACACTGTTCAACACACAACATGGCCAACAAGTCCACACATCAACCCACGCACAAATACCCAAACACAGTACACATCCCGGAAACACCCCCCCCCCGGACAAACAAATCAACTACAAATCCCAGAACACCAGCCACAACACACCTGAAAACAACAGACCACCATGACACACCCACATAGGTAAGTACAAAACCAGCCCCTTCACAGACCACAACCCCTTGCAACATTACAAACTGAGGACGAGAGCACACAACACAGCGAGACAGAAAGGACAGCAGCACACCACAGACACGCACCTATCACACCCATCAGCACCATCACCACCAAACACCGGCCACACAAACCCCCTGCACATCACACACCACACACCGCACCAGCACCACAAACACCAAAACACACACCATGGCACCACACAGAATGCCCAAGTTCACCTCCACCGAGCTGACGGTCATGGTCGACGAGATCGTCAAGGTGCACCCACAAATCTATGGCAACCAGGTCCAACAGACACCACTAGCCACCAGAACCCGGTTGTGGATCAGGATCGTAGACCAGGTCAATGCAGTCGGGAACGTGCCACGCAACAGAGACGAAATCAACAAAAGGTGGAACGACCTGAAAAGCGTGGTCAAGAAGAAGGAGACCAAGAATCGTGAGCTGGCTGCCAGGACTGGCGGAGGTAATCCCGCGCTATTCAAGACCTTCAAGGCGTGGGAGGAGAAGGTGCGAGTCATCATACATCCGGAGATCCTCACCGGATTACCAGGGGAGTGGAGGCTGGTAAGTACAAACAAACGTATACCAGCACACCGCTATGTACTCACATGCACTACCACTATGCCATAGCTCCGAGGGACAAACACCCCCATGTCCAGTACACAATACACAAGACATCACTCACACATGCAACAGACACTCACACACACAGCCCAAACCTAACAACTAACAAAACCATGGGGGCATGTGTACAGTCAGCCAGCACCGCAACTCCCACCAGGTCCCCTTGTACTCCAGAAGCGCCAGAAGGAGCACTCCCCACACCCATGTGTCAGCCATAGCTGCACTAACCGACAAGTAACAGGTAAGTAGCCGCAACACAAAGGCAGTGGGTCGGAGGGGGGACAGCTGGAGTACAACACCCACCAGGCTCATAGTCCCACAGCGCAGCAAGGTGGAGCACACCCCACACCCATGAGCCAGCCATAGCTGCACTAACCGACAAGTAACAGGTAAGTAGCCGCAACACAAAGGCAGTGGGTCGGAGGGGGGACAGCTGGAGTACAACACCCACCAGGCTCATAGTCCCACAGCGCAGCAAGGTGGAGCACCCCCCACACACATGTGACAGCCACTGCAGTGCACACCTGCAGCCGACAGATAGACATCTCACCCCACATGCAGGGGTTTCTGTGGGTGTCAAGCCATCACCACAACTCACAACACCGCCCCCACTCCCACAGACCAGCAACATGGAGCACCCCTCCCGCCCATAACCATGTGGCATCCATTGCATTGCGCACACAAAAACAACCTGTAGGTGGGAAACTGTATAGGGCGGGGTGTCTGTAGGCATGAGGACTGTACTACGACTGACACATGGGACATGTCACGTAGCAGAGGAACACGCAGCACTGCTCCCTGTCACAATCATGTGACCAATGTGCACATGGACATGTATTAGAGTCATACCCCACATTACCCATCACAGATACAGCAACACCTAAGGAGCCACGTCTGCATGCACAAGTCCCACTGGAGTACAGACCCACACGGCAGGCACTGTGCCACCCATCACACACATCAGCAACACCATCTAAGTCTTGTCCATGTAGTCCTTACTGCCTGTCACTCACACATCGTACAACAACGCCCATGTAAGACAAACCTAACTAGAAGTAACAGCGTGGAACCACAATATTGCATACAAAAACAACTGGACCCATGAAACACACAGGCACACAATGCACATACAACATATCATCCATCGCATCTGTCAGCCCCAGTGTCATGAAAGGTATGTCATCCGAACAGCTGTCCCACATACAGTAGTCATGCAAAGATACCTGCCCATGACAAATCATGTGCCTGCAGTGACTGAAGCACACGTCACACTGCGAGTAACAACACACCTAATATAGTCAACACCCCAAGAGCACTGCATCGATGCACATGTACGAGGGCAGCACGCACACCAAGGATTTGGCCCATCTGCAATACGTGGTGTGGCACACAACAAGCACTAACTCACAACAATGCTACCAATGTAATGTCCATGAATCATAACAGGCAGCAGATATGCCGGGCATGTCAGACAGACACACACCTTTGTCTATGCACTGTCATGTTGCCAGAACACATGTCACGTTCTGCACCCATCACTCACAGTATGTACCCCAAAAGCATATTTCAGGCCAAAGCGTTTAGGGGGCTGTACCCCCTTTTGCCATCTGCGTGTCTAAGCGTTCCATTTGAACCCCAAAAGCATATTTCAGGCCAAAAGCGTTTAGGGGGCTGTACCCCCTTTTGCCATCTGCGTTTCTAAGCGTTCCATTTGAACCCCAAAACCATAGTTCAACCCAACATCGTCGATGGTTCTGGAGCCCGCATACACCCGAGCCACAAAATGTAGGAACATAGCAATACACACCCATCGGCATTGCTAATCCGTCCCATGCCACATGTCCACATCACACAGTTCCATTGCCTAGCCCACGCATACACACATCGTACATCCACACACACGCCTCTGGGAAACCTGTGCACGACAGTGCACGAACTGTGAATGTCAGACAACCAATACATACTTTGCTAGGTGCAACACAATGACCTATCTCATTCTCCCCACAGGTGCCGAACTGCTGGATGCTGGAGAGGGAGACAGCAGCCAGCACAGCCAGTCCGCAAGCCCCCGACCCGGACTCACGGATGTAGAGGAGCTGGACACCTCCCTGGACACGGACCACCCAGCAGGCCCATCTGGAGTGGCAGGGCACACCCGCTCCCCAGGGCCCCTCCTACCCACCAACCCATCGTCCAGGGATGCTGACCAGTCACAGACCCCTGCTGCCACGGTCGTTGCGGCCACTGCCACTGTCGTTGCGGCCACGGTCGTTGCGGCCACCACCACGCCATCCCTGACCACTCAACCAGCGCAAGGGGTGGCCCGGCCGTCTGGGTCCACCCTGGGAGCCAGACCGAGGACCGTGGTGAGCAATGTGGCTAGTGGGCAGGTCGGTGGCAGCAGTACTGGTAGGAGGAGCAGGGTCAGGCCAACGCCATCTGTGCCTGGGAGCCAAGCCCTGCCGCAAATCGACAGAGTCCTTGGGGCCTATGAAGAGGCCCAAGGAGAATGGGCCAGGTCGGCTACCGACACGCGGGAGGTCCTTGGGGTGTTGAGGTCCATGGACGCCCATATGGGCCAATTCGTGACCCGTATGGACCAACTTGTGGACCTCATGGGCCAGCTGGTGGTGGTGGTGAGGGCACAAGCAAGGCCAGCAACACCACCTCCGCCACCACCTGCTGTGGCGCAGGGTCGTGCAGCATCGCGTTCCCCTGCGTCCACAGCGAGTGAGCACTCCTCAGCCACCACCAGCAGCCCACCAACACAATCCCCCCTCCGAAACGTGGAAGGGGCCGTCCGAAGAGGAAACAGGTGTCCAGAGAGGACTTCGCATGCACAAAACGTAAGTGAGTCAGCCAGCCACCTTGACCACCTACTGCATTGACTTGTAATACGATCCTACCCCACACTGCCATGTGAATGGCATGTGTCTGTTGGACTGTGGACATAGAACTTCATGGGTACACCTTGACCATCATGCAGCCATGTCCGTCAACTCATTGTCACAGCATGCACCACATTCGTCATCACCTTGCACACAATCACATGTCACCACTGTAAATAAATACACCTTGATCACAATCTGCTTTATGTGTCCTGGGTTTATTCAACGATGTGCAATCGCCACCATGAGCAGAAATGCATCTGCTGTGTGGTATGTCGATGGGACAGGAGAGGCTGTAGGGACATAGGGGTGAAAAACAGAACAAGAGTACATTCAATGAGTGTGTCACACACTCATCACACAGTACTTGTCACCAACTACAAGCAATGTACACACATCTCACAGAGCAACAGGGCACAATGCTACAGCCACTGTCAGTGGCATACCAACCTGGACATGGACCATTGACACACAGCACTCAGTGAACAAAAGGCCCCCGTGACAGAGCACACATACACCTGCACAACTACAGCTACATCAGCCATCGTACATGGACACTCACCATCAAGTGAAGTAGCGGGCGATGAGCTGCTGACGCACATTCACAGCTTCCTCCTCTCCACTGTCCTCTTCACTTGACCCATCCTGGTCTGCAGGCTGGGGCCCTGGTTGATCTCCGTCATCCACAATTAGGGGGATCTGCTTGCGAATAGCCAGATTGTGCAGCATGCAGCAAGCCACGACTATCTGGCACACCTTCTGTGGGGAGTACGCCAGTGCACCCCCGGTGCGGTCCAGGCATCTGAACCTGGACTTGAGGAGTCCAAAGGTACGCTCAACCACACGTCTGGTCCTCCCATGTGCCTCATTGTAACGGACATCAGCTGGGCTCTGAGGATGTCGTAATGGGCTGAGCAGCCAGGGCCCATTCGGGTAAGCAGAGTCACCTGGGTGTGAGGGACACAGAGAATCGTTGCTATTCCAACTGGACACAAGACAGCATCGCACAGCCAGCACGCTACACTACTCCACATACTCACCAACAATCCAGCCACGGTCCGGTTGCAGATTGGTCATCAGTCGTGGTAGGATGCTGTTGCGCATGATGTGCGCGTCATGTGCCGATCCTGGGAACTTCGCACACACGTGTGAAATTACCATGTCCGCAAGGCACACCACTTGCACATTCAGGGAGTGTGTGTGCTTCCGGTTGCGGTAGAGGTGCTCAGTGGCCTGTGGTGCAACAAGGCCAACATGGGTGCAATCTATTGCACCAACGACGTGGGGGATCCGTCCAAAGGCATAGAAATCACCCTTCACTGCCGCCAATTCACGAGCCTTGGGGAATCTGACGTACCTGTTCCTGTACAGCATCATAGCTGACAGTACATCCCTCAGCACCATGCTGAACATGGGCTGGGACATCCCACCTCCACTGCCCACTGTGTGTTGGAATGACCCAGTGGCGAAGAAATGCAGTGCAGCCATCACCTTAGCCGTGGGGGTGAATGCTGTTGGATACACCCTGCGAGGACGGAGGTGGGGTTCCAACATGGCACATAGGCGATGCAGGGTGGGTCGGTCCAGACGATATTTACGGATGACCTCCACATCCTCCATGTCTGACAGCAATTGGTAGGGGCGATGAATGTTTGGTCTCCGCCTAGGAAAGATGGAAGTGGACACATGTCAAAGCAACACGCCACATGGCATTTTCACATACACATGACAAAAATGACGGACCAAGCTATTGAATCACAGAACAGATGACAAGTAGGGACAGCACAGCCACAATACACTTACACAGGTCCCCTACCAATAGCAATGGGCAGTGACACACACCATTGCTATGAGCATGCACATGGGGATCTAGGCCTCAATAACTTGTAAGGCATGCTGATGGTAACAGACTGCATATTCGGAAAGCTGCAACACCACGGCAACATGACTAGCTGCTGTGCATCACTCTGCTTCCGAGGCTGGGTGAGTATGGCACACACCAACAACGCTATGGACACAGGCTGAGCGGCCAAAACAAGTGGGACCTGTGGCACGAGGGGATATGAGACAGTCATTGATGTGCCTACTGCACCCTATGTACAGCACTGAACGGATCACACCTCCAGAAACATTTACAGGTGTACACATTGACAGCCCCATGCCAACACGGCTGTGTGCTTGCAATTACACATCACAAGTGAAACGTAACGTTGCACGTGCCAAGTGGCAGATGTACATTGTGAAAGATGGCATGTGTGTGCAAATGCATATCCCATGCACCCATGCCAATGTGTACATGATGATATGCCAACAGACATGTGGAGGCTGGCCACTGGCCGTCCCTGCCTATGCACACAGCATGTTGTGGCCCCGTCCATTGTGGACCTGCACCCACACACAAATCATGGCCACACCTGCAGATGCATTGCGCACATTATACTGTGTTCTGCACATGACATAACTTTGCCGCAGGTGACATGGATCATGGAGGGCCCACATGTACGCGTGGGTGGACTACACAATACTGTCCAATGGTTATCACCCCCAGTCAGTGCTTCGAATGGGGAGGATGTGGTGCTGGTACTAATTTTAATGTGTCGAGTGGGCGGGGCTAGGTGCGGGGCTACATGCAAGACAAGGGAAGTTCATCGGCTTATCTACTAGTTGCAATGCACACGAGACACGTCTTTTCATGACCACATCAGGGTCATTCCTTTCACTAACTGGAAGTCAAACAGTCATGTTTCACCCTGTCCTCATGGCCTCCCCTCGCTCACCCAAATATGCGTTTGCACCTGGGAAGCCAGCGCATGCACAAGCAGCTCCAAGCTCGCCCCAGGGAGGCCAAGCAGTGTATGTGTGGGGCCAGTTGAACAAGTGGTCTGTCTCGCGGCATGATAAGTGGCGGGACGCCGTCCACCTGCGTGGTGCCCCGACTCGAGACCCGGGCAACATTGGCAATGCATGACAGGCTCCGCAGTCCGGATACACCACCTGCAACACACAGAGGCTGTAGCTGCCCTAGCGGCCCAGGCCGCGTCCAACTGGTGCTCATGGACCCACACATTCACTCTTTGGCCTCTCTGGGGCGAGCTTGGAGCTGCTTGTGCACGCGCTGGCTTCTCTGTTGCAATGGCATGTAACTAGGGTGACCAGAATTTTAAAGCCAAAAACCGGGACATTTAACGAGAATAGAAGAAGGACTACAGTTTTACTTCAAGCGAGCGCACAGAATGACAGCGCTCCTCAGCAGAGAATTACAGAACAGGCAGTCAGAAGATACATGAAATGCAATTTTTAAACCCAGAACCTTGCCTGTTAATTAAATATCTTCCTTGAATCAACTGCTAACCATCCCTGCTTTGTAAAACATAACAAAAACACCACTCACTGTTTTCATTTGACCCTCTCTAAAAATGGGGACAGGAGCTAAATTTCCTGTATTCTGCCGGGACAGCTGGTGTAACACCGGGACCGTCCGGGGAAATCTGGGACGCCTGGTCACCTTACATGTAACGTGTGTGGGGATATGGGCAATGAGTGAGATGGTGCGAGCCCCTTTCCGTGACGTCACTCCTACTCGTGATGTGTGCGTCCCCCCACTACTTCCATTTGACTTGTGCCATACTACACATTGAGGATGTGTTGCCTGCGTGATGTGACCAGGAGGAGCGCGCCATGACCTCTCACCCACCATGCTCCACTGCCATCCCGTGCCCTGGATTGCCTGTGCAGGTGGACGATGTTGGGGATACACCTGGTCGACAGGGGATGTGGGTGCCTTGGCAAGGGCCTGGCGGACGCACAGCAGTAGCCAACATGTCCATGGAGGGTGGGCTGACGTCTACACCTGATGCAGCATTGATCGTGTGCCCGCCTGTTGTGCACACACGAGTTCACATTCATCCCCAGACAGGTGGTCTTTACAAATTCCCAGGAGAGCGGCAATGTACTGTTCCGGAATCCTCCCAACACAGCGTGTTTCAACATTGCATGTGCGCACCTACCCGTCACACCCACCCACCTGAGCCAAGCGTAACTCCCGCTTCACATGACACATGTGTGTCTTCCACAGTTGTGCTACTCATTTGCGTTGACATCCAATGACAGTGGACTACATAGTCATCTCACGACTGCAGTGTACTTCACACACTCTCATCCTCTCTCAGTCGTACTTGTGGAATGAATAAGCAGAGACACATTTTTACTTCAAGCCATGTATTAGGACTTATGTCCTCTGTGATGCAGTATAGTGGACACTACTGGCAGCGAAATGCATGTGGAGGATATACTCAGCATGATTACACATAGCATAGGGTGTAGGGGTACATGTGATTAGTCGTTGACTGTGGGATGTGGTCTTCAGAGTTACAACTGCTTAGCCATTGCTGTGCTAATGTACACTTGCTAATTACTGAGGAGCTGCTAACTTTGACACAGACAGTATACATTTAGCCTACCAGTCCGCTTGACATCATGGGCACAGTACATCTCAGTTCCATGTTACAGGTTTGCTGCTATAGTTACTCATACACACGTGCGTGGAGGTGACATCAGGGCATGGGCTTACGTGCATGCAACGGCGTCCCACTTGTTGTTGCAATGTGGTGGCTACTGGACATGACACAGTCACTGGGGTCATGTTGTTGGGGGATGCACTTGTTGTCCATGCAAAAGTCCTGGCACGGAAGTTCAGAGGGAGGTGAGGTGACAGCTCTCACATACTACAGCCGAACGATTACTGTCCACTGACCGGTGCATATGTTCATGGGCGCAGGATGCTATATATGGCATAGTTGTACGTGCAGTTATGTCCATGTGGTTGCCATACACAAATCCCATGCCTCTGCCTCCCCCTGTTCATGCAGAGTTACTGGATGTGATGAGGAACAGGGTGCATGTCCCGAATATATCCGATGTCATGGCAGTGTAGTTGATGGTCTGGTGTTATTTGCAGGTTGTGTGGTATAGTTGTTGTACTGGTAAGTGCTCAGTCCGTGCGGATGCCAAGCATGGGTACGGTGTGGGACATCATTGTTCAATTGGGGGTGTTGCGTCGGGGCCCGACGAAATGACTGGTTGTCAGGTATGCGATTCCTTCCAGCAGGGCTTCCATGGCATTGGTGGTTAACATGGATGCCATCCAATGAAGCGGATGGTGGCTGTCAAGATGTTGGTCGTAAGTTGTCCCTTGTAGGAGCATGATGGGACATGTTGGATGACATTCGATGAAACTGTGATCCAGTATCCGTCGTGTGGAGGCACAGTGGTCCCATTGCAGTGTGGGTCCGATTGCAGCCACATACGCCATGCCCCCATAGGCTGAACAGACCCTGTCGTGGACGTCCAGGGGGTTGAACAGTTGTAGCAGGTCCGCCATTGGACATGCCGGGTTGGAGAGACATAAATCCACAGGATAGTGGAAGGGACACCTCCGACAGTAGAAGACGGGGATGACGCAGCTGAACAATGCGATGCGGTAAGTTAGTCGGTAACTTACGTTCAGCAAGGCCAGATTTTCACATCCCAATATCTGTATCAGGTTATGTTTGTACAGCTTAATCTGTCCGGCGTAGTTGGGTAGGTGTGGTGCAAGTGCCATTTTGCTGCAGGGCGATGTGATTGTAGTGCTCCGGCTGTCTGTGCAGTCTGCAGAGTGCAACCTCCGACGTTGCTGGGAATTCTGTAATGGTCGTAGGGAGGCAGGGCTTGGGTTATAGTGGCTTGTGCGGAGAACACGGGCTCTCATCTCACATGCTTCTATGAATGGTCAAGGTCAGTGGTGTCTGACTCCTTCCAGATAACTTGCATGTGAACCAAATGGGGGAGTGGTATCATTTCTTTTTTCCCTTCGGTATGTTGTTTCGTGTTGTGCGCTATCTGCCCAGTGGACGGTTCCCTCTGCATGCCTGTGTTGTTTTTTTTTGGGGATAATGACTGTATTGTCCTGCTTGAATAGTTGAGCTGTGGTTTCGGTGTGGGTATGGAAGGCCATTCAGAGCTATCTCCTCTCCCGTGTGTGGGCGGCACGCAGCGTTTCCGCTATGCGTTGGGCCTTGTGTGTGGGTGTTGTTATTGGAGCCACCTGTTGTCTGTCCCCCGTGATCTTTGATGTTACGTGTTGCATGTCTTGGTATTGGCTGCAGCGTGGTATCGGTGTTTCTGTGTGGTACTGGCGTACCTTTTGCCGATGGGGTCCAAATTCTGCTGGGTGATGTTGCTGCCGCTGTGTGCTTCGCCTTGTTTTGCACACAGAGGTGTGTCCTAATGTGGCGTGACATCACTGACATGTTCGGGTCAGTTGTGTGACGTCAGGTTGGCAACAGTGAATTGCCGCTTGGCGACATGACTGTGGCAGGACTGTCACGTGACATGTGCGTTCTGGGTGGGGCTGGTGTGTGTGGTGTTTGGTTGTGACCCTGTGTTGTTTGTGTGCGGCGCATACATGGCGCTGCCGTTGGCCTATGCGTTGTGCGCATGTGTGGGTGCGTTGTCGCCGCTGCGGGGCCGTGACGGGGACGTTAGTTCCTGGTCCCAGGTGGTGTGTCCCGGGTTGTTGCGAGTTGTTACAATTTTCCGGGTGTGACATTTGTGGGTGCAGTGGTGGATGTGTCGTGCCCACGCAGGGGTGTCGGGGGGGGGCCATGTACAGTTTTACCTCCCTTGCAGTGTGTGCGGTGTTTGCGTGCCCTTGTTGTGTGTCTGCCTACCTGCGTCGCCGCGGTGCGTTGACTCCTAGGTGCTGCATCAGGTAGAGCATGGGGAGGGCCTGCAGTGCTGGATTCATCCTCGGGGTTTCCGCCTCTTTGCTATCCGTACTGGGCGTTCGGGTTTCCGCCTTGCTTTCACGTGCGGTGTCTCTTAGCCGGGGGAGCTGTTTGGTTGTGGCATCGTAATTTGTACGCCGGGCGGTACGTGATTTCGTCGTGCGGTGTGTCTCCATTGGGCGGCGCCGCTACGTGAACGGGTGCACTTTGATGGCGGACGGCGTCGCTGGCTTACGGGCGGTGTTTGGCTGTCTCTTCACTTCCTAATTGGGCGGGCGTGTGGCCTGCGGCGGGCGGACGGTTACTGGTGGTTTTTGCATCCGCCAGCACGGCGGTGGTGCTTCCGCCCGCCATCCTAATGGGCCCCTTAGCTCTTTAAAACTATTTATTGCCTGTATTTAGATTCTATGCTGCTTTGGGCTCTTTGTTATGGTCTTGTTGATAATGGTCTTTATTAGCTATTTATAGACTTACATTATTTGTACTATAAACATTGTGATTTTATTCTTCAGCTGTATTTTCTACATGATGAAATCAAATAATAAAAAAAGAAATTAAAAATACAATAATATCTACTACCAATACTTATTGATAAAAATACAAAAATATCGAGTACACAATATCGTATATAAAAATTATTGTACACTACAATATCGAAATGTAAAATATCGTTACATTAAATATCGTTTAAATTTAAATAACATACAATATAACAAAAATATCGAATACCAAAATATAGACATCAATATTATCGACTTTTTAAAAATATCGACTATAGAAAAACTGCTCAATTAAATATATCTTTAGCACCAAATATAAATTCACATTATAAAACAATATAAAACACTTAAACAACATAATAAAATAATTTGCAAACACATCAATATATAAAACTAAGGGGCCCATTACGATGGCGGGCGGAAGCACAACCGCCGTGCTGGCGGATGCAAAAACCACCAGTTACCGCCGGCACGCAGCAGTCCACACGCCCGCACAATTATGATGCGAAAAGCAGGCCAAACACCGCCGGCAAGCCAGCAACACCGTCCGCCATCAAAGTGCGCCCGCACACGTAGCGGCGCAGCACAACTGACACACACCGTCCGACGAAACACGTCCCGCCCGGCGCATAAATTACGATGCCGCAAACAAACGGCTCCCACGGCAAAGAGACACCGCACGTGAAAGAGAGGCGGAAACACGGACGCAGAGCACGGACAACGAAGAAGCGGCACCCCGGGCATGAATCCAGCACTGCAGGCCCTTCCCATGCTTCTGCTGATGCACCACCAAGGACGCAACGTACCGCGGAGACGCAGGTAGGCACACACACAACAAGTGCACGCAAACAGCGCACACAGTGCAAGGGCGGAAAAAGCGGACAACCCCCCACCAGCGCGTGCACACTACACATCCACCATTGCATCCACATATGACACACAGGCCAAATCCTAACATCGCAGAACACATGTGTACACACCACCTGGGACTAGGAACCAACCACCCCGTCACGGCCCCAAAGCGCCGATGACGCCGCCACACATGCGCACAACGCAGAGGCCAACCGCAGCGCCATGCATGCGTCGCACACAGACACAGGGACACAACCAAGCAGCACACACATCAGCCCCACCCCGAACGCACATGACACGTGACAGGCCGGCCACAGACATGTCCCCAACGCCCAATTCACGGACAACACCCAACGCCACACAACCGACGCACACATGTCAGTGAAGTCACGCAACAGCAGGACACACCCCAGTGTAACAAACATGGCGTAGCACACAGCGGCGGCAACACCAACTAGGAGAAGCAGGGCCCCTTCGGGAAGAGGAACGCCAGTACCACACTGAAAAACCCATACCACCCTGCACATATGAACAAGACACATGAAACGGAACACCAAAGAGCCCGGGGACCGACAACAGGTGGCCCAAGAATTACATCCACACACAAGGCCCAACGCAGAGCGGAAAGGCAGCCTGCCGCCCACACAAGGGAGAGCAGACAGCACTGAATGACCTTCCATTCCAACACCGAAACCACAGCCCTACGACAGAAGCCGGTGAATACAGCCATTGTCCAAGAATAGACCAACACAGGCATGCCGAGGAGACCGACCACACGGCAGATAGCGCATATCACAGAAGCACACAACGGACGGGGAAGAAAGAAGAAAACACTCCCCCATGTCGGCCACATGCAAGTTAATTGGAAGGAGTCACACAGCACTGACCTTGAACTGTCTGAGAAGCATGTGGGAAGAGGGCCCGTGTCCTCCAAACAAGCCAACAGAACACAAGTCCTGTCTCCCCACGACTACACAGAGCTCACAGCAACCCCGGAGCGTGCACATTGCAGACTGCACACACAGCCGGAGCACGCCACCTCTACGAACCGCTGCGAAATGGCAACCGCAACACACCTACCCAACTACGCCGAACAGCTCAAGCTGTACCAAACCAACACGATACATACATTGGGATGCGATCTCCTGTCCCTGCTGAACGTAAGTTACCGACTGACTTACCGCATCACATTGTTCAGCTGCGTCATGCCCGTCTTCTACTGTCGGAGGTGTCCCTACCAGCATCCCGTCGAGATATGCCTCTCCAACCCGGCATGTCTGAAGGCGGACCTACTACCACTACTCCTCCCTCTGGACGCACACGACAGGGCCTGCTCTGCCTATGGGGGCATGGCGTATGTGGCCAACATCGCACGCGCACTGAAATGGAACCACTGTGCCTCCACACGACGGATCATCGAGAACAGCTACATCGAATGTCACCCAGCATGCCCCATCATGGTCCTCCAAGGGACAACCTACGAACAACACCTTGACAGCCACCATCCGCTTCATTGGCTGGCAAACATGGACACCACCAATGACATGGAAGCCCTGCTGGACGGCATCGCATACCTGACAACCTGTAAATACGTCGGACCACAACGCAGGTTCCCCGAGTGACCTATGAAGTCCAACCCCGCACCCATGCTCAGCTTCCGCACGGACTGGCCAGTCACCACCACAACAGCCATACCAAACGACCGGCAACTGTAACCACACCATCAACGACATCGCCATGACATCGGATATGACCGGGACATGCACACTGTTCCCCATCACATCCAGGAACACCGCATGCATCGTGGGAGGCAGTGGCATGGGCTCTGTGCATCGCACCCACATGGACGGAACTGCACGAACAACCAGGACACGACATGGATCCAGCGCACATGGACACACACACCGCTCAGTGGACATGAATAGGTCGCCTGGAGTCTGTGGGTGCTGCACCCCTCCCACCCCCGCCCCGGGAATCCCATACCAGGACCTTTGCATGGACGACAAGTGCATACAACAACAACACGACCCCAGTGACTGTGACATGTCCAGTAACCACCACAGTGCAACAACAAGTGGCACGCCGCTGCATGCACGCAAGCACATGCCCTGATGTCATCTCACATGCACGCGTGCATGAGGAACAACCGCAGCAAACCTGTCACATGGAACTGAGATGGACTGTGCCCATGATGCCGAGCGGTCTGGTAGGCTACATGTATACCGTCTGTGTCAAAGTCCGCAGCTCCGCAGCTATACGTAAATGTACATTAGCACAGCCTTGGCCAAGCAGATGTAACCCCACACCCTATCCCATTTGTAATCATGCTCAGTATATCCTCAACATGTATTCCGCTGCCAGTAGTGTCCACTATACTGCATCACAGAGGACAGAAGACTCAATATAATGTTTGAAACCAAAACTGTCTCCGCTGACTCATTTCACAAGTACGAATGAGAGAGGATGAGAGTATGTGAAGTACACGGCAGTCATGACATGACCATGTAGTCCACTGGTATTGGATGTCAACGCAAATGAGTAGCACTACTGTGGAAGACACACATGTGTCGTGTGAAGTCGTATGGACGCAGTGCTCAGGTGGGTGGGTGCGACGGGTAGATGCGCACATGCCAAGTTGGAGCACGCCGTGTTGGGAGGGGTCATGAACAGTACACCACCGCTTCCCTGGGCATTGTGAGAGGACACCTGTCGGGGGGAGTGAACACGTGTGTGCACAGCAGCCGGGCACACGTACAAGGCGGTACCAGGCGCACCTCAGCCCACCCTCTGTGGACAAGCTGGATCCTGTTGTGCGCCCGCCATGCCCCTTGACAAGGCACACACAGCCCCAGTCGACCAGGTGTAACCCCAACATAGTCAATCCGCACAGGCGATACAGGGCACGGGATGGCAGTGGAGCATGGTGTGTGAGAGGTCTCCTCGCGCTCCTCCTGGTCATATCACGCAGGCAATAGAACCTCAACGTCTAGCATGGCACAAGTCACATGGAAGTGTTGGGGGGGTTCCACCACAGCACGAGCAGCACTGACGTCACGGGAGGTGGCTCGCACCATCCCATCCATTGCCCATCATACCAACCACGACACATGCCATTGCGACTAAGTGCAAGCGCGTGCGCCACCACCCCGAGCCCTCCCCAGAGAGGCCAAAGAGTGAATGTGTGGGCCAACAGCCACAGACGGACGCGGCCTGGCCGCAAGGGCAGCCACAGCCACTGGGTGTCGCAGGTGGCGGATCCGGAAGGCGAAGACTGTGATGCATAGTCCATGCAGGCCGGGTCTCCATTTGGGGCACCACGCAGGTGGACGGCGTCCCGCCACACATCATACCCTGAGACAGCCCACTCGTGCAACTGGACCCACACATTCACTCCTTGCCCTCTCTGGTGCGAGCTTGGGGCTGCCTGTGCAAGCGCTAGCCTCGCAGGTGAGCATGCATATTGGGGGGCGAGGGGAGGACATGAGGGCTGGGGCGAAGATGACTGTATCACTGTCAGTTAGTACAAGGGATGACCCAGATGTGGAAAGGAAGAGACGTGTCCCGTGTGTACTGCAACTAGTCGCCAATCCAACTACCCCCCATGTCCGGAATGTAAGCCCGCACCTAGGCCCGCCCATCCGCCACATCGAACATACCACCAGCACGACAACCTTCCCATTCGAAACACTGACTGGGGGTGGCGACCAGTGAACAATCATGTGTAGCCTACCCACGCGTACATGTGGGCCCTCCATGATCCATGTCACCTGCGGCAAAGACATGACATGCGCAATGAGGGAAGTGAGGAGAGCTGTCCGCCCCACGCGCAGAAGGTGCATCAGCTCCACAGACCCAGCAGCGAGTCCAGCAGGGGTCACATGTGCAGGGGCAGCTGTGCCTGGTGTGAAGGCACATGCATATAGACAGCACATCGACCAATGTGTAGTCTGCCCACATCCACAGTCCATCATCATGCGGACATAGGAATTGAACACAGGGCAACACATCTTAGTTGGTGCACCCACCGTGACCAACAATGCGCAATCATCGACGTACCCGCCCTGTGCATGGCCCCCACCCAACGGAGGCACATCCAGTGCCACCATCCCACACACACAAGCCTTCCACGGAACATGCTGTGTCCAATGGTCAGTACAGAGTCAGCGCCCATCTGGTGGATCCTGAACAGGAGACACATGCACACACATGCCAGCTCCCACTATGTACGTCTGCCACCTGGCACGTGCAATGTAACCTCTCACCTGTGACTGCAAGCACACAGCCGTCTTGGCATGGGGCTGTCAATGTGGACACCAGTCAATGTTTCGGGAGCTGTGATCCGTACAGTGCTGTACATAGGGTGCAGTGCTGACACCTACTACTGTCTCATATCTCCTCGTGCCACAGGTCCCACTTGTATTGGCCGCTCAGCCCGTGCCCACATCGTCGTCGTCGTGTGCCATACTCATCCAGCCTCGGAAGCAGTTCCATGCTCAGCAGACACTCATGTTGCCGTGGCGTTGCCGCTTGACGAATATGCAGTCAGTCCCCATCAGCACGCCCCGCAAGTCATTGGGGCCTAGATCCCCATGTGCATGCACATGGCAGTGGTATGTCTCACTTGCCATTGCCATTGTTGGGAGACCTGTGTAAGTGTATTGTGGCCGTGCCGTCCCAGCTTGACAGCTGGGCTGTGGCTCATGTGCTTGCTCAGTCATGTCAGTGATGTGTATGCGAAATTGCTATGTGCCGTGTTGCTTTGACATGTGTCCTCTGCCATTTAACCCAGGCGGAGACCGAACATTGACCGCCCATACCAATTGCTGGCGGACATGGACGATACAGAGGTAATCAGGAAGTTTCGGCTGGACAGGCCAACTCTGCATCGACTGTGTGCCATGTTAGAGCCCCATCTCCGTCCCCGCAGGGTGTATCCGACTGCTGTCACCCCCACGGCTAAGGTGATAGCCGCCATGCATTTCTTCGCCACTGGGTCATTCCAGCACACAGTGGGCAGTGGAGGAGGGATGTCCCAGCCCATGTTCAGCAAGGTGCTGAGGGATGTACTGGCAGCCATGATGCTGTACCGGAACAGGTACATCCGCTTCCCCAGGGCTCGTGAATTGGCGGCAGTGAAGGGTGCATTCTATGCCCTTGGCAGAATCCCACACGTCGTGGGAGCCATTGACTGCACTCATGTTGGCCTTGTTCCACCACAGGCCACTGAGCACCTGTACCGCAACAGGAAGCACACGCACTCCCTGAATGTGCAAGTGGTGTGCCTTGCGGACATGGTGATCACCCACGTGTGTGCCAAGTTTCCAGGCTCGGCACATGACGCACACATAATGCGCAACAGCATCTTGCCACGACTGATGGCCAATCTGCAACAGGATCGTGCCTGTATTGTCGGTGAGTATGTGGAGTGGTGTAGCGTGCTGGTTGTGCGATGCTGTCCCCTGTCCAGTTGGAATAGCTACGGTTCTCTGTGTCCCTCACACCCAGGTGACTCTGCGTATCCGAATGGGGCATGGCTGCTCAGTCCATTGAGGAATCCTCGCACCCCAGCAGACGATCGATACAATGAGGCACATGGGAGGACCAGACGTGTGGTCGAGCGTACCTTTGGCCTCCTCAAGTCCAGGTTCAGGTGCCTGGACCGCACCGGGGGTGCACTGGCGTACTCCCCACAGAAGGTGTGCCAGATAGTGGTGGCGTGCTGCATGCTGCACAATCTGGCCATTCGGAAGCAGATCCCCCTCATTGTGGATGACGGAGATCAACCAGGGCCCCAGCCCGCAGACCAGGACAGCTCGAGTGAGGTGGACAGCGGAGAGGAGGAAGCTGGGAATGTGCGCCAGCAGCTCATCGCCAGCTACTTCACTTGACGGTGAGTGTCCATGTACGACGGATGATGTGTCTGTATCTGTGCAGGTGTGTGTGTGCTGTGTCAGGGTGGCCGTATGTTCACTGCGTGCAGTGTGTCAACGCTCCATGGCCAGGGTAGTATGCCACTGTTGGTGACTGTGCCCTATTGCTCTGTGCGATGTGTGTACATTGCTTGTAGTTGTTGACATGTACTGTGTGATGGGTGTGTGACACACTCATTGAATGTGCTCCTGTTCTGTCTCCCACCCCTAGGTCCCTACAGGCCCTCCGGATTCCATTGCCATGCCACGCATCAGGTGCCCTTCCGCCCAAGGTGGCCGTTGTATTCCGTACAAATAAAACACAGGGCACAAACAGCAGTTAGTGAATAAGGTGCATTTATTACGAACTGTGTCATGTGATTGTGTGTAAGGTGATAACAAAAGTGGTGCGTGCAGTGACAATGAGCTGTCGGTCATGGCTGCGTGATGATCAGGGTGTACCCACTGGTTCTATGTCCATAGTCCAACACACACATGCCATCCAGCTGGCTGTGTGGAGTGGGATCGTAGAGCAAGTCAATGCAGTGGCTGGTCAAGGAAGGCTGGCGGAAGGCTGGCTGGCTGCCTCACTTGCGACTGGAGCGTGCGAAGTCCTCCCGGGAGATCTGTTTCCTCTTCGGACGGCCCCTTCCACGTTTGGGAGGGGGGTGTGTGGTGGCGACCTGCTGGTGGTGGGTGAGGTGTGCTCACTGGCTGTGGACGCAGGGGAAGTGGACACTGCTGGCCGACCCTGCGCCCTAGCAGGTGGTGGCGGAGGTGGTGTTGCTGGCCTTGCCTGTGACCCCACCGCCACCACCAGCTGGCCCATGAGGTCCACGAGTTGGTCCATACGGGACACGAATTGGCCCATATGGGCGTCCATGGACCTCAGCACCCCCAGCACCTCCCGCGTGTCAGTGGCAGACCTGGCCCATTGTCCTTGGGCCTCTTCATAGGCCCCAAGGACTCTGGCCATTTGAGGCAGGGCATGGCTCCCAGGGGAGGCTGGCGTTTCCCTGACCCTGCTCCTCCTACCAGTCCTGCTGCCACCGGCCTGCCCACTAGCCACATTGCACACCACGGTCCTCGCTGTGGCTCCCAGGGTGGATCCAGTCGGCCGGGCCACCACCTGCGCTGGGGCTGGTGCCAGCGAAGACGTGGTGGTGGTGGAGGCGGTGGTGGTCGGTGCGGCGATGGTGGCGGTTGCGGCAGTGGTAGTGGCCGCAATGACCGTGGGTGTGGCCGCAACGACAGTGGCAGCAGGGGACTGGGACTGTTCAGCATCCCTGGATGATGGGTTGGTGGGTAGGAGGGGTCCTGGGGAGCGGCTGGGCCCTGCCACGCCAGATGGGCCAGCTTGGTGGTCCGTGTCCGAAGAGGTGGACAGATCCTCCAGATCCGTGTGTCCTCGTTGGGGGCTTGTAGGCTGGCTGTGCTGGCTGCTGTCTCCATCCCCAGCGTCCAGCAGTTCGTCACCTGTGGAGAAAATGAGATTTGTTATTGTGTTGCACCTGGCGAAGTATGTATTAGTCGTCTGACATTGGCAGTTCGTGCAATCTCGTACATGGGTTTCCCGGAGGCGAGTGTGTGGCTGTGGCATCTGTAGTTGTGTGTGCTAGGCAATGGGACTGTGTGCTGTGCACATGTGGCATGGGACGGATTGGCCATGCCGATGGGTGTGTTGCTTTGCCCCTACTCATTGTGACTCTGGTGTATGCGGGCTCCTGGCCCATCCTGGGTCTGGTTTGTACTTTGCTTTTGGTGTTCATATGGAACGCTTAGGAACGCATATGGCAACATGGGGGCCATGCCCCAGATTCGCATTTGGGAGGGGATATGCTTTTGGGGTTCAAATGGAACGCTTAGGAACGCATATGGCAACATGGGGGCCATGCCCCAGATTCGCATTTGGGAGGGGATATGCTTTTGGGGTTCAAATGGAACGCTTAGGAACGCATATGGCAACATGGGGGCCATGCCCCAGATTCGCATTTGGGAGGGGATATGCTTTTGGGGTTCAAATGGAACGCTTAGGAACGCATATGGCAACATGGGGGCCATGCCCCAGATTCGCATTTGGGAGGGGATATGCTTTTGGGGTACATGCTGTGAGCCATGGGTGCCGAACGTGACATGTGTTGTGGCAGCATGACAGTGCATGGTCTGAGGTGTGTGCATGCCTGACATGCCCTGCATATTTGCTGTCTGTTGTGGTTACTGGACATGGCATTGGACGCATCGTTATGAGTGAGTGATAGTTGTGTGCCAGCCAACGTATTGCAGTTGTCCCATCTCCTTGGTGTGCGTGCTGCCCTGTGCCATGTGCATCACTGCAGTGCTCGGGGGGGGGGTGTGGCCCATGTTGTGTGTTGTTTCTCACAGTGTGTCGTGCGCTTAATTGACTTCTGGCACATGGTTGGTCATGGGCATGTGTCTTAGCGTGACTGCTGTATGTGTGGCAGCTGTGCGGATGACATGCCTTTCATGAGACTGGGGCTGACGGATGGGATGGATGGTATGTTGTAAGTGCATGGTGTGTCTGTGAGTTTGATGGGTTCAGTGGTGTTCGTGTGCATTTCTGTTGTTCCGCTCTGTTGCGTCTAGTGTTGTTTGTCTTACATAGGCGTAGTTGTGGGGTGTGGGGTTGACAGGCAGTGGGGGCTACATGGACAGGACTTCAATGGTGTTTCGGTTGTGTGTGATGAGTTGCACAGTGGCTGCCGTGTGGGACTATATTCAGTGTGGCTTGTGCATGCAGACGTGTCTCCTTGGGTGTTGCTATGTCTGTGATGGGTCATGTGGGGTGTGAGTCTGCTGTTCATGTCCGTGTGCACATTGTTCACTTGTTCGTGACGGTGGGCGGTGCTGCGTGTTCGTGTGCTACGTGACATGTCCCATGTGTTGGTGGTGTTATGGTCCTCATGCCTCCAGTAATACAGCCCTGTCCAGTTTCCCACCTGCAAGTTGTTCGTGCGTGCACTGTACTGGATGCCACATGGCTCTAAGCGGGGGTGCTCCATGTTGCAGGTCTGTGGGGGTGGGGGGTGTAGTGGGTCGTGGGGGTGGCTGTACACCCACTGACACCGATTGCTGTGGACCGTGATGTCTGCCTTTCGGCTGTCGTTGTGCACTGCGGTGGCTGACACGTGGCTGTGGGGTGTGGGGGATGCTCCTCCTTGCTGTGCTGTGGGACTGGGGCCTGGTGTGTGTTGTACTTGGGCTGTCCACCGTCCCACCCACTGCACTTTGTGTTCCTGCCACTTACCTGTTACTTGTCGGTTAGTGCAGCTGTGGCGGACACATGGGTGTGGTGGGTGCTCGTTGTGGCGCTTCTGGCATATTTGGGGACCTGTTGGTGGTTACGTGGCTGGCTTAGTGTACACATGTCCCCACGCATCTTACAGTTGTTCGGTTTGGCCTGTGTGTGGTAGTGTCTGTTGCATGTGCGTGTGTTGTGTTGTGTATTGTGTGCTGGACATGGGGGTGTTTGTCCCTGGGAGCTGTGGCATGGTAGTTGCGCATGTGAGTACATAGCGGTGTGCTAGTATACATTAGTTTGTACTTACCAGCCTCCACTCCCCCTGCTAATCCGGCGAGGATCTCCGGATGGATTACGACTCGCACCTTCTCCTCCCACGCTTTGAAGGTCTTAAAGAGCGCGGGATTCCCTCCGCCAGTGACGGCAGCCAGCTCTCTGTTTTTGCCCTCCTTCTTCTTGACCAGGCTCTTTACGTCATTCCAACGTTTGTTAATTTCTCCTCTGTTCCTGGGCAGGGTCCCGACTGCATTGACCTGGTCTACGATCCGGTTCCACATTCTGTTTCTGGTGGCTAGTGGTGTGTGCTGGACCATGTTCCCATAGATTTGTGGGTACACCTTGATGATCTCGTCGACCATGACCGTCAGCTCCATGGGCGTGAACTTGGGCATCCTTTGTGGTGCCATGGTGTTTGTGGTGCTGGTGCGGTGTGTGTTGTGTAATGTGCAGGGGGTTTGTGGTGCCGGTGTTTGGTGGTGGTGGTGGTGGTTGTGATGTGTGCGTTTCTGTGGTGTGCTGCTGTCCTTGCTGTGTCACTGTGTCCTCTCCTCTCCTCTCTGGTTTGCAATGTAGCAAGGGGTTGTGGTCTGTGGGAGTGCTGCTTTTGTACTCACCTATGTGGGTGTGTCCTCATGGTCTGTTGTTTTCAGGTGTGTTGTGTCTGGGGTTCTGGCCTTTGTATTTTTTGTTTGTCCGGGGGGTGTTTTCGGGATGTGTACTGTGCTTGTGTATTTGTGCGTGCCTTGCTGTGTGGACTTGTTGGCCATGTTGTGTGCTATTGGTTTTGTGTGCGGATGGTTTCTGTGCAGGTACGTGGGCGCCATGGCTTCTGCCGTGTCGATTCTCATCGGCGTTGTTTGCGCTGGCGGGCGGTATATTTGTTGTTTTTCCGCGCTCATGGCGGTGCGATCGTAATTTCACGTGCGGTGTGTCGGCCGTGTGGGCGGGCGGTTTTGTGTTGTCGTGCGTGTTTCCGTCCGTGGCGGGCGGTTTGACTCCGACTCGGACGATGGCGGGCGGTATTTTGTGTGATTTTTCCGCCGATGGCGGTTTTCGGTTTGTGTACTCATAATGGCGTGGTCGGTGTTCAGGCGGTGTGTGCGGGCGGATTTTTGCCGCTTCCATGCCTGGCGGATTTATTTACGCCGGGTATCGTAATGTGCCCCTAAATTTTTCTCTAAACAAACAATTACAGTAATAAAATAAAAACTGTAAAATATATAATGCTTGCATCATTTCACATTAAAAACAATGTTTAAAATATTTTAAAAAAGCAAAACGAAAAAATAATTACTTTCTACTAACAGTTTCTTAATTAGCGTTTCCTTATATGGAAACAAATAGCCAAAACAATAAAAACAATTAACTTCAACCAATACAATACTCACATTTTAAAATACACCAATAACATAAAGCAACCAATTAAATAAACAGTATATAAACATCAAATATATACATCTCTTTTACACTTCTAACCTACAATAAAGAAGAAGGTGAAACTCTGCCCAACTGTTTCCTGAAAGAAAACTTTCATTACTGAAGAAATCTTTAAAAATGCACTAAGTAAGTAAAACTGTATTTAAAATATAACAATACTACTACCCTTGAACAATAATTATTTCTGAGACCTAATTTACTATTCTTTCATTCCTTACATTTATATCACCTCTACAGATATCTTACAAAGCCAGAAAAATATTTTCAAAATCCTCACCAATAAAAGAACAATAAATGTAAGTATATTATATTTTTGCCAAACCTACCTAAAAATATTTTTCAAACGTTATTCACTAATATATATTTTCTTTTTTATCTATCTCCTCTGCAGCCAACAGCAAAAGCTTCCAAAATAATTCTACAATCACTAAGGGGCACATTACGATGGCGGGCGGAAGCACAACCGCCGTGCTGGCGGATGCAGAAACCACCAGTTACCGCCGGCACGCAGCAGTCCACACGCCCGCCCAATTACGATGCGAAAAGCAGGCCAAACACCGCCGGCAAGCCAGCAACACCGTCCGCCATCAAAGTGCGCCCGCACACGTAGCGGCGCAGCACAACTGACACACACCGTCCGACGAAACACGTCCCGCCCGGCGCATAAATTACGATGCCGCAAACAAACGGCTCCCACGGCAAAGAGACACCGCACGTGAAAGAGAGGCGGAAACACGGACGCAGAGCACGGACAACGAAGAAGCGGCACCCCGGGCATGAATCCAGCACTGCAGGCCCTTCCCATGCTTCTGCTGATGCACCACCAAGGACGCAACGTACCGCGGAGACGCAGGTAGGCACACACACAACAAGTGCACGCAAACAGCGCACACAGTGCAAGGGCGGAAAAAGCGGACAACCCCCCACCAGCGCGTGCACACTACACATCCACCATTGCATCCACATATGACACACAGGCCAAATCCTAACATCGCGGAACACATGTGTACACACCACCTGGGACTAGGAACCAACCACCCCGTCACGGCCCCAAAGCGCCGATGACGCCGCCACACATGCGCACAACGCAGAGGCCAACCGCAGCGCCATGCATGCGTCGCACACAGACACAGGGACACAACCAAGCAGCACACACACCAGCCCCACCCCGAACGCACATGACACGTGACAGGCCGGCCACAGACATGTCCCCAACGCCCAATTCACGGACAACACCCAACGCCACACAACCGACGCACACATGTCAGTTAAGTCACGCAACAGCAGGACACACCCCAGTGTAACAAACATGGCGAAGCACACAGCGGCGGCAACACCAACTAGGAGAAGCAGGGCCCCTTCGGGAAGAGGAACGCCAGTACCACACTGAAAAACCCATACCACCCTGCACATATGAACAAGACACATGAAACGGAACACCAAAGAGCCCGGGGACCGACAACAGGTGGCCCAAGAATTACATCCACACACAAGGCCCAACGCAGAGCGGAAAGGCAGCCTGCCGCCCACACAAGGGAGAGCAGACAGCACTGAATGACCTTCCATTCCAACACCGAAACCACAGCCCTACGACAGAAGCCGGTGAATACAGCCATTGTCCAAGAATAGACCAACAAAGGCATGCCGAGGAGACCGACCACACGGCAGATAGCGCATATCACAGAAGCACACAACGGACGGGGAGGAAAGAAGAAAACACTCCCCCATGTCGGCCACATGCAAGTTAATTGGAAGGAGTCACACAGCACCGACCTTGAACTGTCTGAGAAGCATGTGGGAAGAGGGCCCGTGTCCTCCAAACAAGCCAACAGAACACAAGTCCTGTCTCCCCACGACTACACAGAGCTCACAGCAACCCCGGAGCGTGCACATTGCAGACTGCACACACAGCCGGAGCACGCCACCTCTACGAACCGCTGCGAAATGGCAACCGCAACACACCTACCCAACTACGCCGAAGAGCTCAAGCTGTACCAAACCAGCACGATACATACATTGGGATGCGATCTCCTGTCCCTGCTGAACGTAAGTTACCGACTGACTTACCGCATCACATTGTTCAGCTGCGTCATGCCCGTCTTCTACTGTCGGAGGTGTCCCTACCAGCATCCCGTCGAGATATGCCTCTCCAACCCGGCATGTCTGAAGGCGGACCTGCTACCACTACTCCTCCCTCTGGACGCACACGACAGGGCCTGCTCTGCCTATGGGGGCATGGCGTATGTGGCCAACATCGCACGCGCACTGAAATGGAACCACTGTGCCTCCACACGACGGATCATCGAGAACAGCTACATCGAATGTCACCCAGCATGCCCCATCATGGTCCTCCAAGGGACAACCTACGAACAACACCTTGACAGCCACCATCCGCTTCATTGGCTGGCAAACATGTACACCACCAATGACATGGAAGCCCTGCTGGACGGCATCGCATACCTGACAACCTGTAAATACGTCGGACCACAACGCAGGTTCCCCGAGTGACCTATGAAGTCCAACCTCGCACCCATGCTCAGCTTCCGCACGGACTGGCCAGTCACCACCACAACAGCCATACCAAACGACCGGCAACTGTAACCACACCATCAATGACATCGCCATGACATCGGATATGACCGGGACATGCACACTGTTCCCCATCACATCCAGGAACACCGCATGCATCGTGGGAGGCAGTGGCATGGGCTCTGTGCATCGCACCCACATGGACGGAACTGCACGAACAACCAGGACACGACATGGATCCAGCGCACATGGACACACACACCGCTCAGTGGACATGAATAGGTCGCCTGGAGTCTGTGGGTGCTGCACCCCTCCCACCCCCGCCCCGGGAATCCCATACCAGGACCTTTGCATGGACGACAAGTGCATACAACAACAACACGACCCCAGTGACTGTGACATGTCCAGTAACCACCACAGTGCAACAACAAGTGGCACGCCGCTGCATGCACGCAAGCACATGCCCTGATGTCATCTCACATGCACGCGTGCATGAGGAACAACCGCAGCAAACCTGTCACATGGAACTGAGATGGACTGTGCCCATGATGCCGAGCGGTCTGGTAGGCTACATGTATACCGTCTGTGTCAAAGTCCGCAGCTCCGCAGCTATACGTAAATGTACATTAGCACAGCCTTGGCCAAGCAGATGTAACCCCACACCCTATCCCATTTGTAATCATGCTCAGTATATCCTCAACATGTATTCCGCTGCCAGTAGTGTCCACTATACTGCATCACAGAGGACAGAAGACTCAATATAATGTTTGAAACCAGAACTGTCTCCGCTGACTCATTTCACAAGTACGAATGAGAGAGGATGAGAGTATGTGAAGTACACGGCAGTCGTGACATGACCATGTAGTCCACTGGTATTGGATGTCAACGCAAATGAGTAGCACTACTGTGGAAGACACACATGTGTCGTGTGAAGTCGTATGGACGCAGTGCTCAGGTGGGTGGGTGCGACGGGTAGATGCGCACATGCCAAGTTGGAGCACGCCGTGTTGGGAGGGGTCATGAACAGTACACCACCGCTTCCCTGGGCATTGTGAGAGGACACCTGTCGGGGGGAGTGAACACGTGTGTGCACAGCAGCCGGGCACACGTACAAAGCGGTACCAGGCGCACCTCAGCCCACACTCTGTGGACAAGCTGGATCCTGTTGTGCGCCCGCCATGCCCCTTGACAAGGCACACACAGCCCCAGTCGACCAGGTGTAACCCCAACATAGTCAATCCGCACAGGCGATACAGGGCACGGGATGGCAGTGGAGCATGGTGTGTGAGAGGTCTCCTCGCGCTCCTCCTGGTCATATCACGCAGGCAATAGAACCTCAACGTCCAGCATGGCAAAAAGTCAAATGGAAGTGTAGGGGGACGCACCACAGCACGAGCAGCACTGACGTCACGGGAGGTGGCTCGCACCATCCCATCCATTGCCCATCATACCAACCACGCCACATGCCATTGCGACTAAGTGCAAGCGCGTGCGCCACCACCCCTGAGCCCTCCCCAGAGAGGCCAAAGAGTGAATGTGTGGGCCATCAGCCACAGACGGACGCAGCATGGCCGCAAGGTCAGCCACAGCCACTGGGTGTCGCAGGTGGCGGATCCGGAAGGCGAAGACTGTGATGCATAGTCCATGCAGGCCGGGTCTCCATTTGGGGCACCACGCAGGTGGACGGCGTCCCGCCACACATCATACCCTGAGACAGCCCACTCGTGCAACTGGACCCACACATACACTCCTTGCCCTCTCTGGTGCGAGCTTGGGGCTGCCTGTGCAAGCGCTAGCCTCGCAGGTGAGCATGCATATTGGGGGGCGAGGGGAGGACATGAGGGCTGGGGCGAAGATGACTGTATCACTGTCAGTTAGTACAAGGGATGACCCAGATGTGGAAAGGAAGAGACGTGTCCCGTGTGTACTGCAACTAGTCGCCAATCCAACTACCCCCCATGTCCGGAATGTAAGCCCGCACCTAGGCCCGCCCATCCGCCACATCGAACATACCACCAGCACGACAACCTTCCCATTCGAAACACTGACTGGGGGTGGCGACCAGTGAACAATCATGTGTAGCCTACCCACGCGTACATGTGGGCCCTCCATGATCCATGTCACCTGCGGCAAAGACATGACATGCGCAATGAGGGAAGTGAGGAGAGCTGTCCGCCCCACGCGCAGAAGGTGCATCAGCTCCACAGACCCAGCAGCGAGTCCAGCAGGGGTCACATGTGCAGGGGCAGCTGTGCCTGGTGTGAAGGCACATGCATATAGACAGCACATCGACCAATGTGTAGTCTGCCCACATCCACAGTCCATCATCATGCGGACATAGGAATTGAACACAGGGCAACACATCTTAGCTGGTGCACCCACCGTGACCAACAATGCGCAATCATCGACGTACCCGCCCTGTGCATGGCCCCCCACCCAACGGAGGCACATCCAGTGCCACCATCCCACACACACAAGCCTTCCACGGAACATGCTGTGTCCAATGGTCAGTACAGAGTCAGCGCCCATCTGGTGGATCCTGAACAGGAGACACATGCACACACATGCCAGCTCCCACTATGTACGACTGCCACCTGGCACGTGCAATGTAACCTCTCACCTGTGACGTGTGACTGCAAGCACACAGCCGTCTTGGCATGGGGCTGTCAATGTGGACACCAGTCAATGTTTCGGGAGCTGTGATCCGTACAGTGCTGTACATAGGGTGCAGTGCTGACACCTACTACTGTCTCATATCCCCTCGTGCCACAGGTCCCACTTGTATTGGCCGCTCAGCCCGTGCCCACATCGTCGTCGTCGTGTGCCATACTCATCCAGCCTCGGAAGCAGTACCATGCTCAGCAGACACTCATGTTGCCGTGGCGTTGCCGCTTGACGAATATGCAGTCAGTCCCCATCAGCACGCCCCGCAAGTCATTGGGGCCTAGATCCCCATGTGCATGCACATGGCAGTGGTATGTCTCACTTGCCATTGCCATTGTTGGGAGACCTGTGTAAGTGTATTGTGGCCGTGCCGTCCCAGCTTGACAGCTGGGCTGTGGCTCATGTGCTTGCTCAGTCATGTCAGTGATGTGTATGCGAAATTGCTATGTGCCGTGTTGCTTTGACATGTGTCCTCTGCCATTTAACCCAGGCGGAGACCGAACATTGACCGCCCATACCAATTGCTGGCGGACATGGACGATACAGAGGTAATCAGGAAGTTTCGGCTGGACAGGCCAACTCTGCATCGACTGTGTGCCATGTTAGAGCCCCATCTCCGTCCCCGCAGGGTGTATCCGACTGCTGTCACCCCCACGGCTAAGGTGATGGCCGCCATGCATTTCTTCGCCACTGGGTCATTCCAGCACACAGTGGGCAGTGGAGGAGGGATGTCCCAGCCCATGTTCAGCAAGGTGCTGAGGGATGTACTGGCAGCCATGATGCTGTACCGAAACAGGTACATCAGATTCCCCAGGGCTCGTGAATTGGCGGCAGTGAAGGGTGCATTCTATGCACTTGGCAGAATCCCACACGTCGTGGGAGCCATTGACTGCACACATGTTGGCCTTGTTCCACCACAGGCCACTGAGCACCTGTACCGCAACAGGAAGCACACGCACTCCCTGAATGTGCAAGTGGTGTGCCTTGCGGACATGGTGATCACCCACGTGTGTGCAAAGTTTCCAGGCTCGGCCCATGACGCACACATAATGCGCAACAGCATCTTGCCACGACTGATGGCCAATCTGCAACAGGATCGTGGCTGTATTGTCGGTGAGTATGTGGAGTGGTGTAGCGTGCTGGTTGTGCGATGCTGTCCCCTGTCCAGTTGGAATAGCAACGGTTCTCTGTGTCCCTCACACCCAGGTGACTCTGCGTATCCGAATGGGGCATGGCTGCTCAGTCCATTGAGGAATCCTCGCACCCCAGCAGACGATCGATACAATGAGGCACATGGGAGGACCAGACGTGTGGTCGAGCGTACCTTTGGCGTCCTCAAGTCCAGGTTCAGGTGCCTGGACCGCACCGGGGTGCACTGGCGTACTCCCCACAGAAGGTGTGCCAGATAGTGGTGGCGTGCTGCATGCTGCACAATCTGGCCATTCGGAAGCAGATCCCCCTCATTGTGGATGACGGAGATCAACCAGGGCCCCAGCCCGCAGACCAGGACAGCTCGAGTGAGGTGGACAGCGGAGAGGAGGAAGCTGGGAATGTGCGCCAGCAGCTCATCGCCCGCTACTTCACTTGACGGTGAGTGTCCATGTACGACGGATGATGTGTCTGTATCTATGCAGGTGTGTGTGTGCTGTGTCAGGGTGGCCGTATGTTCACTGCGTGCAGTGTGTCAACGCTCCATGGCCAGGGTAGTATGCCACTGTTGGTGACTGTGGCATTGTGCCCTATTGCTCTGTGCGATGTGTGTACATTGCTTGTAGTTGTTGACATGTACTGTGTGATGGGTGTGGGACACACTCATTGAATGTGCTCCTGTTCTATCTCCCACCCCTAGGTCCCTACAGGCCCTCCGGATTCCATTTCCATGCCACGCATCAGGTGCCCTCCGCCCAAGGTGGCCGATGTATTCCGTACAAATAAAACACAGGGCACAAACAGCAGTTAGTGAAAAAGGTGCATTTATTACAAACTGTGACATGTGATTGTGTGTAAGGTGATGACAAAAGTGGTGCGTGCAGTGACAATGAGCTGTCGGTCATGGCTGCGTGATGATCAGGGTGTACCCACTGGTTCTATGTCCATAGTCCAACACACACATGCCATCCAGATGGCTGTGTGGAGTGGGATCGTAGAGCAAGTCAATGCAGTGGCTGGTCAAGGAAGGCTGGCGGAAGGCTGGCTGGCTGCCTCACTTGCGACTGGAGCGTGCGAAGTCCTCCCGGGAGATCTGTTTCCTCTTCGGACGGCCCCTTCCACGTTTGGGAGGGGGTGTGTGGTGGCGACCTGCTGGTGGTGGGTGAGGTGTGCTCACTGGCTGTGGACGCAGGGGAAGTGGACACTGCTGGCCGACCCTGCGCCCTAGCAGGTGGTGGCGGAGGTGGTGTTGCTGGCCTTGCCTGTGACCCCACCGCCACCACCAGCTGGCCCATGAGGTCCACGAGTTGGTCCATACGGGACACGAATTGGCCCATATGGGCGTCCATGGACCTCAGCACCCCCAGCACCTCCCGCGTGTCAGTAGCAGACCTGGCCCATTGTCCTTGGGCCTCTTCATAGGCCCCAAGGACTCTGGCCATTTGAGGCAGGGCATGGCTCCCAGGGGAGGCTGGCGTTTCCCTGACCCTGCTCCTCCTACCAGTCCTGCTGCCACCGGCCTGCCCACTAGCCACATTGCTCACCACGGTCCTCGCTGTGGCTCCCAGGGTGGATCCAGTCGGCCGGGCCACCACCTGCGCTGGGGCTGGTGCCAGCGAAGACGTGGTGGTGGTGGAGGCGGTGGTGGTCGGTGCGGCGATGGTGGCGGTTGCGGCAGTGGTAGTGGCCGCAATGACCGTGGGTGTGGCCGCAACGACAGTGGCAGCAGGGGACTGGGACTGTTCAGCATCCCTGGATGATGGGTTGGTGGGTAGGAGGGGTCCTGGGGAGCGGCTGGGCCCTGCCACGCCAGATGGGCCAGCTTGGTGGTCCGTGTCCGAAGAGGTGGACAGATCCTCCAGATCCGTGTGTCCTCGTTGGGGGCTTGTAGGCTGGCTGTGCTGGCTGCTGTCTCCATCCCCAGCGTCCAGCAGTTCGTCACCTGTGGAGAGAATGAGATTTGTTATTGTGTTGCACCTGGCGAAGTATGTATTAGTCGTCTGACATTGGCAGTTCGTGCAATCTCGTACATGGGTTTCCCGGAGGCGAGTGTGTGGCTGTGGCATCTGTAGTTGTGTGTGCTAGGCAATGGGACTGTGTGCTGTGCACATGTGGCATGGGACGGATTGGCCATGCCGATGGGTGTGTTGCTTTGCCCCTACTCATTGTGACTCTGGTGTATGCGGGCTCCTGGCCCATCCTGGGTCTGGTTTGTACTTTGCTTTTGGAGTTCAAATGGAACGCTTAGGAACGCATATGGCAACATGGGGGCCATGCCCCAGATTCGCATTTGGGATGGAATATGCTTTTGGGGTTCAAATGGAACGCTTAGGAACGCATATGGCAACATGGGGGCCATGCCCCAGATTCGCATTTGGGATGGAATATGCTTTTGGGGTTCAAATGGAACGCTTAGGAACGCATATGGCAACATGGGGGCCATGCCCCAGATTCGCATTTGGGATGGAATATGCTTTTGGGGTTCAAATGGAACGCTTAGGAACGCATATGGCAACATGGGGGCCATGCCCCAGATTCGCATTTGGGATGGAATATGCTTTTGGGGTTCAAATGGAACGCTTAGGAACGCACATGGCAACATGGGGGCCATGCCCCAGATTCGCATTTGGGAGGGGATATGCTTTTGGGGTACATGCTGTGAGCCATGGGTGCCGAACGTGACATGTGTTGTGGCAGCATGACAGTGCATGGTCTGAGGTGTGTGCATGCCTGACATGCCCTGCATATTTGCTGTCTGTTGTGGTTACTGGACATGGCATTGGACGCATCGTTATGAGTGAGTGATAGTTGTGTGCCAGCCAACGTATTGCAGTTGTCCCATCTCCTTGGTGTGCGTGCTGCCCTGTGCCATGTGCATCACTGCAGTGCTCGGGGGGGTGTGGCCCATGTTGTGTGTTGTTGCTCACAGTGTGTCGTGCGCTTAATTGACTTCTGGCACATGGTTGGTCATGGGCATGTGTCTTAGCGTGACTGCTGTATGTGTGGCAGCTGTGCGGATGACATGCCTTTCATGAGACTGGGGCTGACGGATGGGATGGATGGTATGTTGTATGTGCATGGTGTGTCTGTGTGCATTTATGTTGTTCTGCTCTGTTGCGTCTAGTGTTGTTTGTCTTACATAGGCGTAGTTGTGGGGTGTGTGGTTGACAGGCAGTAGGGGCTACATGGACAGGACTTCAATGGTGTTTCGGTTGTGTGTGATGAGTTGCACAGTGGCTGCCGTGTGGGACTATATTCAGTGTGGCTTGTGCATGCAGACGTGGCTCCTTCGGTGTTGCTATGTCTGTGATGGGTCATGTGGGGTGTGAGTCTGCTGTTCATGTCCGTGTGCACATTGTTCACTTGTTCGTGACGGTGGGCGGTGCTGCGTGTCCGTGTGCTACGTGACATGTCCCATGTGTTGGTGGTGTTATGGTCCTCATGCCTCCAGTAATCCAGCCCTGTCCAGTTTCCCACCTGCAAGTTGTTCGTGCGTGCACTGTACTGGATGCCACATGGCTCTAAGCGGGGGTGCTCCATGTTGCAGGTCTGTGGGGGTGGGGGGTGTAGTGGGTCGTGGGGGTGGCTGTACACCCACTGACACCGATTGCTGTGGGCCGTGATGTCTGCCTTTCGGCTGTCGTTGTGCACTGCGGTGGCTGACACGGATGCTCCTCCTTGCTGTGCTGTGGGACTGGGGCCTGGTGTGTGTTGTACTTGGGCTGTCCACCGTCCCACCCACTGCACTTTGTGTTCCTGCCACTTACCTGTTACTTGTCGGTTAGTGCAGCTGTGGCGGACACATGGGTGTGGTGGGTGCTCGTTGTGGCGCTTCTGGCATATTTGGGGACCTGTTGGTGGTTACGTGGCTGGCTTAGTGTACACATGTCCCCACGCATCTTACAGTTGTTCGGTTTGGGCTGTGTGTGGTAGTGTCTGTTGCATGTGTGTGTGATGTGTTGTGTATTGTGTGCTGGACATGGGGGTGTTTGTCCCTGGGAGCTGTGGCATGGTGGTAGTGCATGTGAGTACATAGCGGTGTGCTAGTATACATTAGTTTGTACTTACCAGCCTCCACTCCCCCTGCTAATCCGGCGAGGATCTCCGGATGGATTACGACTCGCACCTTCTCCTCCCACGCTTTGAAGGTCTTAAAGGTCTTAAAGAGCGCGGGATTCCCTCCGCCAGTGACGGCAGCCAGCTCTCTGTTTTTGCCCTCCTTCTTCTTGACCAGGCTCTTTACGTCATTCCAACGTTTGTTTATCTCGGTTCTGTTCCTGGGCAGGGTCCCGACTGCATTGACCTGGTCTACGATCCGGGTCCACATTCTGTTTCTGGTGGCTAGTGGTGTGTGCTGGACCATGTTCCCATAGATTTGTGGGTACACCTTGATGATCTCGTCGACCATGACCGTCAGCTCCATGGGCGTGAACTTGGGCATCCTTTGTGGTGCCATGGTGTTTGTGGTGCTGGTGCGGTGTGTGTTGTGTAATGTGCAGGGGGTTTGTGGTGCCGGTGTTTGGTGGTGGTGGTGGTGGTTGTGATGTGTGCGTTTCTGTGGTGTGCTGCTGTCCTTGCTGTGTCACTGTGTCCTCTCCTCTCCTCTCTGGTTTGCAATGTAGCAAGGGGTTGTGGTCTGTGGGAGTGCTGCTTTTGTACTCACCTATGTGGGTGTGTCCTCATGGTCTGTTGTTTTCAGGTGTGTTGTGTCTGGGGTTCTGGCCTTTGTATTTTTTGTTTGTCCGGGGGGTGTTTTTGGGATGTGTACTGTGCTTGTGTATTTGTGCGTGCCTTGCTGTGTGGACTTGTTGGCCATGTTGTGTGCTATTGGTTTTGTGTGCGGATGGTTTCTGTGCAGGTACGTGGGCGCCATGGCTTCTGCCGTGTCGATTCTCATCGGCGTTGTTTGCGCTGGCGGGCGGTATATTTGTTGTTTTTCCGCGCTCATGGCGGTGCGATCGTAATTTCACGTGCGGTGTGTCGGCCGTGTGGGCGGGCGGTTTTGTGTTGTCGTGCGTGTTTCCGTCCGTGGCGGGCGGTTTGACTCCGACTCGGACGATGGCGGGCGGTATTTTGTATGATTTTTCCGCCGATGGCGGTTTTCGGTTTGTGTAATCGTAATGGCGTGGTCGGTGTTCAGGCGGTGTGTGCGGGCGGATTTTTGCCGCTTCCATGCCTGGCGGATTTTTTTACGCCGGGTATCGTAATGGGCCCCTAACCAACTAAATACAATTAAAAAGTAAGTATATAATTTTCAATTATTAAACACCCTTAAATACCCACCCAAATAGCCCTTTTCCCCTAAAATCCCTATCATCTACAAACAATATAATCAAATTATTAATATGTTTATTTTCTCTTCTCAACAGAAATTACATCAAAAAAATAGAAAATAAAGCTTGAAATCATTTCCTGGACAATTTTATTTACATCAAACTAAACATTGTAAGTATATTCACTGAAATGTAACTGTATTTAATAAACATGTGGTATTTATTATATTAAAAACATTTTTTTCTAATGTTCCCTAGCATAAAACAAAACAACATGACTGAAGGTGCAGAATTTGTAATGTCACAAAAAAATAAAATGCTATTATGTTATATGGGGTATGTGTATACACAGGAGAAACAAACTGGCCTTAAAGTGTTTTGGAAGTGTAGCAAATACTACTCTAACAAATGCTATGGAAGAGCTACTACTCATGAAACTACTGTTCTTTCTGTAAAAGAACATAATCACCCCCCAAACATAACAGAGATTGAGGTTAGAGATGCTCTTGAAAGTATAAAAGAAGCAAGCACTAGTACTGATAAAACAACTACCCAAATACTAAAAGAGCAACTATTAAAAGTACCTCAACATGCATCAGGACAATTACCGTCCATAGCTTCTTTAAAAAGAACTATTGCCAGACAAAAAAAAAGCAACTACAAGTACTATACCTGCCCCTAAAACATTTGCAGAAGTAGTTATTCCACCAGAATTAAGCATTACTCACAGTAAAGAACCATTTATATTTTTTGATAACAAATGCCCAGATAAAAGAATAATTATGTTTGCTACTGCAAACAATTTACTTAAATTACAGCAATGTGACACCTGGATGATGGATGGAACTTTCAAAGTCTGTCCAAAACCATTTTACCAGCTGTACACAGTGCATGGATTGTACCAACATTCAAATATTCCATTCATCTACGCACTATTACCAAATAAACAGCAAACTACCTACATGGATATACTCACTAAAATAAAAGAAGAAAGCAATAATTATTTTCCTTCAAAAATAATTATTGACTTTGAAATAGCCATGATAAATGCTATACTGAAAAATTATCCAGACACAGCAATCCAGGGTTGCTATTATCATTTTAACCAGAGTCTCTGGAGACATCTACAAAAATCAACCCTAAGGGGCCGATTCCGATTCGGGCAGGAAATCTCTCCGACCGAGCCGGACCCGGAGAGATTTCGACCGAATCGAACCCTAGCAGTCCGACCGAACGAGTACGATGCGTTCGCATGCTATCGGACTCGATTCGGTCGGACTCCCATTGAAGTCAATGGGAGCCGGTCGTACAACGCGTACGCGGCTCCCATTGACTCAATGGGTGCGAGGCGAACAAGGGCGCCCCCTATAGCGGGTACGCGTCGAAGCGGGTCACGCCGTACACGCACAGGTAGGGGGGACCCATGGGTCCCCCCTGTGTGCGACTCGCGCGGCTAGGCGTACAGGGGGGTCCGACACGGACCCCCAAAGTGCGGCTCCGACTGCACTTTCGAGCCGGACGGCGCGAGTCGGTCGGACTGCTCGCGGCGCGCATCGTACTTACCCGGCCGGGGAACGTCTCCATTGCGCGGTGCGAGTCGTGTCCGTGCGAGTCGGTCGGAGCGGTTGGGTCCCGCAAACGAGTCGGTCGGCGATTTCGCGTACGTTCGCATCGTACTCGTTCGCCCGCACGCACGTCCGACTCGGTCGGAAACAGGGCGTCCGAATCGGATCCGGTAAAGCCGAATCCGATTCGGAGCCCTACCGGCCGAGATCGGAATCGACCCCTAAGTGTACAAAATGCTACAGACAGTACTTTCGCCTACCAAATTAAAAAGCTAATAGCACTAGCATATGTACCTGTAACTGATGTAGCAGAGCACTACAATATTCTAATAGAGAGCCCCTATTACAAAAGGAACAAAGACAAAATAAGCCCACTACTAGACTACTTTGAGGACACCTGGGTGGGAAGACTGCATAGATCAGGGCATAGAAGGCAACCCAAGTTCCACATTCCTTGGTGGAACGTGTACCTAAGTACCTTAAACAAAGAAGCTAAAACAAATAATAGTGTTGAAGGATGGCATAATGCCTTCCAAGCAACAACAAGCAGAGGTAAACCTACCCTACAAAAACTACTACAATCTATACAAAAAGAACAAAGCTATCAAGAATTACGGATGGAACAATCTGTAACTCAAATATGTCCCAAATTAACTAAACAAACTAAAAAAATGTTTGAGCTACTGCAAAGTCAGGTTACCCTATACCCATCAACAAGAGGCCTAGATTTCCTATCCCTAATAGCCAAAAGCATACTATAAACTAAAGTTCCACAGCTATTATACATTTTTTCGTTCACAAAACAAACACTTTACACACATATATTAATATTATATTTTCACAAATATTACTTATTTGTGATGTATATTTTTTTAAATAAAAAAAATATATTTACAAATAAATAATATTTATCAAAATATACTATAACACAATTAATTTTAAAACATTTCCCACCCAATTAATTAAAAAAATAGACTTACGTTTATGTAGCTGTAGAAGATGTATTCCAACAAGTAATAATCCTTACATCTATCTGTTAATCCATGTTAAAGTTTAAAAAAGCCCCCAAAAAAATGCAAAAATCCAACAGGTCCTATATAAATCCATCCTGGCAAAATCCAAATAACGGAAACCCTCAAAAACCAGAAAAAGATACAATAATATAAAAATCGCTCCAGGAAATACCGAAAAATAAAAGAAACTGTGATAATAATATTAATTTAACAAACTAATACACAGTTCTTTTTAAAAAAAAACGCGTCTGTGTCTCCAACGTAAAGTCGATTAAAATTAACCTGCAAAAAAGATTGACAGCATACCCACCCACAAAAATACACCTAAATACATTCATTAAATACAATAACATAAATTTATATCAACAAAACAACACATATTTAGTCATATTATCGTCTGTCTACACTACGCCTCAAACACTAACTCACGACATCTCACTAAAATATAACTAACAAGTACAGTACACCAAAAACGCGACGCCTTAACTATAAATACAATATATATATCCTAACTACACTAAAACATAAGTATTAAGTTAGAAAAATAAGTAAAATTTCCCATACCTTGCTCGACGCGACGCAGCTTCCAACCGCGAGCTTCTCCGATCCTCAATGACCCTAAATAACAGTACGCGGTTACAAAATAGTCCCTGTAAACTAAAAATGGCTGCTTAAATAAATGTTTAAAAAAGGAATAATGTTAAAAAAAAGCATTATAGCAAAGTATAAATTTCAGATATATTTTTCTTATGTTGTACAAATTTTTCTCTATATTTAAAAATTATTATATATTTTATTATACTTTGTAAAGTAATAATAATTAATATAAAAATATATGTATTATTATTATAATTGTATGTTTTTTTAATAATTATATTAATTATAAAAAATACATATTAATTATGTTAAAATGTTAAATAAAACTTACTTGTTTAAAAAAAAAAATTCATGCAATACAACAATGTAATAATTAATATTATTAATATTTTATATACTAATAATATTAATTAAAAATGTATTTACATGTAATAAAGTGCTAATTATTTGTAAATGATAAACAATATTCACTACAGCATTATAATGTTAAAATATTAAATAATAAATAAACATACAATGCTTTACTTTCTGTATATATATGCCAAAAATGGTTATATAATTTGTATAAATATATTACAATGTTACAACTCTTGTAAAATATTAACATAACATTTGTTTTTCCTTAAAAAATTCAATTAACTAATAAATGTATGTAAAAAAATTTATGGGGCCCATTACGATGTCGGGCGGAAGCACTACCGCCGTGCTGGCGGATGCAAAAACCACCAGTTACCGTCGGCACGCAGCAGTCCACACGCCCGCCCGATTACGATGCGAAAAGTCAGCCAAACACCGCCGGCAAGCCAGCGACACCGTCCGCCATCAAAGTGCGCCCGTACACGTAGCGGCGCAGCCCAATTGACACACACCGTCCGACGAAACACGTACCGCCCGGCGTACAAATTACGATGCCGCAAACAAACT